>OZ035880.1:168117387-168232045 GCA_964034835.1 Muscina levida | reverse complement strand
ATATTGAAAAATAAATATGTAGCGACAAAAATGTTTATTACTTTTGAAACAACAATGACAGTTGGATGAATGTGGGTGGTACTGTGGTTTTAAAGGTGGAACATATAAAAAACAAATCAGATAGCAATAAAGGAATTGAAGGATCGTCTAGTGTATTAATACGAAACAACCAAGTTTTGTGAAAATCGGCCCAAGGACACGCTTACATTCCATATACCCTGATATGGCAAAAACCTAAATTTTTCCAAATTTTGTCTCGATTTGTCTGTGATATATTACAAACAACTTTAGTAAATTGTATGAAATTATCTCAAAATACACGCCCACCTCCCATGTATCCTGAATGGAAAAAACATTATATTATCCAAAATTGTTGTTGGTATGGAACCAAATTTAGCTCGTTTTGTCTCTGATATATTACTAACAACTGTGTTGAATAATATCAAATTATCTCGAAGGACGACCGCCGCAAACGTTACAAGGACCATGATATATCATGCCCATTCCCCACCGGAAGACAAAAAAAAGGACATTAAAGATACATTCTATGAGATCCTGTAAGACATAAATTAACTGCCTATAACATTAAATTGTTCCAATAGATTTAAATGCTACCAGGAGTTAAAAAATTCAGTCCACACAACAACACCACCGATAAAGGGTTTAGACTGTTCAGTTTTGTGTCGGCAAGAAACATAGTAGTGAGTGGAACCAGATTCCGGCATAAAGATACCCACAAGGCTACCTAGATATCCCCTGATCAAAAGACAAGAAACCAGATTGATCACGCTGGAAGGCACGTCACATGCGTAATGGACGTGTGATGCACCGTGCAAATATTGACTGGGATTGCCACATAGTTTCATCCAAGGTAAGAATGCGATTAAATAATGCTAAAAATACTCGTAACCTAACGCAAAGGAAGGTAGTCAACACAAGGTTGCACACCACCAATACCTACTCTGATATTCCCGACACATATAGGCAGCATATTGCTTATTCCAAGACCACTGCCGCAACGTCCGTACCGGGTTATGAAAAACCATACTTAGAAAAGTCTTGGCACAATGAGGAATGTCGTGCAATGGCTAAGGAAAAGGATGCTGAAAAACTGCAGCCAATGCCAATGCGTGCGGTGACAGAGCGATATAACGACAAGAGGAGGAAGAAGCGTCTGTGGAATAAAAGACAGATCCAGAATATCGAAAATTGCAGGGATGAAGGTGAAGCCCCAAAGTTCTACCAAAGGCTAAAAAGCCGAGGTTTTTCAACAGGGATACCCACCTGGCTGGCAGGACAGAGATGGAAATCTGTCACGGACACTCAGAGTGTGCTGCTAATAAGGAAGCAACACTGTTTTTCTGCTCTTTGACCAGTTCATTAACAGGATTTGAGACAAGGAGTGCAAGGCTGATGATTGCAATCTGAGTGCCATATGTCCCGTGCTTAAGAGAGGCGATCCAAGTGTGTGTACCAACTATCGCGGGATTAGCCTTCTGCCCATCGCATACAAGGTCCTGTCTAGTGTGTTGTGTGAAAGACTAAAGCCCATTCTGGCTAACCTGATGGGACCTTTTCAGTGTGGCTTTAGACCCATCGACACCTACCGTCTGTTTATCGATTAAAAAGCTGCATTCGACAGTCTGATATGACAGAAATTGCAAGATGCTATGTCAGAGTTTGGTATCCCCACGAAGTCTTAAGTGAAATAAAGGCAAAAATCTGACTAAACCATTTTCTCTCAAGCGAAGGCTTATGCAAGACAATAGTTTATCATGTGATCTCTTTAATATCATAATGGAGATGATCATGCCTTTTTAAGCATTGAGAAACAGTCGACAGAAGTGGGTCAAACGTCGTAAGAGGTCCTGAAATGGATTTGATCTTAAGATCCCAACGGCAAAATTTGCAAGGACTTCCACAAGCAGGCATGCAACAAGTCATTCCAAGACATTCAGATGTCATATCATCAAGGCCTTGTTTTCATCTGCCTAAAAATAAACCTTCTCTTTCCTTTCTGAAATATCCTGAGCACATGTTCACTCCATATTTTAAAACTAATGCTGCAGGCCTTCTTTGAGTAGGGAATATCAAGGTCTTCGATGATTTGTTATTTCACCGTTCCATGTGTATATACATTCCGTTTTCCTTGATGAATGGAAAAGTCAAACTGTTGCTTATGTAGGAAAACGTTATATAAAGAGATTAAAGGAATTTTCATATCCTCACCCTACGGGTAATAGAAGGACCCCAAGTATCCCTTGTTGGGATACTTGAGGCCCAACTTCTTCATCTTCTTATATGACGGCAGCAACAGAAATTAATCGAGCAATAGCCGCAGGTAAAAACTATTTTTAAACGCTGCGGTCTTTTGCGCTCCATAGGTAGTTCGTCACACCAAGTTTAGGTAACAGCTCTTTCACTTGGTCTAACCTACGGAACCCATTTTCGATCAGGAATATTTTTATCATCATTGGCTTCCAACTGGTTTCCTTTAATGCGTCTCCTGACAAAGAAATCAGTGCATATTCCAAAAAAAATCCCGCATCTCTTAGTATCCTGCCCATAAAAACATCATAACTTATACATTTATTGTTAAGTACCACAATCGACACATTAAATATCCACTGTGCCTATAATACGGCGTAGTGATTAAACATATGGCACTTTAATGTTCGTATTTTGTGTTAACATCGATTCATCCGCATACTTTGCAAGTGTATATTTCTATGTACAACATATACTTATACACACACACACTTATACATGTGCATGATTTTCATTTTCATTTGGTTCGGTCGTCATTGTTAATAAATGCATAACAATTACATTCATAGAACCAATAAAAGCTAAGGTAATAATGTTTTGGCATTGTTGCTGCTGCGGCTGATGTTGCTATTGTTATGTTCGTGTGTTTGTATGTTCGTGGGCAGTATAGCAGGAACTAAACCAAAGGTCCTTTACTCTACCCTCATAACAATTAACATGTACACGTTCCTGTAGGCATACACATGTATACATTGGCTTTGAGAGTGTATGCGTTTGTGTGTGTGTGTGTGTTCATTGTGTGTGTTCATTCCTTTAGGAATTTATAAACCTTGTAATTTTATTAGATTTCATTTTAATGTGATGTTATATGGTAAATGTGCTTGTAACTACCGAGTGCGTGCGTGTGTGTGTGAGAGTGTACTGTGTAGTGGTTATGTTGTATGTTTCAAATGCACATAAAATAACATTTAATTTGGGCAATTTGTAGTTTTGTACATCGGCTGTCGCTCCACTCTCTCTCTCTCTTTTGGTCTCCTGCTACATACATTTAATGTTTATTTTATGAATTCTACTTTTGTTTTATTACTTAAGTAAACTGTTGCTGGCTTCTGATCCTGGCCCTTGGGATGCTGCTCCTCTGCTGGCTCCTATAGTCGCTGACGTTGTTGATGTTGTTGTGCACATTATGTACGATGTATGATTACACACTTATCTTTATGTATGTCTATTGTATACATATTTCTGTGGCATTCGAATGCCATAATAAGTTTATATATGGTTTTAACACAATTTACTTGTACGTACGTACGTAATAATTTTCCCCCCAAAAATGTCTTTAGAGACGATGAAAACTTCTTGTTGCACAGAGAATTTAATTGTGGCCTGGATTGTTTGTGTGGCATTGTGATTTAATGATAATTGCAGTTGTAAGCCGAAAGCTTCTAATTGATGAAAGTCTATGAGAATCGGAATTAATTATGTAATGTTAAGAGATTAATGTGCACGTATGAGTGTGTGTGTGCCGGTGTGTTGCTGCCTGTGTGTGCGTATGCGTTTATATATTTGAGCAGCTATTAGCCCAGGCAGACATCTTGGCCTATAATAAAGTAATGTGGCCGTTCATTTTTGATATTTATCTTAGTGTAATAAGTCTGAAAAGGGCAGCATTAAATGTAACTTGAAATATGCACAAGAGCTTAGGTTATATAGACAAACACGCTGTGTGTGTCTGTTAATCATGTATAGTATAATGAAAAGGAACATAAAATGCTAGTAATTCGTAAGTGGTTACTTATTGCAAGTAATATTATGGCCTTATTTATATTCAATTGTAAATTAATATCACTTTTAACAGAAGAGAAGGTAATGCAATTACTTGTTTAGATGGATGTTATATGTCATGACTACTCTATGAGTCAAGAGGTTTTGTACGGTATCTATGACTGATACCTACTACAAGGATGTTTAGTACCTGATGGCTGTTCTAGGATGCCTATATTGAGGAGATGGAGTGGAGAGCTTACCACTGTTGAGCTATTGAGTGAGTGGTGACGTATTTGACGGATTTACAGTAGTTATCTTCGGTGCGTCAAGAAACATGGTAATGAGTGAAACGAGATGTACACTAGGCTATCTGGATATCCCTTAACCAAAACACAGGAAACCAAATTGATCACATGGTAATCGATAGAAGGCTTGTCTCGTCGACGTACATGTGACGCGTGGTGCAATTAAAGACTCGTATCGCAACGTAGTTGATGTCAAGGTAAACAAGAGATAAGACAGTGCCAATAACACCGTAACCAAACGCAGGGAAATCTAGACATTGCAATGCTTCGTACCACCGAGATAGCCAATGTCTATACCAATCAACTTTCAAAATTGCTGGAAACAAACGATCCTAAGTCTGATGTTCTATAGCCACTGCCGAAACAACAGCATTTGGATATGAAATAAGTAAGAAAGTTTTAGTCAAATAAACCGACTTACATATAACCTCACCCTCAGTTAAAACATACAATTCCAGAGAGGTACCAGAAGGAGCGTAACTGGACTTCAATTTTTTTCTTCAAAACTTGATCCTATTATAGCGTAACAAAATACCGGATTTGGTTACAATCACGTTGTTTGTATTGATATTACTACTCGATTTCTAAATTCGGCGAAATGGTACATTTGTATGGAAGGTATTTGAAGGGGCGTGGCCATTCAGCCCCTATGCAATCCCGCATGTAGAGTTTTGGGAAAACATTAACCCAAGCTAAGTTTCAAAACAATTGGTTACGTACGAGTATTTTGAAAGTTACGTACATACCACACGGACATGAATCCAACAACATAACAAGATTTTGAATCGAATTGTTCTAAAAGGACGTATCAAATGTTTTATACCCTTCTACCAGTAGGCTGAGGGTATAATAACACGCTGAAGCAAGTACGTTCAATGAATCTTCTTATTAATTTAAATAATACAGGTAAAATACAAACGCTTCATAAGACGAACGAACACTCAATTTATGTGATTGTAGCTTTATCCCGTTGGTCTGAGTGATTGTACCGCTTTAGTCCCGTTTTATCCCTAAAAGTACGAATTTCAAAAGCTACATTCGTATTGCCCAACTGAAATGGACTGTTACCCCCTCTTATTCTATAGGAACGATTATAGCTTTAGCCTTTTGTTCTGAGTGATGGTGCTAGTTTTATCCATATTCGACCCATTTACCCATAAGTGTTTCTAAAGACTTAATATGGCGGCTCTCTAATTCTATATATGTACATTTTCATAACTCGACCTTTAGGTATTTGGTCTACCAGTATTATCCCGTTTTTCAGTATTTTTGCAACTAAAGAACGAATTTCAAAATATTACTTCAAATCGCACAACTAAAATATTCACCTAATTTTTTGAGAATATACATACCTTTAGCCGTTAAGTACCAGTTTTATCCCTTTACTTCCTTTTTTACCCTATAAAGGTAAGAATTTCGAAAACACTCATTGCTTCGTTCTAATTTCATGGGGAGGAAGCCCTTCTATTAATATGACCGAATTAACAATTTTTCCAAAAGGGTAGTGACACCGTTCTGGTGATAAATGAGAAAAATATCAAGTTATTTGTTTCAACGAACGATGAGTCTACTCAAATGGGACGCTGCGTGAAGAACCATAATTTTGAAGTTGTAGATGATTTTATGTATATAAGCGCAGCCGCAAATAAAAGTAACAATGACAGCCTGAAAATCAAGAGACCAATATTAATTACAAACCATTACTACTATGTGCCAAGTATGCGTTTAATAACACTGACCTCTCTCTATAAACAAAATCTTACTGTTCAGGATACGAATCCTACCTGTCTTTCTCTACAGTGTTGAATTGTGGGGAAAGACGAAAACAGAACAATATGTTGTGGACGACCTCTAGGGAATCAAATTACGCCAAATTTTTGGACCTATAGTCGTTAATGGAGTGTTCCACTGTTGCAGGAATTAAAAGCTTTATGAGCTGTACATCGACACCGATGTACTCAAGCGCGTCCAAATAGAGCAAATGCGCTGAATAAAACATATTGTGCGAATGGAGGGAAATGCTTGAGGTCCAATAGCTGTTATCTGCGGATCTCAAAACAGCAAAGCTCTTGGAATTATTTTCTACGTACGGCAATTGATGGATTGATTGACGTAGAAAAGAAGCCCAAGCGCTTCGGTCTTCTGAACTCCGTAGGAAGTTAGTCAACCAACTAAGTTTTGGTCGCCCCCTCCTGCTCCCTCCATTGTGTTTATTGACGGAAACCTTTCGAGCTGGTACATTTTCATTCATTTGAACAACGTGTCCAAGCCAGCACATTATTTCCATTTCAACGCGCATGACTACGTCGATATCGTTGTACAGCTCATACAGCTCGTGGTTCATTCGACGACGATACTGGCCGTTAACGATGATATATATATATATGTTCCTCTAACTCCCATTGGAGCATAGGGCGTCAAAACGATGATGGATCCAAATATTTTGTCAAAGTATTTTTCTCTCGAAGACTCCCACAATAGATTGATCCGCTTGTGTCATAACCCAGGATTCTGCGCTGTAGAGCAAGACACGACGCTTTGTTATTAAATAGTCTGCTTAGCGCATAGTAGCAGCTTTTGATTTCGAGGCTGTCATTATTATTTTGGTTTATTGCGGAGCCAAGGTAGACAAAATCATCTACCACTCAAATAACTTCGTTTTGCTCTCATTGTACAGATCAACTTCAGCCGACTACTTTTCAATGCTCGAAAAGGCCGCAGTACCATCCCGTAATCCACGGCCGATGATATCTATATCATTGGTGGACAGGATAGCTTGAGTAAACTTTAAATGATATTTATTATCAGTATTAATAAAGGGTGTCCCAACAAGAGCGCAATTTTTAAATTTTAAATAAAACACAGATATTTTAAAAAAAGTCGTGAAACTTTATTATATCGTAAAGTAGACAGAATGAGGTTATGTATGGAACAATATATCGTGCAGATGGCCACCGCGGCTTTGCTGGCATGCGATATTTTAATGAAATTTTCAAAGGACCGTTTCGCATAAATGCTGCGGTATTTCATTAATGCAGCGTCCAATTTCCTCTTTTAAGGCTTGAGTCGTCTTCGGCTTATTCGCGTAAACCATCGACTTCAAAAAACCACAAAGAAAAAAATCTAATGGTGTTAAATCGCACGATCTTTACATCACTAACAGACCCAGTTTCGACAAATTTATCCATTAATCTCTTTACAGTTGACTCTTTTGCAGCATTATTGTGACCCTAAATTGATCGTAATTTGCGAACTGTAGCCGCAAAACTTTCACCATTTTGGTGAAACAATTTCACAATGAGAATGCGTTGATCATTCGTATAGCGCTCCATTTTTACTAACCTCGTACCTTCTACTAGTAAACAATAACAATTGTTCAAATGTCAAACAATGACACTTCGAATGTTGCCAGATTTAAAAATTGCGTTCTTGTTGGAACACCCTTTATAATGGAATTGTAGATCGACAGAATTACCCCACTCCTTCTGGTAACTCCCATATAAAATCGTATAGTTTTGGAAAATTTATATTTCTTCCATAACTTCCAAACAGACATCTGTACGATATAACAACATTATGGAACATTTTCGTAGTCATTATTTGGGGAGTTAAAAATTCCAAGTCAGGGTTAAGGTACTACTAGCCAGTACCCCTAAGGTTGTGTCGTTCTCACGTATGTATGTATGTATGTATGTATGTATGTATGTATGTATGTATGTATGTATGTATGTATGTACAACGTATGATTAATATTAATTTTTTGCAGATTTTTTATTAAACATACGCACAGAGTAGGCCAAACTTTTACGGTGGAGTACGATTATCATAAATAAATATTATTATTAAAATATATATTATTATTATTATTAAAAATAATATTCCACGCCACGGAATACAATAGTTTTATTGTAACTTCTACAAAATAAACCCAGTTCAAAATCATTTGATGAATGGAAAAGTGAAACTGTTGCTTATTTAGGGAAACGTTATATAAACTGATTAAAGGAATTATAATTCTTAATTTTTTTTTTTTAAATTTGTTTCAGCTAAATCGGACTTGTGGTTCTCGAGTTATGTCAAACAAAAGACAAATTCAACCTATACAATACTTACTACTGTATGGGTGAGAGAGTGTGTCAGTCAGTTACCTGACTGAATTTTCTATACTGGTTTAGAATTCCGGGTACACCAATTTAGCAGGAGTATTTTTAAATTATATAGTAATTCTTCCCATTTATTTACTAACTACTCACAGTCCATGTATTGTAACAAAACGAATTCCAGTATTTTAGTGGTCACACAAATAGTCTGTACCCTACCGTACACGTAATCCATAATGGCAACCACATAATCTTTATTAAATTTTCCCTATATATCCCTAAATTTTCCCCCATTCCTACACTTCTTTGTATTACTAAGTCCCCTACTTCTTGGCAACTTAAAGTTGAAACTCTATATACAACTAATAGCGCATAGAGTAAACTTCAGCAGTGATTTAATTTCGTTTGCTCCCTTCATCATTAAGTTTCCCCACGATTTCACTTGATTTTTATGTTTTGTTAAATCCAGCAGAAACCACAGAAAATAAAAATCAGCATTGAAAATTGCAAACCAAATAAGAAGAAATTGGTCTCTTTCACCAAAAAAAAGAAAGAAAAAACAAGAAACACAAATACAGATAGATATAATCACAGGGCAGACGACAAGTAAAGCTGCTAACGCGCAAAATGTTAAGGCGAAAGCAGGGAACTAAAGCAAATGAAAATAAAATATTAAATTATTTACATTTTAAATTTTTGCTGACACTTTAGCTTTTCTGTTGCTGTGTACTATGTTCTGTGTTTCGGTTTCTGTTTCAGTTTCAGTTTGGGTTTTGGGTTACACGAGCAACAACTACAATAGCAGCAACAACAACAAACAGAAAAGCCAACCCAAAAGCCAAGTCATGTTGTAACACACACAAACTCTTTCTCCATACACTACCAAATATATTTTCAAAATACCAACCATGGATTCAATATCAATATACTACAATCATACACACACTTACACATACTTATACCAGTGAATGTTAATATATGTATGTATATGTTAAGTATGTTCTTACACATTTACACTGTTGTATATGTATGTGTGTGTATGTAATGTTAGTAACTGTGATGATAATTCGCTTGTCGTTCTTGTTGTTTTACTCGTTTATATAGTCAAGTGTTTGTAAGTATGTGTAATATGACTGGCAGAGCATTTGCTTTTACATTTTATAAAGTCACAATTTTAGCTTTGGCAGCAACAGCACCATCAGTTGGTTGAATTTTAAAAATTGATATTATAGAAAAATTGAATTGAACATATAAATAAATAAGCAGCAGCAGCAGTCTAGGATGAACATGGTGGGAACAATGACAACAACAACAAAGAAAGAACATGAAATTTATATATTAATGCATACAATTTGTACGGGTCGCCAGTAGAAAAGAAAGTTAGTAAGTTAGTAGCATTTGTGTAAGTTTACTTAAAGTTAAAAATCACTGCATGGAAAATGCGTCCCCTTTTCTTAGCAGTGGTAGTAAGAAAGTGGACAAGAATCGGTTCTGGCAGTACACTGACATTGACGTGGTCAGGCGCATTAAGGTGCAGTGGTTGCGTTGGCTAAGTCATGTTGTACGTATGGACAAAAATGCTTCAGCTTGAAAAGTCTTTGACAATGAACTCGGTGGACGGCGCAGAAGAGGGCGGCCAAAACTCCGTTGGAAAGACCACTTTACGGAGAACCTTGCAGAACTTGGTGTGACTAACTGGAGAAGAAATGCAAAAGATCGAAGCGCTTATAATAGTTTTCTACGTGCGGTTTATAATCTTATAGGATTGCAAAGAAGCGCCAACTATACCAACCCTCATTCATGGGGTGTAAAGTGAAATTGATTTTTTTTTTGTGTTTGAAGTTTTGTTTTAAATAAAAATTTTTATAATAAACCATATTTTAGTCATCCAAAACTGCAACGTTTTTTGCTAAAGATTTCGAGTTGTATCATTCGCTTACTTTTGACATGTTTGTCTACTTCGATGTCATTATGCAGCTCATGATTCACACGACAACGGCAGTCTCCATTGACGATCATGGGTCCAAATTTGTTGCTGAGTTTGATTCTCTCAAAGACTTTTTATCCAGAATGAATTCTAAGCTGCAGAGCAATACAGGTAGGATCACTGTCGGATGCAATTGAAGATTTGTTCGTCGAGAGGGGTCTGTGTCATTAAAACGTTTGCATAGCTCATCCTAGCCATAGTTTGCAATTAATATTCGTTTCTTAATTTGTAGCATGTAGTTGATATTTTTACTTATGGTGGTCACTATAGACAAAACCATCTTTACAATAACACAGTACAATACATGATTTCGGGACTCAATTCGGAGAACTGCACGTGAAAGTAGCCCGAAAAAGAAGAAGTTCTGCATCATTCGTTTTGTCAAGTTACATGCCATATTAATTAAATATCGGTTTGAAGTTAGTAAGTATCTTATATGGGAATTTGACAGGTTTCAGGCTCTTTCGTGTGACATAACATAAATATAATATGGGGGCGTATGATTATCATAAGTAATATTAAACATAAATCATACGCCACGGAGTAAAATAGTTTTATTGTAACTGCTACAAAATAAAGCCAGATAAAAGTCATTTGATGAATGGAAAAGTGAAACTGTTGCTTATGTAGGTAAACGTTATATGAACCGATTAAAAGAATTCTAATTCTTAATTGTGACAAATTTCCCTATACGGTACATACTAACTTCAAATCAATATTAAATTATTATGGCATGTAACTTGACAAAACGAATGAAGCAGAACTTCTTCTTTTTGAAGCTACTTTCATGTGCAGTTTTCAGAATTGAGTCCCAAATCAATGAGCTGAAAAATGTTGTGCTATGGCCACGTTGGCGTCCCAAACTTGTAGACCCTTTGTTCTTTGAAACTAATATTTGTTATTGTGACGCAACGTACTCTTGTTGTATCAAAAAATTCTCCAACTGTAACAAAACGTACTGTAATTGTATCAAAAAGGGCTTAAATTGTACTAAAAAGTGCTTTGGTCGGGCCAGGATGCACATTCATTGTACCAAAGATTAAAATTTTTTGTCCAGATAGAAAAAATTAAACAGTATTTTTCTTCTGCAAAAAGTACTTTTATTTTACCAAAAATACTTTAATTGCACCAAAAAGAACTTTAATTGTACCAAAAGTACTTTTATTGCACCAAAAAGTACTTTTGTTGTACTAAAAGGTACAATTTATTTTACCAAAAAGTACTTCTTTTTGCCAAAACACTTTTCTTATGCGAACAACTACAATTTATAGTGCAAAAAAGAAAGTACTTTAATTGTGCCAAAAAGTATTTTAATTGTACCGAAAAGGCTTAAGTTGTACCAAAAAGTACTGTCATTGCAATAGGAAGTACTCTTAGTGTACCAATTGTACGAAAATGTACTTTAACTGTAATAAAATGTATTTTTTTGTACAGATAAATACTTTTATTGTACCAAAAAGTACTATTTATTGCACCAATATGTACTTTTTTGTGCCAACAAGTACAATTTATTGTGCCAATAAGAAATTGACTTGCACCAAAAAGTACTATTTTTACCAAAAAGTACTTTGGGCTTAGGCTTAAGTTGTACCAAAAAGTACTGTCATTGCAATAGGAAGTACTCTTAGTGTACCAATTGTACGAAAATGTACTTTAACTGTAATAAAATGTATTTTTTTTGTACAGACAAATACTTTTATTGTACCAAAAAGTACTATTTATTATACCAATATGTACTTTTTGTGGCAAAAAAGTACAATTTATTGTGCCAATAAGAAATTGACTTCCACCAGAAAGTACTATTTTTACCAAAAAGTACTTTACTTTAACCAAAAGGTAAGCTTATTGTACCAGATAGTACTTTTATTGTACCAAAATGTAGTTTTGTTGTTCCAAAAAGTACTTTATTGTACCAAATACACTTTAATTGTACCAAAAGTACAATTTGTTATGACACAATCACTTAGCATGTAGCACAAATTACAATATATTGTGCTAAAAAGTACTTTTTCTGTATCAAGAAACACAATATATTGTGCAAAAAAGTACATTTATTGTACTAAATTGTTATTTTACTGGAAAGTACATTGATTGCTCCAGAAAGCACATTTATAGTACCAAATAGTACTTTACTTGTGCCAAAATGTACAATTTATCTTACAAAAAAGTGCTATTGTTGTGCCAACAATTAGCTTATTGTGGCAAGAAATACTTTTATTGTACCAAAAACTACTTTTAGTGTACCAGAATTGCTTTTACTGCACAAAAATATACTTTGCTGTACCAAAAAGTACAATTTATTTTACCAAAAAGTACTTTTTTGTGCCAAAAGTAATTTGATAATGCCAAGTAATTTGATTTTATTGCAAAGAGAAATTGTGTTGTACAAAAATTTACTATTTTTTACCAAAAAGTACTTTAATTTTACCCAAACGTACGCTAGTTGTAATAGAAAGTACTTTTACCAAAATATACTTCTGTTGTACCAGAAATTACTTTATTGTACCAAATACACGTTATTTGTGCCAAAAAAGTACGATTTGTTGTGCTAAAAATGTTTAGCATGTTACACAAAGCACAATTTATTGTTCTGAAAAGTACTTTTACTGTATCAAAAACTACAATTTATTGTGCCAAAATGTACTTTTAATGTACGAAAAAGTACTTTTATATTACCAGAAATACATTAATTGCTACTTGTTCCAAAAATAACTTTGTGCATCTATGAAATTTATAATGTGCCAGCAAATATTATTCATCGTACCAAAAAGTACAATTTACTGTCCCAAATCTACTTTGAGTGTGCTAAAAAGCACTTCTAGTCAAAAAATTACATTATCATACAAAAATTTACAAAAAAGTACTTTAATGGTACTAAAAAGTGAAATTGTCCAAAATATTATTTTTTTTTTGTTACCAAAAGTACTTTATTGTGCAAAAAGTAGAATTTATTGTACTAAAAAGTTTATTTTTAAAAAAAAGTACAGTTAATTGTACCAAATAGTACTTTTATTGTGGCAATAAGTAGTATTTTTTTGGAGGTGAAAGTGCAGAATATGAGGCAGGAACCTAGAAAAAAAAATTATTGGGACAATTACTGTGCCAAGAAGTAATTTTGTTGCATAAAAAAGATTTTTTGTACAAAAAAATATGTTTATTGTACCAAAAGGTACTTTTGGTATGCTAAGATGAACGACCGAAAATTCCTTTAATTGTGCCATTTTGGGTAAACGGGCAGAAATGCGATGTGAGCCCAAAAACATGCAATGCCTTCCAAAATGCGCCCTAATTCGTAAAGCATCGGGCCCTAAACGGTTCAAAAAAGGGTCCAGTGTGTCCTATGGTGACCCTCTATGTGCGGGTATTAAAACAAGATATTATTAGGACATATCGAGTGATGTAAATTTAAAGACCCTCCGGGTTACATAAACCATACCAAGTTTAATTTTTAAAAAAAAAAAAACGCTTAGATTTAAAAATAAATTACTCCCACTTAAAACTTAAATGGGGTTCCCCACCAACATTCTGCTCTTCAGCCATTTTTTGTACTATAAGTATTTTCATTGACCCATAAGTAAAACACTATGCAAAAATTTGAGGGTCATTGAAGCCAATATCAAACGACAGCTTTTGACCTCAGTAGCAAAACCTTAAACTCCATTTTGCTCCACTACGTCAAATTTATTTTAATTTATATTTTGATTTGATTTTATAACCTTTGATCCGTAGAGGTTTTTTGTTTTTAGCGACTCTTAGTGAAATTTTCCGGAGAATATTTCTTTAAAGATTCTATCCCTTGACCGCCCTCCAAAGTTGTGTTTTAAGCTTTTTTTTCCAAATTGGACGCAAAATGTTCCATATGGGTGGCAGCTAGAGAGTAAAAATGTTATTAAAGTTAGTTTTAAGTTTTCGAGTTACGATTTTGTTTTTGCAATAACATGTTACTCTTTATATATTTACCATAGTCAACCATCTGTCCAACATAAATGTCCTGTACTTAATATAAGACTATGTCTTTTGTGCAGGTAATTACAATAAATAAATAAATGAAATGAAAATGAAAAATGTTCCGAGGAAATATTCCCCCGAAAATATGAATATAGGTCTCCGAATACATGAACTATCCCAAATGTATTTATACACATGATTTGTCATATTTTTATACCATCACCCTTAGGGATGAGGGTATATATCATTTGATACGAGAAAAAGTGTAACGCATTAAAGGAGACGAGTTAGACCCCAAGTATCTTAAGACCAAATTCGTTTCAGGACTTTTTAAGACGATTGAGCTATGTCCGTCTGTCTGGCTGGCTGGCTGGATGGCTGGTCAGCAGGATAACTTGAATAAACCTTAACGGATCGGTATGAAAATTTACCAGTATTAATATTCTTCAAAACGAACTTATGGGATTGTAAATGGGCTGAATAGCCGCACCCCTTCTGGTACCTCCCATACAAAATTTAATATTTCTCACATAAATCCCAAACCGGCACCTATACCTCCTACACAAATAAGTAAAGTTTTGGACGATTTTGCACCACAAACAGGGGAAAAATTATACATAAGTAATTTTATTTTAATTAAAAATCTATTAATTTCAATAACTCAACGCTTCTACAATATCTTATATTGGGTGATGGTATTTATTAGTCAGTTCACCTGACTGAAATTTCTGTACTGGGTAGATTCGACTTTAGAACAAAAATATCAAATTTCAAACCACAATAAAAAAAATTGGTCAAATGATATCGTTTGATATTGGTTTGGTTTACTACCGAAAAAAATGTGTTGAACTGTGTAAGTTATTGGTCCAAAAAATTATATTTATAGTACCAAAAAAAAATTATTATTAAGTAGCACTTTTTATTGTGTTAAAAAGTACGATTTGTTGTACAAAAAAGTACCAATATTGTGTCAAAAAATACAATTTATTATAACAAATAGTAAATTTATTGAATTTCAATTGAGCAAAACATGTTTGCCTGAGAAAGCCAAACCCTTTGGGGTCTTACAGTGCTGACCTGCTACCATCGTCCTGACTTGGAATTTCTCACCCCACATATTGGCTGTCGTACTTTGTTATTAAACCCTTAATCCACAATATTGGAACGATGTTTGTATGATTCATATTAAATCCGCATAAAATTAATATTACTCATACGTTGTATATACATACATACATATGTAGCGAGTAACATATGCAAACTGCAAATATGTTACTACCAGGGCCAACAAAAGTATGCAATGCATACTTGCATATGCAAATGCATATTACGGACTTACAGGCATGTTTTGAAGGTTTATGCATATAAAAGCATATTTTGGGGTTTTTAGGTTCAGTTTAATTTTTTTTTTTTAATTTTTATACATATTTTTCGCACTATAGGCAACACTTGTTTATTTTTTTTTAAGAAGCAATATTAATTAATTATTAAATTCTAAAAAGGCTGCATATTTTTAAGTATATGTTTCCGGTTTTAACTCATCGGAATGTTATTTTTTTGTGAATTTCAGTGAGCCCTATCTAGCATTGCGTTGCCACCTGTTTCATCCATCACTCATGGGGTAGTTTGCTGAAACCATCAGGATACTATTTTAAGGACGTTAGGAAAGTTGTGGAAAAGTGTAACAGTGAGGAGGCTGAAGCAATGCGTACTTCCAAGGAGAAACAGTTAATTAGCGTTTAACTTTTCAAATATGACAAGCGGAATTTTAAAACATGTGAGAATATGTGAGAAAAATTAGTGTGAAGGCGTATACATAATATTTATTATACATTAAAAGATTAAGTACAACATTGAATTCAGTACGACTAAAAATTATAGAGTTGTAAGTCAACAAATCTCATGTAATTTGTTTACAGTATAGTAATTAAACAATAGTTTGAATTTTATAAGTGTAATTAACGATTTAATTTTCAACTATTTTTGATGGAATTTAATTTAAATGAAATTTATTCAGTGAATAAAAATATTTATTGTGCATTTTTTATCAGTTTTAAAGGCATTTTTTAGCGTTTTTTGTGCTTATCTGATGCGCATATTTTTAGTTTTTCCGGGCATATTTGTGTTGGCCCTGGTTACTACATATAAAGTTCATAACAATATAACCATTTCTGAGTTAAACAAAGGAAAATAACCCTAAGTCAAATAATTATAACATATATAATACTTTCGTCTACACAATCCTTAAAGCTAAACGCTTTATATATTTAAGCCGCTTAATAAAACATGAAAGATTATTATTTAATTGTCACCATCGAAATATTATCCAAATAAAGCTTAAATTTTAAAAACAATTTAAATATCAATGTCACATTTAATAAACTCCAACATTTCCAAAAAAAAAAAGAAACAAACAAAAGCTCAGTTATATCACATTGCCATTGCACCAGTTCAGTTGTACTTATTAACCGCACATATCCTTTAAATCTATAGTACATATTTTTTATTTTACCCGCTTAACTATATTAAACGACCTCAATAAATTTAATATTTGGGTAACATTTTATTAAAATAGATATACATTGTTGTTGAACCATTGTTTTTTTTTATTAAATTCTACTTTCAAACTATAAATTAAATACTTTCATAAAAGGCATACAGAGAGCAAAGCTCCAGAAATGTATTTAATTTCATAGCCACCTAACCGACAAATGAAATGTTTTACTTTCCACAGACAAAAACCAACCAACTAGGCAACTAACTAAAAAACATACACACACACAAAAAAATTGCAGCACACATTTTTAGGCCACGATTTTTTGTGTAATTATTTTTTCCGGTTTAGTTGCTGAGTTTTTGTGCCTAAATGATATTTGTCTATGGCGGCCGAGTATGATGTGTAGAAAGAGAGAGAGAGAGAGATGGACTGTGAGCATTGCATAAAGCGGCCAAATGAGTCAGAACCACCTTAGAACACACAAAATTTAATTGAAGGCAATTTGGTTTTAATTACCACGACTATGTCTCTCTCTCGGCTTTATGTCCGTTGTGCAGCAGCCGCAGCACAAATGAAAATCGGTTAAGGGCGGAAGGGAAAACTAACTAGAAAACTAAACTGCTGATGCTGGCTGGCATCAGTAATGGAGTCGAAGGAGTTTCGCCCGAGAAAACGTGTCAGAGTGGAACAAATTAAATCAACATCCTGATGTTGATTCAATGTTTGAAACGGGCAGCTTTGAAATGAAAACGAAAAACCAAACTGAATGTAATTAAACAAATCTTCTGGCTCACACTGTGAGACCGGTGTGCCTGGCAGTGAGAAAAATATTATGTAAATTGGAAAGCAACCCAGCAAAAAGTATTGCGAAGAACTTAACAAAAAATTCAAAATAAAATAAACACTTTGTAAAAAATAATGCTGAAAAAGTTAAGCAATTTAAGTTAGTAGTCATCACATGTAACCATTGGATACTTATTTTTAATAAGGATCGACTATGAGTAAATGCATCGTTTTCTTACTATATTTTGGTAATATAAAAACTTTTTTATCATTCCTGTGTAATCAAATCACTCGTTCCATTTTTGACTACTTTCCGCTCATATACTTTTCGCTGGGTGTTGGCTTTTTCATGCTGTATTAAGTAACCCTACACCGACCTCTTTGCTCTTTGTTTGTTCGTCTGGCCATGAGCAGTAAATAAAATAAATTTAAAATTAGAATTGTTTTCGACAAATTATAAACAATATTTAACTTTAGCATCTCTACAACTAAACATGCAATATGAGAGTTTAATTTAATGGTCCTTAGTTAAAACGTTATCATGTTTAGACTGTTGTAAACATTAAGTAACAGTGGGCTGCAATATAACAAATTTCAAAAATTGGGTGGACATTGTAGCGAAGCGAATTGTTTCCACATCGGTCAGAAGGTTAAGGCAAATGTCACAATTGGGATTTTTGATTATGGAAAAGGTCTTGAAGACACTTCGAATATTCCATATGAAAATGTAGACTAATCGGAAGTAACAAATGAATAGAAAGTACCATACTTTCATTCGTCCAGTAATTTCTACACGGATGGATCGAAAACAAGTGATCTGCAAGTAGGGTATGGGGGTTTTCCTATGGATCTAGGGATGTCTATTTTTCGTTTACTGTAGTGGATACAACACAGAATTATTCGCTATTAAAAATGTGTTAGATGTCGGAAGGATAATAGATCAGGAGTCAATATATATTCCTGAATTCAACATCTGCCTACTGCTATGATAAAAATACAACTTAATTTTACTTTACACCCCATTAGTGAGGTATGGGATAGCTTCTCGCGTTGTTGTGATTTACAACTAACGGCAAATGTCACTGTTTGAGAAGCTTCTACTAGACATGCCGACTGCCTCGACCCTATACTGCGAAGTTGCTGTCGACAATATCGAGGGGTCCGGACTGGAGACAGAAATCGAACTATGGATCTCCCGCAGGATAGTCGCGTCTTCTAACCATCATGCCACGGCCGTCCCCATCTATTAATAAGATGGCCCAGCATCAAACACATTCACCATACACAGAACTAGATTACAAGTTTCCGTGGAATTGGAACGAGTTGAGATGCACTTAACACTTCATAAGAATGTTCTAGAACTATGCAGCTGATGTCTTTAAACAGTATCAATTGTATGGACTAAAGCCTTTGGAGGTCAGCCTCTGTTGGGTCCTGTTTGGTTTCAGGGCTGTACTGGTTATGCCTGATCATGACTCTCTGGAAGATGGTCACCCGCCCAATTATTACCTTGGATGTGGAAAACCGATGTTGGATCTTCAGAACCGACTGCATAACTGTTAGATCGCTGTGGCCCGAACACTGTGTGTGTGAGGACGAAAAAGTGTGAAGGAGACAATGGAAAATTTTCTTTGTAGCTGTCCGTCTACAAAGAAGTTTAAATAAGTACTTTTATTGAACCAAATAGTACAATTTATTGTACTAAAAAATATTTGTATTGTACCAAAAAGCACTTTAAATGTATCAAATAGTACAATATATTGTAAAAAAGTACAATTTGTTGTACCAAAAATGGAATAATGTGTAATCATCTTTGTAGCTGTCCCGCGTCAATGAAAATCAAAAAGGTACTTTTATTGTACCAAGTAGTATATGCTATATATGCTATATATGCTAATATATGTTACCAAAAAGTACTTTTCTTGTACAAAATAGTAAAATTTATTGTTCCTAAACTAAAATGTTTTGTTTCAAAAGTGAAAAAAAGGTACTTTTATTGTAGCAAGTAGTACAATATGTGGTACCAAAAAGTACTTTTTTTTGTACAAAATAGTAAAATTTTTTGTTTCAAACTGTACAATTTATTGTACTTAATAGTAAAATTTATTGTACCTAAGAGAACAATGTATCTTACCATAAAGTGCATATATTGTAACATAATTATATTATTTTTATTGTACCAAAAAGCCCTTTAAACGTACCAAATAGTACAATTTTACAATTAATTGTACTAAAAAGTACAATTTGTTGTACCAAAAATGGAACAATGTGAAATCATCTTTGTAGCTGTCCCGCTGCAAAGAATATCAAAAAGGTACTTTTATTGTACCAAGTAGTACAATATATGGCACCAAAAAGTACTTTTCTTGTACAAAATAGTAAAATTTATTGTACCTAAAGTAAAATTTATTGTTTTAAATTGTACAACTATAGTACCAAATAGTAAAATTTACTGTACCAAAGAGAACAATGTAACGTACCATAAAGTGCAATGTATTGTAACATAAAGTACAATTTATGGTATCAAAGAGTACAATTTATTGTACCAGAAAGTAAAATGCCTTTTTCCAAATGTGTAATTTGTGGTACCAAAAAATAATACATGGTATCAAAAAGTACTTTTCTTGTACCAAACGGTACAATTGATTGTCCCAAAATTGAAATTAACTGTACAAACGGTACAATTTATTGTTCCTAATAGTACAGTTTGTTGTACCAAAAACTACAATGTAATGTACTAAGCAGTACAATTAATTGTAATAAAAATACTTATATGGAACCAAATAGTACAATTTAATGTACCAAAAAAATACTTGTTTTTTGTACAAAAAGTAAAATTTTTTTTCCAAACACTGCAATTTATTGTTCCAGAAGAACAATTTTTGTGACAAATAGTACAATTTTTTGTACCAAAAGTAAAATTTATTGTAGCAAATAGTTAAATTTATTGTACCAAATAGAACAGTTTAATGTACCATAAAATACTTTTGCTGTTCCCAAAGGCACCATTTATTGTACCGAAAAGTACAATTTCTTGTTCCAAAAAGAACTTTGCTTGTACCAATAAGTACAATTTATTGTACCAAAAAGTACAATTTATTGTACCAAAAAGTAAAATTTATTGCTCCAAAAAATAAAATTTTTTATTCCAAAAAGTACAAATTATTGTACCAAACCGTACTTAAATTTACCAAAAAGTATTTTGCGTACCCAAATGTTCAATTTTTTGAATCAAAAAGTACAACTTATTGTTACAAAGAAGTAAAATAGGTGGTACCAAAAAGTACTTTTCTTGTACCAACTAGTACAATTTATTATACCTAACAAAACAGAATTTACTTTACCGAACGGTAAAATTTATTGTACCAAATAGTACAATTTATTATACCAGGAAGTATAAATTATTGTACCAAAGAGTAATTTTATTGTACTAAAAGCTACAATGACTTTAATCGTACCAAAAAGTACAAAAAAGTACTTTGTTGTACCAAAAAATTTCTGCTATTGTACCAAAACACAAGTAATGATGCAAAAACAACAGCAATGATTGTCACGCAGTTCTAACAAATAAAAAATGGCAGACTTCAAAACATTCAAATGGCTTACTGTCTTCGTTGGCAATGCGCTAGTCATTGTTGCCTGGGTTTTGAGCGAAGAAACTGTTATTACGGTCGCGAATGTCATGGAAGCATTGCTCTCTGCAGTAAGTAATTTGTTGTCTTACACAGTACAACATTTTTCAGCTCAATGATTCGGGACTCAATTCTGGGAACTGGACGTGAAAATAGCTAGACTAATCGAAAGAACTGCCACTTTTTGTTAGAAAGTCATGATTGGGTCAAAAATAAGTGATTAGGTAGGGAATGGGGTTTACTATATATAGACCTAGGGATGACTTGTTCAGTGCCGTGCAATAAAGCCTATTACCTATGGTAATATTTCCCACTCGATAGGCCATACAACTTTATTAGCTTGGGCTTTTATTTAACAGCAACGTCTTTTTCTCGCTTATTGTAGTGGATATCAGACGGAAGAAATCGCTATTAAAAAAGTTGTAAAATGGTGGAAGGATAACACAGTACAACATTTTTCAGCTCATTGATTTGGGACTCATTTTCGAAACATTGTTTGAGATATATGCAAGCCCCTCTACCAAACATTGCTATAAGTCATCGCAAATGACTTCTGCAGAAGCTGACATGATAAGATAATAATCATGATAATAAGGAAGAAGCCATCGAGAATCTCCCCAGTAAATGTTCCGAACTATACACCTAAAAAGTGAACAATGATATTCTACATTTTGACGAACCTAAAAGATTTGGCGCAGCTAAGCATACAAAGAATATTAAAAATGTTAAAAAATATGTCTCAAAAATTAAGTGCATAATAGGGGTACATGCCTCAGTGTGCTTTTGCTGATGTAGCAATTTGAGTATTCATCCTTCTCTTTTTAACCTCCTCAGCGTACAACAACCTGATGGGGTGGGGGGTACTACACTTATGACGTTTGGCTTTTATTACGATTTTCACATATATTTTATATTTAATTATTTTAATAAATTCAATGGAAACAAGAACTGTAAATTACTACCTACTATATTTACACCCACCTAAACACAGACACATACACATATTTTTACATCCAAAAGATTTAAATGCTCACAAGCCCAACATCACAACTAACTATTATTAAATTATTGAGAGCAAAATAAAACTTAGCTCTGGTAGCTCTGTGGCACACCTTAACTGGGAGTGCGTTGTGTGTGTATGCTTGTACAGGCGCATAGGTATTTATATATAACCTCATAATAATTATGCAAATTATACGAAAAATTGTGTAGTTTTTGATTCATTCATACAAACATTAATTCATCCAGTCATAGTAGCTAACATTCGAATTTCTCATGCTGCTTGCTTGGGTGGGTGGATGGTTGAGTGGGTGCAGGGGTCTAATTGCCATTGCTGATGTCCTGCTATGCGAAATCTACAAATTTCCCCTGTCAACGTTGATGTTGGTTGTGATTTTTATGTTCATTCATTCATTGCTTATATATGTCAAATTATGTTAAATTTGTGTTCACACACACACACACTCTATAGAGTTCCGTGAGCATATGAATCATTCAGCGGGAACTGTGCCAACTGGCTTCAAATAAAGTGGGTGGATGTATATGTTTGCCACTATACTTAGTCGAACAAAAAGCTAAAGTTATAGTTGTTGTACATAAATATATATTTAAATATTTGGACATATAAAACGATAAAATATAGTAAAATTTAGTTTTTTGTGGTGACCTCAATTTTGTGAACTTTAGTCGTCTCAATAAAGTGGACACCCAGCCGGAAGGAGGACAGGTCAAGAATTTGCATAGATGAGGACACTTTTATGGGTAATATTAATATGTTATCTAAGTCGTTTCTTTTTGTTTTTTTTTTCTTTTGGAAGGCAATCAAAGTACGAAAATGTTTGACATTGTTCTAATACTTTGGGGGAAGACTAATATACATAATCTGGGCAGAGCAAACAACTATTAAGTCTTATAAGGTTTAATGGAAATTAAGCAGGATATAAAGGTGAGTTTAAGGCTTTTCAGAAGGTTTAATGCGGTAAAGTGTATTTGCGTTGATAACAGTTGAAATTCGATAGATATTTGTTGTTTGAGTGAAATTATTAATGGCCGAGGTTTTAATAAAGAATAGAAATGTTAACAAAAAGGTATCTAAACAAATATTTTAGTTGAAAGCAATGTCGTATAAACTTACCATATGTTAAAAGAAAAATATTATAATCGACCACTTACCTAAAAGAAAAAGACAGAAGAAAACCGTTAAATTAGTTTTGTTACTATATATTGAAATGTGTAAAAATTTTCTTAATATTAATTAATTGACAATGTAAAAGTTGTAAGTAGTGCAAGGAATCTTATGCAATTGCATATTTTCATATTTTTTCTGGACATCCTAATCATAAATTATCTTTTAAAATGGCATTCAGTCGTTTTTGCATATTTTATGAAAAATATGTGTTTTTGCATATTTATGCGCAAATTTAAGCAATAAATGCACGTATTTGTTGCATAAAACGCTTTTAACTTTTTGGGTCATATTGGGTAAATGTTGCTTTATAATTTTTATAATTTATAAATATCCAGTGGATATGCGAATTTTATATGAAAAGACGATTTGCGCGACAAAAAATTTTTGCATAAAGTCAATAGGCAAAACCAATCAACAACTGTCATGCTCGGTGAGAATTTCAACATATATAAAGTTATTCCTTTTATAAACGGTGAATGCGGCTACATGGTAAAGGCGGCAAGGCAATCACGCTGTTGCATGTGACTTGTTTATTGAATTTAAGTTTATTAATGAAGTCATTTTATTAAACTGAGTTATCTATCTTATATCAAATGAATAATAATACCTTCGTCTTCGCGTGTACAGATTTTGATTGAAAGATGTCCACTTCCTCCAGAGCTAATTATAACAAGATTGGGAGCGTGGCTTAATAAGTCAAATATTATACCAAAAATGTTTATGAATTTGGCGAAGCAGTGAAAGAGCTGATTCGACATCGATTTAAAATTATTATTAATTTCATGGTGACGTGCAATAAAGCCATAAGTAATAAAGCCATATGGCTTCATCAACTTCATCAACTTCATCGCGCTTTTTCATAACTTATAGTCGCATATTTAATTGTATGGCATTATTTCAACTTTGATCGGAAATTAAATATGGTGTTATTGCACAATCATGCTGGTAATAAAACCATATGAACTTGTTTCCCAATCGAATGAGAAATCAGGCCATATGGCTTTATTACCTATGGCTTTACTGCACGGCGCCTAATTTCATATGTATTTATGAGAATAAAAAATATGAAATTTGTGTCCTTTTTTTGCCAAAATTCATGCAAATTTTATTTTTAATAATATAATATTATTTTTTTATTTCATATTTCATCTGGTTTTTGTGCATATTTTTTAATTTTGATTGCATGTTATATGCGCCGGGGCCGACCGTGCCATAGTGGTTAGAACACGCGACTACCATGAGGGAGATCACAGGTTCAACTCCTGGCTCCCGTCATCTTAAAAAAAAGACAGCAACTTCGCAGTATTAGTGTCGAGTCAGTCGGCGTACCTAGTAAGAGCTTCTCAAACAGTGACGTTCACATTCGTCGATAAACAAGTAGGTGCCGTTAGTTGTGAATCCAAAAACAGAAAGCGTGTTAATTCACTACAACGCGAGAAGCTATCCCATACCTCATTCATGGGGTGTATAGGGAAATTAATGGTTAGAGATAGTGAATCCTGAAAGTTCTACCAAATGGTAAAAAGCAAAGGTTTTGGAACAGGGATCCCCACCTGAAAGGACAGATATTGAAATCTGGTCATGTACACTCGGAATGTTCTGCTAATATAGAAGAAACACTTTTGAACTCTAGTCGTACCTGGAGGCGGCATATGTGACGAAATCACGCCGATCATCGACGAGGGAGTAGATTATCCAAAACCGAGGCAAAACATCATTAACAAGACAATTGCACGGCTTAACGTACATGCACCAGCTCATAACACGGTTTGACTAAAGGAATGCTTGCCAGATGACTGAAATCTGAGTGTTCTATGTCCTGTGCTTGAGAAAGGAGTAACAAATATAGCGAGATCAGCCTTTTACCCATCGCATACATATCTGAAAGATTAGAGCCCATCATATCGAACCTAATTGGACCTTATCGGTGTGGATGTACACCTGGTAAATTCACGACCGACCAGATATTCACACTACGACAAATCATGGAGAAGACCCAAGAAATTCAGATCAACACCTACCAATTTCTTATCGATTACAAAGCTGTATTCGACCGACCGATACGGCAGAAATAATTAGATGATATAGCTGAGTTTTGCGTCCCTGCGACGTTGAAACGACAAAAGTCACATGCTACTCGCGTATGCCGATGATATATAAATCATTGGCCGAGGACGGGATGTTACTGCAGCATTTTCGAGCATTGAGAGTGAGTGGATTTGGCGGTAAATAAGGGCAAAACTAAGTTATTTTAACGAACAAATGGATTACTTTAAAGTTGATTTGCAGCCCAATCAGGAAACGCATGATGTTATTGATGGTCCGCTTACTTTAATTTACGCACCATATATATATTACATGGATGTAGGCCGAGATCTTCCATCAAAATGTTTCAAATAGTGGACGGTCAGAGACCGAGCCGCTTGGTATCGGATGGATTAATTCGAGTCCTCTGGCACAATCAAGTCTACTGCTGGCTCATTCTGAACCCAAGGTACGGGATCGATTTGGATGAAGCTTTGCGTATTTGTTGCTCAGATGGACGATGATGCGCTTCAGAAATTTATCGAAATCGTCTCCAAGTTTAAAAAACAGAATGCAAATTTTTACTATTTGTAAAATTTGGTGAAAATTAGTAGAGAAATTTTAGTCAGGTGAACTGACAAATAAATACCATCACCCATACGGCTTTCGGTCGCACGGCCAGATGAGACATAAAGTAAAACTGTAGAAAATGTTAGTCAAAAAACAAGTCAATGTTAATTCGCACAAAAAACCTAGTTGTAGAAGGTAATTAAACTGACCAAATATAAACATCATCCAGTCCGTTTGAAAGTTTTGTAAGAAATAATAATTTTCCAAAAATACATAATTTTGTATGGAAGGTACTAGACAGTGTAGGTCAATATAGTCCGTATTCATTGCAGAGTAAAATTTTTATAAACGTGCATCTAATGCAAAATATGACTGAAGTTAGTGTGAACTCGGTCATTTGTGTATGAGGTACCAGAAGGGGTGTGGCACAGGTTTTGATTTTCGGTCCATAAGGAAGTTATTGGAAAAATATTATGTTTTCAAAAATAGGTAATTTTGCATGGGAGGTACCAGTAGGCGTGGAGGCTTGATGTCCATTTACAATCCCATTATTTTATTTTGGAAAATATAAATATTATAAATATTATAATTTTTCACGAGAATTAATTACAAGTCTCACGTCTAATATATACCCTCATCCCTAAGGGTGATAGTATAAAGAGTTATACACAATATGACAGATAGTTTTACTGTAATCACTATGGTAAGTTCTGTAAGTCTAAAATAATACCTTCTTTAAGGTCCTGGCAGCTTAAACCTTTTGAAATTGGTTGGACCTTGTCAAAAACATTAAAACCGATTGTCGTCATATGCTGAATGACATTAATGCATTTCCCGAGTTTCCCATATTTCCTCTAACTCTTTTCTTCGAAAATATCCCATATGCACAACGACTCCAACCGCTTTCATCGATTCCATACCAAAATGCGGTTGTCAGTGGCAAAGCATATAGATAGATGTGGTGTGTGTGTTGCTGGATAATGATGTACTTTCTGTTGTACTGCTCTATGCAAACTCTATCGGCTGTTGTGGCAGTAGCTTATAATTTTCTAATAGTTTAATATTTAATTAATTTACCGCTCATTTAAAATGTACTTTTTATGTAAAAACAAGCAATAATGCAGATTGAGTAAAACAATAAAAAAAACAGCAGCAATAACAACAGCGGCAATGGCGTTGCTAAATTGTGTTCAACATCATTTTAAATTAAATTTTATGTCGAACAATAGAAATAACACTTCGTATTAAAATGTGGTAATTTGCATTACAGGCCAGTGTACATAAAACACTGGCGCGGCGTGGCTATCCAACTTCCTCACATGTACTAATACACACACACACACGTATATTTCAATATATCCGCTAACATTCGCCTATGCGATTGGAGAGTTCATGTCAGCGTTGCCACTAATAAATGTTTAAAATGCAAATGCTTTCTAATTGTTAATGTGTTCTTCTTTTTTTTTGCTGTTTTTTTTTTTTTTGGTTTATTGCCACTGCTTTGCTGTGTAGCCGCTATTGTTCTTGTTGGTGTTGTTGTTGCTGTTGCTGCTGCTGTTGATCTGTGGATTTTCAATTTGGACAAAAATGTTAATTTTTGCGAGTCATGTTATTTTAGAAATTCAGTCGGTTTTCATTCTCCGCCATTTGTTTGCGGTGGGATTATTGAAATTCATGTATAGTGGTGCACCTCTGTATTCCCAGATTGTGGATGCAGTGCATTGCATTGCACTGTGGGGTGATGCAACGTGTGTGATTATTGTTTGATATGAATTAAATGTGGCTTAGACCAGTGGTCACAATGATTATCACATTGTCCACGTGACGTTGATTGAAGAGAGTGCGCTGGTGGTGGTGGTGGTGGCGTGGTATGGTGATTGGGTAATAGGCACAGAAGCTGTATAATTAGGTATGATTTAAAAAAAAAAACGTGTTGGATGTGGATAGCGAAGTATTAGCATGTATAACTATAATGACATTAGTAATGAAATTTGCGACGTAAAGTGGGAAAAAATTTGAACATCAAAATAATATTCATTAGTTGAACTTTAGGGCGGGAAGACAGCAAAGAGTTTGCTTCTTAAGCCGATAGACAATAACTGTATCAAAAGTGGACACACAAAGTTTCATATGACATCAAATGTGATATATGTAATTTTTCAAAATTGGCAGCCAACTAATGGCAGCCATCATCACACATTCACTCTTGTCGTATACGCAATATCATATTATTGCATGTGACTCATACGCCATAATGCACTTGTGGCTTTCTAAGTTTTTTACGATCATTTAATGGCATAAGAAGGTTATAACCATAAATTTCCTGAAAAGTAATAAACCAGCAAATAACATTTCATCATTTCTACTGTGACAAATAACCAAAAGTTATCGTTAGAAAATCACATCATGGCACACGCAGAGCAGCACTTCAAAGCAATTACATTTGTTTTTAATAACATCAATTAATATTCTTTAAGTTGTTGAGTAGTACTCAATGTGGAGGAGGAATCAAAAGGGAAACATAGCACAGTACAGACTAGAGAAAAGGATTCCCCTTTTCGAAGAATACGGCAGAGAATTAAATAAATTCAGCAATAAACTTAAGACTTTACGAAAAATGCTAATTAAGCAAAAAGTAATGTTGCTTTAAATATAATTAAACATTAAATGAACATAAACAGATTAGCAGAAAAGAATAGCCAACACCGCTCAATACTGACATGCAAATTTGTTGTTGTTGTTATTTAGCAACATTAACACAAAGGAGAATGGCAGCCATATTAGCAAAATCACTGCTATAAATAACTCACCACCCACCGTCGACGATACTCTTGCTACGAAATTAAGGAAATCCAGTACGCATTTGTTTCCTTGTCTATACTTGTGATGACACACAACGTCATCGTCTGTGTAGGTTGGAACTTTGCAACAAAATCATCATGTTTTTAACACCAGATCTTATAACTTTCCATCCACCCCAACGCCTGCGCTTGCCTCGTTATCATACGTAGTCATTATCAAACAACACTGCCCACAATAAAACTGGTAACTAATGAAAGAGCATCAGCACCAGCAGCAGGAGCAACTTTACTAGCCAGGACATATATTTAATTTGTTGTTATTGTGATAAAGAAAAAACTTTCTGTACTTTGCTCTATATCGCACCAGCATGAGCAGACGGTCGGGAAATCAAATGAAAATATAAGAAAGTTTTGGTTTTTGTATTTGTCTTAGGGTGAAATAGAAGCAAAACACTAACACGTCGATTGACCATTACATATAGTTGGAGCGGGAGAGAGGAAAACAAAAACTAAAGAAAAACATCAGCGTGTTAGTTTAGAAGTTGTAAAATACATAAAGAATGGGGGGTAGAAGGAAAGTCATACGTAGGAGTTGGCATATACATAAAATTACAAATAATATCATAAACAAAAGCGTTAATCGATTTCATCTATAGAAAAAGAGTTACTATTACAATTTGTAACTGATTGTGTAATTTTTGTAATTTTGTAATTTTGTAATTTTGTAATTTTGTAATTTTGTAATTTTGTAATTTTGTAATTTTGTAATTTTGTAATTTTGTAATTTTGTAATTTTGTAATTTTGTAATTTTGTAATTTTGTAATTTTGTAATTTTGTAATTTTGTAATTTTGTAATTTTGTAATTTTGTAATTTTATAATTTTGTAATTTTGTAATTTTGTAATTTTGTAATTTTGTAATTTTGTAATTTTGTAATTTTGTAATTTTGTAATTTTGTAATTTTGTAATTTTGTAATTTTGTAATTTTGTAATTTTGTAATTTTGTAATTTTGTAATTTTGTAATTTTGTAATTTTGTAATTTTGTAATTTTGTAATTTTGTAATTTTGTAATTTTGTAATTTTGTAATTTTGTAATTTTGTAATTTTGTAATTTTGTAATTTTGTAATTTTGTAATTTTGTAATTTTGTAATTTTGTAATTTTGTAATTTTGTAATTTTGTAATTTTGTAATTTTGTAATTTTGTAATTTTGTAATTTTGTAATTTTGTAATTTTGTAATTTTGTAATTTTGTAATTTTGTAATTTTGTAATTTTGTAATTTTGTAATTTTGTAATTTTGTAATTTTGTAATTTTGTAATTTTGTAATTTTGTAATTTTGTAATTTTGTAATTTTGTAATTTTGTAATTTTGTAATTTTGTAATTTTGTAATTTTGTAATTTTGTAATTTTGTAATTTTGTAATTTTGTAATTTTGTAATTTTGTAATTTTGTAATTTTGTAATTTTGTAATTTTGTAATTTTGTAATTTTGTAATTTTGTAATTTTGTAATTTTGTAATTTTGTAATTTTGTAATTTTGTAATTTTGTAATTTTGTAATTTTGTAATTTTGTAATTTTGTAATTTTGTAATTTTGTAATTTTGTAATTTTGTAATTTTGTAATTTTGTAATTTTGTAATTAAATTAAAATTAAAATTAAAATTAAAATTAAAATTAAAATTAAAATTAAAATTAAAATTAAAATTAAAATTAAAATTAAAATTAAAATTAAAATTAAAATTAAAATTAAAATTAAAATTAAAATTAAAATTAAAATTAAAATTAAAATTAAAATTAAAATTAAAATTAAAATTAAAATTAAAATTAAAATTAAAATTAAAATTAAAATTAAAATTAAAATTAAAATTAAAATTAAAATTAAAATTAAAATTAAAATTAAAATTAAAATTAAAATTAAAATTAAAATTAAAATTAAAATTAAAATTAAAATTAAAATTAAAATTAAAATTAAAATTAAAATTAAAATTAAAATTAAAATTAAAATTAAAATTAAAATTAAAATTAAAATTAAAATTAAAATTAAAATTAAAATTAAAATTAAAATTAAAATTAAAATTAAAATTAAAATTAAAATTAAAATTAAAATTAAAATTAAAATTAAAATTAAAATTAAAATTAAAATTAAAATTAAAATTAAAATTAAAATTAAAATTAAAATTAAAATTAAAATTAAAATTAAAATTAAAATTAAAATTAAAATTAAAATTAAAATTAAAATTAAAATTAAAATTAAAATTAAAATTAAAATTAAAATTAAAATTAAAATTAAAATTAAAATTAAAATTAAAATTAAAATTAAAATTAAAATTAAAATTAAAATTAAAATTAAAATTAAAATTAAAATTAAAATTAAAATTAAAATTAAAATTAAAATTAAAATTAAAATTAAAATTAAAATTAAAATTAAAATTAAAATTAAAATTAAAATTAAAATTAAAATTAAAATTAAAATTAAAATTAAAATTAAAATTAAAATTAAAATTAAAATTAAAATTAAAATTAAAATTAAAATTAAAATTAAAATTAAAATTAAAATTAAAATTAAAATTAAAATTAAAATTAAAATTAAAATTAAAATTAAAATTAAAATTAAAATTAAAATTAAAATTAAAATTAAAATTAAAATTAAAATTAAAATTAAAATTAAAATTAAAATTAAAATTAAAATTAAAATTAAAATTAAAATTAAAATTAAAATTAAAATTAAAATTAAAATTAAAATTAAAATTAAAATTAAAATTAAAATTAAAATTAAAATTAAAATTAAAATTAAAATTAAAATTAAAATTAAAATTAAAATTAAAATTAAAATTAAAATTAAAATTAAAATTAAAATTAAAATTAAAATTAAAATTAAAATTAAAATTAAAATTAAAATTAAAATTAAAATTAAAATTAAAATTAAAATTAAAATTAAAATTAAAATTAAAATTAAAATTAAAATTAAAATTAAAATTAAAATTAAAATTAAAATTAAAATTAAAATTAAAATTAAAATTAAAATTAAAATTAAAATTAAAATTAAAATTAAAAATTAAAAATTAAAAATTAAAAATTAAAAATTAAAAATTAAAAATTAAAAATTAAAAATTAAAAATTAAAAATTAAAAATTAAAAATTAAAAATTAAAAATTAAAAATTAAAAATTAAAAATTAAAAATTAAAAATTAAAAATTAAAAATTAAAAATTAAAAATTAAAAATTAAAAATTAAAAATTAAAAATTAAAAATTAAAAATTAAAAATTAAAAATTAAAAATTAAAAATTAAAAATTAAAAATTAAAAATTAAAAATTAAAAATTAAAAATTAAAAATTAAAAATTAAAAATTAAAAATTAAAAATTAAAAATTAAAAATTAAAAATTAAAAATTAAAAATTAAAAATTAAAAATTAAAAATTAAAAATTAAAAATTAAAAATTAAAAATTAAAAATTAAAAATTAAAAATTAAAAATTAAAAATTAAAAATTAAAAATTAAAAATTAAAAATTAAAAATTAAAAATTAAAAATTAAAAATTAAAAATTAAAAATTAAAAATTAAAAATTAAAAATTAAAAATTAAAAATTAAAAATTAAAAATTAAAAATTAAAAATTAAAAATTAAAAATTAAAAATTAAAAATTAATAATTAATAATTAATAATTAAAAATTAAAAAAAATCTACAAAATCGTACTTTATTGTACAATAACAGAGCCTTGTAGAACATCATTTTTGTAGAGCAAAAGTACCGTGTGGTAAAACTCAAATTTGTGAGCTCGAAAATATATAAGAGTTAACAGGAACGATATAGCTTTAGCTATCAGTAAAATTAAACAAGTCACTAACAGATTTTACCGCATATGCAAAATTTTTTGTTTTATGTACCGGATTACAGGGTTTATTACACTTTATTATTTGTCATGGAAACATCCATACACCATATAAAAACGATACGCATATTTATATAAAGTTAAACATTCTTTAAATCAAACCACCTAATAATAAACAATAAAAGACTAAATGAAAACCACTTAAAATCATCAATAAATGGCTAAGTGGTTCACTCTCATGGCAATCGACTAAATCAAATCACACCCATGCCCATTATATGTAGTTTTGAGACTTTTAGCAAATACTTGCCAAAGCCACATTGAATATTTTAAATCTTAATTAGTGGTTTTCTCTTCTATGCTGTCTCTCCCCCCCAGACGCCATAGCTTAATGCTGCAAATTCTTTAAATATTTACAGCAATACTTCTCACAGCCATTTCCTTTGTCATTTCTCGTTGCCGCACCCGCATATGGTTTAAGTTAATTATAATTGATTCTTACCCTCTGTTTCATTTTATTTAGAATTTACTAATTTTCTTAAAACTTTGATGTGTTTACTTTTGTGGCGCTGCTGTGCTGCCAACAGACGAAGAGCATTCTGTCAACTTGAATGTAGTGTAACTCAGTGTCACACTTTGTTTGCTCTGTTCCATGCTGATGTTTTATTCAGAAACACCCATTTTTTGTGTTGTTTGTTTAATTTTTGCGAATGAAAAGAACACAAGTAACGAACGCAGTGCCAACAGAATGAGAGAGAGAGAGAGAACGAACAAACGCAACAACTCTAAGCAACACATTACGTTACATCGTACCTACTACACTAGTAGAAAACCCCGGCATTTAAACCCAATGATTACTAATGAGTAAACATTATAATTTTAGTTACAAAACTACAACTGAATAAAGAATGAGCATGAGCGTCGGAATAGACAAGTGAATGGAAAAGTTTGCACTACTCTTTGCTGCTAACGCTGCCGTTGATAGGAACTTTTAGTTAAATGTATTCACTAGCTGGGCAAATCAAATGCAAAAAGTTGTTTCACTACACCCGCTGGCTGACTGCATCACATCGCCAGTTGTTCACTTCCGTAATGTTAAGGGACTGTGTGTGTCTCATAGTAGAACTGAATTAACGCCATCATAACAAACATCAGTTTAATTAATCATTTGCTGTGTGTCAAAACAGCACTTGGCGTTCACTGAATTAGTTCCTTTTTATCCCACCTCCTTCGCTGGTTATTTTTGTGTGACTCTCCTGTTTTTATCATTTCGCAGTGCTTTGAGATATGCTAAGATATGACGAGTTTTTATTTCTGCGACAAGTTAGCGTTGAAATATCAAACGAATGGTTTCTGGTAAACAGAAACCCCAAAAACCGTAAGCGAATCAACAACTTTGCAACAGCAAATGAGAACGTCACATTTTCTGTGGCAGCCAAGACACACATGAGTAGTCACAGCGGTGTTGTAATCAGTTTCAGGAATGTCAGACACTGGACTACCGATAGATTGCGGATTAGGGTATTACATGAAACATTTATGTGTTTGTAAACTAAATGCATTTACATAAGATCAAATTACATTAAAATATAAAGTAATTAAAGCGCAGATTGGTAATGTTGATATGAGTAACATTATTATAGAAAAAGTTTAGTTATTATGCTCAACACTTTGTATGTGTTCGTGTTAATCAAGCGAACAAAAAAAAGGTTTTTTTTCTTTGACTTCCCATTGATGACTATGGGAAATATTTTCATATATGAGTTGATACGCTTCTATATAAGAAGCTCACATCAGCACGATCCCAAGTAGCTTATACGTATATGAATTACCGATATATCCGATTCATCAATACGATCCCGACTTGGCAATATGAAACTGAATTGCCAGAAAAGTGAATTGCCAGATATATCCTAATTGTAACATTCCCGATCCAGATCTATATGGTCTCTACTAATTCGTAGAAGTATTTTGTTCCGAAAAGCAGCATAAGAGACGAAATTACGTCAATCATCGATGACAGATTAGATAGTCCACCACCGAATTAAAACAAGATCAGCAAGGCAATTGAACGCCTTAAATACAATAAAGCTGCGGAAACCAATGAACTTTTGACAGGGTTTTTTAAAGTCGGCGGCGATAAGCTGTCAACCTGCATGGATTACGGACTGCATGCCCGATGATTAGAATCTAATTGTTTTATGTCCTGTGCTTAAGAAAGGCGATCCAAGTGTGTGTAGCAACTACCGCGGGATTTGACTTTTACTCATCGCATACAAAGTTCAGTCTAGATTCTTATGTAAAAGACCACAGCCCATCCTAGCGAACGTGATTAGACATTACCAGTGCGGCTTTAGACCCGGTAAATCCACGACCGACCAGATTTTTACACTACGGCAAATCCTGAAGAAGACCAAAGAACTGCAGATGGATACTCACCATCTATTTATCAATTACAAATGTTGCATTCGCCAGTCAGATATGACAGAAATTATTATATGCTATGACTGAGTTAAGTACGCCGTCGAAACTGATACGACTTTGCTTGATGATACTGACCGACAAGGCGATAGTCTGTCATGCGATCTTTTGAACATCGTAATGGAAATGATCATGCCGAAGGCCACAGATTACGAAAGTATGCTGATGACATAGATAAAATTGGTCATGCACTGCGGGATATTACTGCGGCCTTTTCAATCATTGCGAAGCAGTCGGCGGAAGTGGGTCTGGTGATAAATGAGAACAAAACTGAGTTTTTTCTTACAACGAACAACGACGTGTCTACTCGACGCTGCGTGAACGTTGACAACTATAACTTTTAAGTGGTAGATGATTTTGACTACCTTGTCCCTTCGTAAACAGAAATGATATTGTCAGCCTGGAAATCAATATACAAGTAGTGATCGTAAACCGCTGCTACTATGCGCTAAGCAAGCTTTTTAATGACTAAAGCTCGCTCCCGCAAAGATCCAGCTCTACCAGACACTGATCATCTACATCGCAGTATTCTGGGAGTCTTCGAGAGAAAAATGCTTCCCAAATTTTTGGACCCATAATTATTAACGTCAAGAACCGTCGTCGAATAAACCATGAGCTGTATAACGACATCGACGTAGTCAAGCGCGTCAAATAGACCGAATGCGCTGCAGTGGACACGTTGTACGAATGGATGAAAACGCTCCAGCTCCAATACAAATATGAAATTAGCCCCCAAAAAATCATAAAATTTCGTGTTGTTGTTTTCCATTTTTTCGGGGCCTAATTTCATTTCTGATTTGGGGTGTATTTTCGTGGGGCCTAATGGCATACCGCCCATAACGTATACATCCATTACATTATTAATTGCCTTAATTTCCTCTGTACACCCCACGAATGAGGTATGCGATAGCTTCTCTCGCTGTTGTGAATTAACACAACGATCTTTTTTAAGATTCTCAACGAACGGCACCTACTTGTTTATCGACGAATGCGAACGTCACTGTTTGAGAAGATTTTTACTAGACATGCCGATTGACTGGACACTATACTACGAAGTTGTTGTCGACAACATCGAGGGAGCCGGCACTGAAAGAAAAATTTTGATTACTGGAAACAGGAATCGAACCTGGAATCTCCCGCATGGTATTCGAGTGTTCTAACCATGCCGGCAGTACTATGTTATTCATGATAAATTTAGTTATTTTTACTGGCCCCCAGATCCGCTGATTGGGTCCTTGTGACCTCATAGCTTGCCTCGTATATTACAGTTGTGGGCTCCTGATGATCTACCTCCCCCTGCATTTTGCAGTCAACGATGTGCACTGAATGTTTCTTCAATCTGGCTCAACGAATATTTAACTTGAGCGCACTGTAAAACATACTCCCCCTTAGTGAGCAGTCGTGCAATACTTAAAATTATGAAAACAATACCGTCGTAACCTTATTTACCACAAAAAAACTGCTTATTCCCACTGCTCGTTGTAACCAAGTTTAAATATGTTCATATTTTATTAATTGCATTTCGACTATATCGAATATCGCTGCTTGTATGCAAAACATACGTATACTTGATCGGCAGTAGGTAGTACACAGGCAACAACAACCAACCGTATGTTGTATTACAATCCCCCCTCAATATTACTGCAATATTAATAATGAACATAAAAATATGCACATATTTGTAATGATATGAAAGGCAATACAGCAACGAGGAGGCAAGCAGACAGACAGACATCGTCATATACCACACACACACAAAGTAATGTGTGTGCATTAATACGCATACGCCACCGTGGTCAAGGCAGTCGAACAGCAAAAAACCCAATGAACAAAGAAAAGTTTATGGATTTTAAAAGATAAGAAGATTTACATTTTCATTCCAACTCAACATTACGATAACACAAATAAATACAAAAGCGAAACCTTTCTTCCTCTCTCTCTCTTTCCCATTCTTCTTCCAATAAAATGTCTTTATTTAATCTTGTATTCCAATTAAATTTTTCGCTGCCACAGATGAAGCAAAGAAAAATCTCAGAATAATTTCAACAGAAAATATTGAAAAAACGAGCAGAGAGAATATCATTAAGAAGAAGATTGTAAACGGTAAACATTCATTCATTAGTGCATCATTGAAGCAGAAAGAAGTGGACGCAGGCCATGTGGACAAAATAGGAATGTAACGGCTTGCTAACAGACTACTCCCTCTCTATCACTAGTTCGCTGTCTCTCTTTCTTTCTCACACACAGGCACATTCACTGGCAGCGTACAACATTTGTTGCAAATAAATTGTCCGATGTAATAAATGACTTAAAACAACTCATTTATCTTCTATTAAATAAACGTAATTATTTTCGTTTTTTTTTTGTATTTTTGTTTTTTCGCTCTTGCACTCTCTTTATCTCGTTTAATTTAAACTAAAAGAGAAAATCGTGCAATATAAATTTACATAGAAAAAAAAATCGTACAGTTTGTAATGGAGCCTGGGAAGGAGGATGCTTTACAAAAAATGCAATCACTCATTGCGAGAATAAAAGAAATCCTTACAGCGCACACATTGAAATTAAAACGCACTGCCATTCATTTCGCTCCCCTCCCTCCCACCATGCTCTCAGTCACTCACGTTTTTTGTGGCGGGGGCTGACTATGGCGATGGATTATTCCAAACATGTTTTCGCCTTAAAACGGCGGGGGTTGGGTTGGGAAATCCATACATTTATTTTAAAATCCATATTAAACCATTATAATCAAATATTGGGTACCATATCAGTTGAAAGTATATGCGAACAACAATATAACAAAAAACGAAAAGAGAAACACAACAACATATACGATAACCAGATTGGTATGGTCCTGCATTGCCATCGAAGACTTTATGTGCTGCTGGGCTCTCATTCTTTGTTCACTTGCAATCAATTTAATACTCTGCTAGATATCCATCACGGCACAGTGGTATCTTATATAGCTTCAGTGAATTTTGTAAATATTGCTTTACGGTGCAAACAGAATTTCTTTACTTGTCAGCACTCTCGGATAAGAAATTTTAATTTAGATAAAAAATTTACTGTTATTGTACCAGAAGCACTTTAGTTGAAACCTTAATATACATTTAGACTTTTACTTTAAAATCGGGCAAACAGTTGTCAAATAAAAACGGTTTACCATACAACCACCGTGTCACAGACGCTCAGGCACAAAAGACCGCTCACACGACAATGATGATGACATGAACGGTCAGTACTCAGGGTTCTCCATTTAAAAATGACATACAGCTCGTTTTTTGATAACCATTTTTTTTTTGCAGTTGTCGTTGTCATACAAAAGGATTCCTACGCACTTCCTCTCGCCTTTGTGCAGCACTCCTCTCAGTCTCACTGTTATATTTGCAGTCACAATCTTCCAAACAATCTCTCAAATATCCCAACGCTGGGGCATACAATTTCAACAGCGACAATTCAATATAAACATATCATCAAATTTAAACGTGTATATTCTTGTGAAAATATCACGAGCTTTTTGTTAAAATATCATACAGAACAAAAAAAAAAGAAAAACGGAAAAAACGGCAACAATACAAAACAACAGAAAAATGCGCGAAAAAAATATATAATAAAAAGAATCCGCCCAATACCAACAAATATTTATGCCACAAAAATCCTGTACAGCTTTAACTTTCTTGCTGTGTGAAACACAACACTGTTACGGGTATGCAGTAAAACGGAGCATTCATAACAAAAAGAGGTATTACAAAGGAGAGAATGCGGATGCACCTGGCAAAATAAAAGCGTCGTCACAGTGCTATGAGAAAAGTGATAATATTCTTCATATTCTTTTAAAATTTTTGATATTTTGAATATCTATATATATAAAAATGAAATGGTCCACGTATGTCATACCATCACTTGAGAACGGCTGGAGCGATTTGGCTGATTTTTTTTTTTTATTCGATTCGAAATTTTCCGTAGATTGTTTGTGTTGAAAAAAATCAAATCCAGGTGGCGCTAGGGTGGATTTATATCAAAAATTTGAATGCATGTACCAATTCAAATTTAGAATGGATATTCGTTTGATCATGAGAAAACATTTTATGTACAAATGGACCCGGTAGGTGGCGCTGGGGTCGGTTTTCAACCAAAATTTTAACGAAAGGGCCAATTTAACTGAAATTCAGAATCTATGTTTGTTTGATCATCAGAAAAAATTGTATGTACAAATGGACCCGGTAGATGGCGCTAGGGTGGATTTATATCGAAAATTTGAATGCATGTACCAATTTAACTGAAATTTAGTATTTATGTTTGTGGAACCTTAAAAATTTTTTTTTTGGTATAAATTGACCCAGTAGGTGTCGCTAGGGTGGAATTATAATGAAAATTTTAACGAATTAAACAATTTGACTGAAATTTAGAATGTATATTTGTTTTATTATGAGAATTATTTTTGTATATATGGACCCGCAGTTGATTTGGCTGGGGTTGAATTATTTCGAAAATTTATATCGATTGTCCGATCTTACTTAAACTTAAAATATATGATTTTTTTGGCATGAGAAAATTTTTAATGTATGTTTAGAACCAGTTGCCGGTGTTTAGCTTATGATATACTTAAGTTTTGGAATGTCATTTAGTCACTTTTTTTAACATCACAGTTATTCAGAAGTCTATATATAAAAAAGATGTACATTTTGATGTCACCACTAATTGTGAAAACGGTTGACCCCATTTGTCCCAAAATTTCAGTGAAAGTTGGGGATTGGCTGTAGATGGTCACCTAGACCGCAAAAAGGCTTAAAGAAGAATGACTAACTTTTATAATGACGCACTGTCTACAGAATTAGAGAGTTTCACAAAAGTGGTTTTCCCCATTTTGAAATTTAAGGGGACAAAAACGAAAATAGGAATAACTGTTGATATCACCCAGACCATACGGTTAATGGGGTTGCTGAGCCTAATGAAGGCATTTTTGGAAATTCGAACTCCTTAGGATAAAAAGGTACCATCACCCAGTACACCAACGCAGAAAGTTATATGTCAGTCAATCGGCTTTAAAATGTGGTTTTAGAATATATGCCTATCAATAAGTACATTTTCATCACATCATGGACGACACTGCTGATCCGTTTTAGCAATTCTTATAATAATATATAATAATCTTTAAAATATATGAAGAACAGAATTTGTCCGGGAAATCTCGCCCTTTAAATTGAAATATTTTAGAGGTGAAAGAAATAAACCAATCGTTACTAGATTTCAACTACACTCAACATATTTTACAAAAATTTGGAGGCAGGACGAAGTCTGCCGGGCCGGTTAGTTTTTAATATTTTAAATATTTTTAATATTTTAATATTTTTAATGTTTTTAATATTTTTAGTATTTTTAGTATTTTTAATATTTTTAATATTGTTTGTTATAGTCGATCTTTACAGAATTATGAATATGTTTTTCATTGTTCGGTTTGAGATCTGTTTCTATTATCGCTAATAGAATTTGTTTTACAAGAGCTGTGTGAAATGTATTATGTTGACAGCTGGCAGGGCAGATAGCAATTTCGATGGTTGCCAAACCATCATCATCAGTGCCGTTTGCTGTGCCTTCTCCACTCATTATCACAACCTTAAGCGTTAAAAGCTTCACACAATCAATGTGAAGCTCACACACACCGGTGTGAAAATGGTATCAACGAAGACCACACGTCAACATAATACACACAAGCTCTTGTCTTGGCTTTGTCCATCGGACAAAATTGCATAGAATTGTTTTTGGCTTCAAAAGCCAACTCAGTGTCCCTCCCGTCTATGTATTCTCTTGTTTGTTATTATCGATCTGTATAGAATTATGAATATGTTTTTCATTGTTCGGTTTGAGATCTTTTTCTATTATTTTTAATATTTTTAATTTTTCTGATATTTCTAATATTTTTAATATTTTTAATATTTTTAATATTTTTAATATTTTCAATATTTTTAATATTTTTATTATTTTAATATTTTTATTATTTTTAATATTTTTAATATTCTTTTGTTTGTTATAGTCGATCTGTTAGAAATATGAATATGTTTTTCATTGTTCGGTTTGAGATCTGTTTCTATTATCGCTAATAGAATTTGTTTTACAAGAGTTGTGTGAAATGTATTATGTTGACAGCTGGCAGGGCAGATAGCTATTTCGATGGTTGCCAAACCATCATCATCAGTGCCGTTTGCTGTGCCTTCTCCACTCATTATCAATATTCTTATTTTTAATATTTTTAATAGTTTTTATAATTTTAATATTTTTTATAATTTTAATATTTTTTATAATTTTAATATTTTTAATATTTTTAATATTTTTAATATTTTAAATATTTTTAATATTTTTAATATTTTTAATATTTTTAATATTTTTAATATTTTTAATATTTTTAATATTTTTAATATTTTTAATATTTTTAATATTTTTAATATTTTTAATATTTTTAATATTTTTAATATTTTTAATATTTTTAATATTTTTAATATTTTTATTATTTTTATTATTTTTAATATTTTTAATATTTTTAATATTTTTAATATTTTTAATATTTTTTAAATTTTTAATATTTTTAATATTTTTAATATTTTTAATATTTTTAATATTTTTAATATTTTTAATATTTTTAATATTTTTAATATTGTTAATATTTTTAATATTTTTAATATTTTTAATATTTTTAATATTTTTAATGTTTTTAATATTTTTAATATTTTTAATATTTTTAATATTTTTAATATTTTTAATATTTTTAATATTTTTAATATTTTTAATATTTTTAATATATTTAATACTTAAATTTTGTAATATTTTTTAAATTTTTATATTTTAATATTTTTAGTATTTTTAATATTTTTAATATTTTTAATATTTTTAATATTTTTAATATTTTTAATATTTTTAATATTTTTAATATTTTTAATATTTTTAATATTTTTAATATTTTTAATATTTTTAATATTTTTAATATTTTTAATATTTTTAATATTTTTAATACTTTAATTTTTTAATATTTTTTAAATTTTTATATTTTAATATTTTTAATATTTTTAATATTTTTAATATTTTTGATATTTTTAATATTTTTATTATTTTTGATATTTTTAATATTTTTAATATTTTTAATATTTTTAATATTTTTAATATTTTTAATATTTTTAATATTTTTAATATTTTTAATATTTTTAATATTTTTAATATTTTTAATATTTTTAATATTTTTAATATTGTTAATATTTTTAATATTTTTAATATTTTTAATATTTTTAATATTTTTAATATTTTTAATGTTTTTAATATTTTTAATATTTTTAATATTTTTAATATTTTTAATATTTTTAATATTTTTAATATTTTTAATATTTTTAATATATTTAATACTTAAATTTTGTAATATTTTTTAAATTTTTATATTTTAATATTTTTAGTATTTTTAATATTTTTAATATTTTTAATATTTTTAATATTTTTAATATTTTTAATATTTTTAATATTTTTAATACTTTAATTTTTTAATATTTTTTAAATTTTTATATTTTAATATTTTTAATATTTTTAATATTTTTAATATTTTTAATATTTTTAATATTTTTAATATTTTTAATATTTTTAATATTTTTAATATTTTTGATATTTTTAATATTTTTATTATTTTTGATATTTTTAATATTTTTAATATTTTTAATATTTTTAATATTTTTATTATTTTTGATATTTTTAATATTTTTAATATTTTTAATATTTTTAATATTTTTAATATTTTTAATATTTTTAATATTTTTAATATTTTTAATATTTTTAATATTTTTAATATTTTTAATATTTTTAATATTTTTAATATTTTTAATATTTTTAATATTTTTAATATTTTTAATATTTTTAATATCTATATATATAAAAATGAAATGGTCCACGTATGTCATACCATCACTTGAGAACTGCTGGAGCGATTTGGCAAATTTTTTTTTTATTCGATTCGAAATTTTCCGTAGATTGTTTGTGTTGAAAAAAATCAAATCCAGGTGGCGCTAGGGTGGATTTATATCGAAAATTTGAATGCATGTACCAATTCAACTGAAATTTAGAATGGATATTCATTTGATCATGAGAAAACATTTTATGTACAAATGGACCCGGTAGATGGCGCTGGGGTCGGTTTACAATCAAAATTTAAACGAATGGGCCAATTTAATTAAAATTCAGAATCTTTGTTTGTTTGATCATCAGAAAAAATTGTATGTACAAATAGACCCGGTAGGTGGCGCTAGGGTGGATTTATATCGAAAATTTGAATGCATGTATCAATTTAACTGAAATTTAGTATTTTTTTTTTGTATAAATTGACCCGGTAGGTGTCGCTATGATGGAATTATAATGAAAATTTTAACGAATTAAACAATTTGATTGAAATTTTGAATGTATATTTGTTTTATTATGAAAATTTTTTGTATATATGGACCCGCAGTTGATTTAGCTGGGGTTGAATTATTTCGAAAAATTATATCAATTGTCCGATTTTACTTACACTTAAAATATATGATTTTTTTGGCATGAGAAGATTTTGAATATCGATTGTCCGATTTTACTTAAACTTAAAATATTTGATTTTTTTGGCATGGGAAAATTTTGAATGTATGTTTGGAACCAGTTGCCGGTGTTTAGATTATGATACACTTAATTTTTGGAATGTCATTTAGTCACTTTTTTTAACATCATAGTTATTCAGAAGTCTATATATGTATATAAGAAAGATGTACATTTTGATGTCACCACTAATGTGAAAACGGTTGACCCCATTTGTCCCAAAATTTCTGTGAAAGTTGGGGATTGGCTGTAGATGGTCACCCAGAATAACCGTTGATATCACCCAGACCATACGGTTAATGGGGTTGCTGAGCTTAATGAATGCATTTTTGGAAATTCGTACTCCTTAGGATAAAAAGGTACAATCACCCAGTACACCAACGCTGAAAGTTATAGGTCAGTCAATCGGCTTAAAAATGTGGTTTTAGAATATATGCCTATCAATAAGTAAGTTTTCATCCCATCATGGACGACACTGCTGATCCGTTTTAGCAATTCTTATAATAATATATAATAATGTTTAAGATATATGAATAACAGAATTTGTCCGGGAAAACCTCGCCCTTTAAATTGAAATATTTTAGAGGTCAAAAAAATAAACCAATCGTTTTTAGATTTCAACTACACTCAACATATTTTACAAAAATTTGGAGGCAGGACGAAGTTTGCCGTGCCAGCTAGTTTTTAATATTTTTAATATTTTTAATATTTTTAATATTTTTAATATTTTTAATATTTTTAATATTTTTAATATTTTTAATATTTTTAATATTTTTAATATTTTTAATATTTTTAATATTTTTAATATTTTTAATATTTTTAATATTTTTATATTTTTAATATTTTTAATATTTTAAATATTTTTAATATATTTAATATTTTTAATATTTTTTGATATTTTTAATATTTTTGAAATTTTTTATATTTCCATGAGTTTGTATTTTAAATACTGTCTTGCATGTCCGTCATTCCATTTATGTTATTGCAACAGATTCTTCCTCTATGGAAACTCCCACGCAGCACCAGAATGTGACTCAGTCACATAGTGCGCCATTGTAATTAAACATACGACGAAAAGGTTAAAGTCATAAAAATAGGAAAACGTTTTACGCTTTTATATAGAGCATAACCTTTTGTTAAGAAAACAGGTATTTTTTTATCAAGCAACACCACCTACACGTGTGGCAGTAACGATGCGAGCAACAAAAATGCATTCTATAGATTACGGACGTGCCGACGTGTGTAACATGCGTGAATGTATTACTCTTGCTATGGAGCCCAGCCAGGTGGCCATCGTGCAACCAACCCTTGTCCATATGCAATAAATACAATAATAGTAAAAAGTTTTTGTGTTATTTTTTTGTTGTTGCATATATGTACTATATATAATTGCGCACAGAATAACCGATTGCTATTCACATTTTTTGTGGTTCACCTTAAAGTTGTACTGGTTTACTACTGGCTCAACAAATGTTGAGTTTGTTCGTTTCATTTTACATGAAATATCACCGAGACCTCAGTCATCTCTCAGCGTTGTATAAAAATGTTTAAGGAACAAAAGCAAAACGACTATGGGCGATTTTCGCATTGTCCAGCAATGGCGAACAATCCAATTTATATTGGTTACAACAAAACAAGTTCTTTGTGATTTCCTCCAATTGTGACAAGAATATCAATCAGGAATATTTTCCCCGCACCAATTTACAACGCATGTTTTGGTTTTGTTCTCTGGCAAAAGCTTTGCGAGATTCCGGGGGTCGTTAATGTTAACGAATTACTGGAAAAGTCAGCGTAAATGGAATACATTTTCGGGGGGAGGTCAGGGATATTCCATTACGAAAATATGAGAAAATTAAATGAGTTTTTTTGCAACTATAACCGAATGTATATAAAAGTTGTATATGTGTATTACTTGACATGTTTGGGATACGTTAGGCATCATATTGATACTCAGACCAGATACGAAATTAAGGCGAAATCATTTATGTAGCCCCCCTTTTAAGCCTTAATGGAATACCCATCCAAAAAGCTGCTTATAAGCAGTTTCCCACCAAAAACGCTAACAATTAACAACAAATCCCTTAGCAAAGCGGAGTAAATAAAATATAAATGTTTAAAGGATATCCTCCGTTTTACATAATTTAGCATTGAATGAAGAAACACAACTTAAATTTTCTATGCATTCAACAATAACACCTCATTTACCGGTGACTACAACAAAACAACATTCCCGGCACAAGTCTCACAAACACGCAATCCCAGCAGGCTGCACTCTTTGCATACCCTGCTTCATCTTCAGCTGGTTACCAAAATATGCGCCAAGTCACAAAAGCCTTTTCTTGTCTCGGCATTGTATAATTTAAATGAATGAATTAAAGCGAGAGAAAAAAACTAAAATAAACAAAGTAAGCCCATCATAAGAAAAACTACGACCCAATGCGAATCCCAAAAGTTTAGAGCAGTTGTTGTGATGTTCGCAATAATGTTAGGACGAAGCAAGGCATCGTCTTGCAATGTGTGTGCTGCTATATTCCATCTGTTTGGCCGTTTTGGCATTCACAGTTAGGTTCTTGATGGCACACAAAATACCACCAGAAACATCCGCGGATGCCAGTTGAAACCCCGAAAAGGAAGCCAACGCCAACAAGAAACAGATTCCCCAGTGCGGTTCGCTTTCTGAGTGGAAATGCAATTTAAATGTTTCCTGTTTTTTTCTCTGCTTGTTGGCCGTCCGTTGATTTGCCTTTGGTGCCGCCGAGCAGTTTGTGTTTTTGGTTAAAAGTTTATGTTGTTTTTGGATTATTATTTCCCTCCAAAAATATTTTTTTTGTTTTCTTTTGCCAATCGTCGTTGGCGTCTCTGGTTGCCATTGCAAAATAAGGAAGGAAGGCAGGATGAAAGAATGGCGGGAGGGGGCACAAAGCCAGTACTATCTGGTGCTGACATTAACAACAACCTAGAAATGTTTGTTATTGCATCGGAGCTTTAGAAGCTGTAGATGAAATGTTCGTAAAGGAGTTTTAATAAGTTGGGTAAACATGTTTAATATTGGAAGTAAATTAAACAAAGAATAAATACAAATGCAGAGCATTCTTTTAAATTAGTAATTATGAGTAGAGAAGGGGTCAAAGTGTAGGGGAGTAGCTCAGGTTGAAGTTTTAAGTTTTTAGACGGTGAATTGTGAATATAAAAAATTTTTGGGGACTTGGAATTTAAGTTGGTTTTAGGCACCTACTGTTTATCGACGAATGAGAATGTCACTGTTTGAGAAGCTTTTACTAGACATGTCGAATGACTCGACACTTATACTGCGAAGTTGCTGTCGACAACATAGAGGGAGCCGGCAATAAAAGACAAATGTAAATGACTGGAGCCGGGAATTGAACCACGGATCTCCTGCATTGTAGTCTCGTGTTCTAACCACTATGCCACGGCCAGTCCTCACAAATATATTATACTAAATTTCGCAGTGATAGTTAGACATTAGAAACTATCCCGCGAATGAAGGAGCTTCTAATTTGAGTTTTCCGTCCGATCGTTATTTATATTTGGGAATAACCAGAATCTCACTTTGGAGGTCCCTAAGTACCTTAAAACCGTCGGAGACATCAAGTGTTCTCCAGGAAATGCCATTGAACATCCTTTCACTAGTAGCAAATGTGAGAATTCGCACTGTTGAGTAACCTAAATGACATTCTGTCACCGATGAGTATTAGTGAGTAGGTAACAATAGTTACTGAAGCTCAACGCAATGACTCTCTTTGGCAGCCCCAAGAATCTAGGATCGGGGGTGGTGGCTTTAAAAGCCAATTTCCTAAACAAAATAGCTATTATGACAAAAAGAAAAAACAAGAAACCTCCAAATGTTGACAACCCTCCCAAACGTTATAAGGACCATGAATTAAGGATATGCATCTGAAATATCCGAACTATCTTCAGAGATTTATCCTCCATCACATTGACGGATGCCCTCGACAAAAATGATGAGGTCAGCCTTATTTTTGTCGAGGGCATGCGCCATACAGGAAATGCAATGGACGAGACGGAAATGCACAGGACGAAACGACTGTGACATCTTTAACAGCTACCATGCAGAATGACGTGAATTTGAAGGTAGATTCATAGTCGGCAATAGACTTCCACATCTGATATCACGGTTTAACTCTGTAAGTGACTGCATGGCCACTATCCTCATCAAGACGGAATATTTTTACATCACGCTGCTTTGTGTACACGCCCAGACAGAACACAAAGACGAGGACATTAAAAATACATTCTATGAGCACCTGGAGGTAGTATATGACCGCTGCCCTGCACATGACATTAAAATGGTTCTGGTAGATTTTAATGCCACAATAGGTAGGAAAAGTACTCTTGATTCAGTAGTCGGGAAATACAGTATACACAACAACACCTCCGATAACGGATACAGACTGGTTAGATTTACGCCGGCAAGTAACATGGTAGTGAGTGAGAACCAGGTTCCCGTACAAAGATATCACAGATATCTACTGGTAACTGCAAGATACCAGCATGATCACGAAGGAAGGCATGCAAATATTGACTCGAATCACCACCTAGTTGCAGCCAAGGTACGTCCGCGATTAAGTAGTGTTACAAATGCTTTTGACCAAACGCCAAGAAAGCTAGACAACACAAAGCAGCATACCACCGAGATAGCCAATGCCTACTCCAAACACCTCTTGCAATTACTTCAAACAAACCCCCTAATTCTGATGTTCCCGATAAACAGTAGAAGCATATCGCGAATTCTATGACCACTGCCGCAACGACCGTACCCGCCCTGATACGATGAGGAATGTCACTCAATGCCTGAGGATATAGATGCTGCCTACAGGGTAAAACTGCAGCCAATGGCAGCACATTAAGTGACGGAGTTATATAATGAGAAGAGGAGGGTTATGGCAGAAAAAGCGTCTATGGAAGAAAAGAGAGAGCTAGGATATCGAAAATTTCAGGGATAATGGTGAAGGCCAAAAACTCTATTAATAGGTAAAATGCTAAGGTAGAACAGAGATCCAGAGACAGAGAGATAAATCTTGTCACGGACACTCAGAGTGTGCTGCAAATATGGAGGTAACATGTACGTCCTCTGCATGTTCCCGAAGGCAGGATTAGTGACGGAATCACATCAATAATCGAAGACGGAGTAGAATGTCCACCATAGAGCCGAAACTAGATTCGCACGGAAATTGAATATATCTGCGGAAGCCGATAAATTGCCGGCAGAGCTTTCAAATCCGGCGGCGATGAACTGCCATAGTGCATGCCCCAGCTCATAGACACTGAATGGCTAAAGGAATGCTCGATTATAGGAATGCTCAATTATAGGAATCTGATTGTTCTATGTTAATTAAGGCGACCAAAGTGTTTGTACCAACTGTCGACGGATCAGCCTTTTACCCATCGCGTACAAGGTACTGTCGAATGTGTTATGTGAAATAGTACCGCCCTTCCAGCGAACCCGATTTGATCTTATCAGTGTGGCTATAGACGTTATTAATCGACGACCTACAATATGTTCACTTTACGACAAACTTTGAAGAAGACCAAGAAATGTAGATCGACAACTACCATCTGTTTGTCGATTACAAAGCATTATTCGACAGTCTGATACGACAGAAATAACCCAAGATTGGTATACTTGCAAAGCTAATATGATTTTACGAGAAAACGCTGACAGTATTTGGTGAAAATAGGCAAAATCTGACAGGCACGTTTTGAACCAAACGAGGCTTTAGCCACGGCTATAGTCTGTCATGCGGTCTTGTTAACGTCATAATGTAGATGATGACGCAGAAGGCTGCAGATTGATACCATCTGTAATAAAAGTCACATGCTGCTCGCGTATGCCGATGAGATAGATATCATTGGCCGAGGACTGCGGGATGTTACTGCGGCCTTTTTGAGCATTGAGAAGCAGAGTACACATGGTTTAACATGAGCCCAGCCCTGGAGGCCTTACCCATGCTGTGCTAAACACACTGGGCAAATTACAATGCGATTGCCATCGCACCCCCGGGATGGACCAAGCAAGCAAGCTTAAACCAGTAATATGAGTCGAAAATTTCGGGAGAAAGCTAACTCAACTGTCGGTCCTTTCTGCAACCCAGAAGATACCAAATCTGAAATGTTAGTATGAACTATACCCAACTCCACATCGAGCCAGAAGACTCTACCAGCGATTTCGGTTTTAAACACAGCTCGCGTGATGCTCCTACTAGTGGGCCAACACCTTGTGATCAGGCGGAAAAGTAAGTCCCGGGGCACCTGATCCCCACGCTACCGGTCACACTCACCGGTGGGAGTTTCGTATTGAAGCTACTACCAAAATGTGATGTAATGAACAATACTTCACAGCATTGGTCACCTTTCGCATAGAGCAGTCATGAAATTTTTACATACCCGCAGGCACCGATACTTTCATACCAGTGGCCCGAATAGATGAAAACGGTTTGGTACTACACTACAGGCATGCAGTACCCTCACCTCGAAGACGTTGAACGGCAACTATGTATTAAGGGAGGGCTACAATCATGTTATGTACTCAAAGAACAAAAAGCGTCTACTCCTTTGGGATGCTGCTTGAATGATGACAACTATAACTTTGAAAAGGTCCGCCTTGAATCAGACCTAAAATAAATTAATTATGTCAGCCTGGAAATGACTTGATCGCAAACCGCTGCCACTATGCCCTATGGAAAAGATTCAATAACAAAGCCCTCTCTCGTCAAAGTTCCAACTGTACCAGACCCTGATCCCACCTCTCTTACTCTCTAAAATCCTGGACAATGACACAAGCGGATCAATTGTGGGAGTATTCGCAAAATATTTAGACCCATCATCTAAAGTTAAGCTTGAATCTGTCTAGCCCTCTTTTTTAAAAGTGTTGAGTCTTATTAAAAAATACGTTACTAAATTACAGGAAAGAAATGTATTTGATGGGTAGTAGTATGAAACTTAGGGATTATCAATGTAATAATCAAAATAAATCGAAAACTGTCGGTACACCAAAAACAAAACAAAAAATTAGTAGTTTCCGCTCACAATTTTTTTTTTATTTTTTTTTTATTTTCTGTAAACCTTTGTATTGATATTATCTGTTATTTGTTTAACAGAAAAACTCCCAAACAAATATCTTAAAGGTTAAATGTCAAGGCTATTTACATATATAAATATTCCTTGTATTCTTTATTTGTTTAACCCAATTTCCATGGCTTATCATCCCAAATCCCAAGTTGAGCGAAAGACAAATTTATTCTTTATGTTATTTTTTTTGTATACGAATTCTTTTTAAAATGTTCAGATTGAAACAGTCCCTTGCCCCACAAATTTTCTTCTACCACTTATGTATTAGTGCAGCATCCAGCGCAAGTGAGCTCGTAATTCAAAGCGCGTATTCAAATTACTTTTAAGTAGGCAACAATTGAATTGGCACCAGCCAAAAACTTCAAGAGTAGAAAGCAACGAAAAATAACAAAAACAACAAAAAAAACGCATAGATCCTTAGCATCCCAGAGCAACGACAGCACCACAGCAGCGCATGAAAAATGCAACAGAGAAAACGAAAATTCGCCATGAGGACATCAACAACAACAAGAAGAAGAAAACGTCTTAAATGGGATCATTGTTATACAAATAGCGTGCGGAAATTGCAAACAGATTTTTTGGGTCAAGCTATAAATATACAAGTTGGTATAATATAAAATATTTGGTTGTGTGTGTGTAGTTTTTAGAATTTTAATGAAACATTAGCGAGAGTAAGGGCAACGGGGACGTTAGTTAAATATTTAAACGGTATCTTATTATAGCATATTAAAGCGTAGGGAATTTTTGGGAAACAAGGTGTACAAATATATTGCAGTAATCATATGACAGCAAGAAATGATATTGTGGTAATATGAATAGGGAGTTCATCTCGACTGTCGCTTTTGGAATAATAAGTAATGTAATAAGTTGTGAAAGATGTTTTTTTTCGTACTACATAATGCAACATCGTGGCTATCAGGTATAGATTATGATAAACAACCAACCATTGCTAGTTTCCATAAAATACAAGCAAATTACCTACTCACTGACGTTCACTAACTTGAAGCGTGTTAAGCATAACACCTTCCCATTATCAGATGGTTTAAGAATCAATAAAATTTGAGGAATCCCATTCAATTGCATATCTCAAATATTCTTGAGGCTTATATCACCACCAAAGCAACTACCGCCAAGCCATTATATTTTCATCTACACTAACCACAAATACGCCTATCAAACCTCACACGAATGACGACGACAACGACCCCCGTTCACAGGTCTGAGGTTAAACGGCACTGATTGAACTTTGAGCCTTCCACTAAACGACAAAGCAATAATTTCCTACATTTAATATTCTATAATTATTATTTCTTTATAAACTCCTAGCCTTGTTAGAGCTTTTCTGATTTAGCCAACAACAAAGTATTTGCTAATTTTACCATAGCAATTTAAATGCAAAGAAAAGCAAATCATTTATTACCCTTCACGTTCACTTGGCGCTTTTCACTTGTATTGTGGTGGTGGTGAGTGTCATAAATGCTTTGTTGTTGTTGCGGTTGTTGCTGTTGTCGCTGTTGTTGCAAGAATTCTATTATAGTTGGCTGCCATTTCAATTATTGTTATTATTATTGTTGTAGCTATTGCTGCTGCTGCTACTGGTGCTGCTGCTGTTGTTATAATTGTTGTTTAGGTAACAATAAAGCAAATAGCACAAGTAAGTGAATAACAACAAAGGGATTGAATGACTAATAACCACCTTAGATCGCGCTCACAACGCCCACATATTTCAGTTAGTTTTCTGTGTGTGTGTGTGCGTTTGTGTATTTGCATCCCACACTCACAATTTACATAATTTCAATTTTGTGGTTATCACCTGTTATTCCCCATCACGAGTCCCAAGTTGCTGAGAAATGCTTAAAGTGAGGGAAGATTTCCACTTATACTTATGTGCCAACGCTTACTTCATATGAGAAGGAGTGTGTGTGTGTGCGGGTGTGCTTGGAGGTGTCCACGAAGTTGGGGGCGCTACTGTGGCTGCATAGCATTTGCATTAATTTGAATAGTGGCCTACTATTTTATTATAATTTTGTTAGTTTCTGTAGAAGAAATAAATTTAATTAAATTAAGGAAAAAAGGTGGGCGTTAGGTAACTGACTGACTGACTTCAAGGTATACTAGGAAAACAAATATAAATATGTTAAATTGTGTATTTAAGTAAATTTTAATGAGACCAGCCCTTGCATGATGGTTAGAACACGCGACTACCATGCGGAATATCCCGGGTTCGATTCCCTCCTCCAGTTATTTAAATTATTTTCCATTGTCGGCCCCCTCATTGTTGTAGACATCAACTTCGCAGTATAGTGTGGAGTCAATCGGCATGTGTAGTAAAAGCTTCTCAAACAGTGATAAATAAGTAGGGGCCGTTAGTTGTGAATCTAAAAATAGTTAGCGTGTTAATTCACAACAACGCCAGAAGTTATCTCATACCTTATGCATAGAGTGTAAAGGGAAACTAAGTTTTTTTATTAATATTCACTTAAAATACATAGTTGGCACATATTAATATATTATAAGTGACCCGGCAGACTCTAAACTATTGAAGAATATGTTGAGTACTGTTATAACAACGATTAGTTTAATAACGATAAATTTGGTCACACTTTTTCGTAAATAAAGTTTGAACTTTAAAACAAAAGCAAATGCACTAAATTTCTTACTAAAATATTCTTGTTAGGATTGGTAATAAGTGTCAGCAATACCACGGAAATTGGGAGTTTTCTAATTTAAGTTTTCTGATCGTTATTCACTAGGGAATAAACAGAATTCTCTATTTGGAGGTCCCCAAGCGGCTCAAAATTTCAAAGACATCACGTATTCCCCGGTTAATGCCATTAAGCATCCGTTCAGTGGTAGCATGCTATCACCTATGCTTCTTAGGAAGTAGGTAAAAGAAGTTACTGAATTTCAACAAAAAGGCTATCTTCATGGCGTTGCAAGCTCCAAGAAACTAGGATCGGGAGCAGTGACCTATTCAGCTACTCTTCTTATAAAACAAAAACTGTTGTAAAAACACGAAGAAAAGGAAAAACAAGTACACCCCCAAACGTTGAAGTCCATGATAAAGGTATACACCAGGAATGTACAAGGCTGACATCATCGCCAAACAGGGATGCACACAACGAAACAACACACGAATATGGATGTGAATTAAGAGTCGGCAAAATACATCGACATCTGGTGTCGCAGTTTAACCCTGTAAGTGACCGAACAGCCACTATTCGTATTAAGGCGAAATATTTTTACATTACGCAGGTTTGTGTACACGCCCCGACGGAAGACAAAGACAAGAACATTAAAGATGCATTCTATGGGCGCCGCTGCCCTTCACATTGTTCTGGGAGATTTGAATGCTAAAGGAAGATGTAGCATTCTAAAATTCAGTCTACACAACAACACCTTCGATGACGTATTCAGACTTGTTAGCTTTGCCTCGGCAAGAAGCATGGCAGTGAGTGGAACCAGATTCCTGCATAAAGATATCCACAAGGCAAACTGGATATCCCCCAACAAAAAGGCAAGAAACCAGATTGATCACGTGGTAATCGATGGAAGGCATGCCTCAAGCGTTCGGGATGTGCGTGTGATGGCATAAGTACGCACGCGATAAAGTAGTGCTAGAAACGCTCATGAATAAACCCAAAGGAAGCTAGACATAACAAAGCAACACACCATAGAGATAGGCAATACCTACTCCAAGCTACTCTATCAATTACTTAAAACAAACCCCCTAATTCTGATGTTCCCGACACTGAGTGGCAACATATTGCGAATACAATGACCACTGCCGCAACAACCGTACTGAGTAGAGAAAAAATACGCTCTGGCAGGATGAGAAATTTCGCTCAATGTCTAAGGAAATGGATGCTGCATACGGGGAAAAAGCGCAGCAAATGGCAGCACATGAGGTAACGGAGCATTAAAATGAGAAGAGGAGGGAAATGAAGGAGAGAACGATATTGAATGGTACGTGATAGAGATCTACCAAAAGGTAAAAAGCAACGGATTTTGAACAAGGATTACCACCTGTAAGGACAGAGATGGAAATCTGGTCACGGACACTCAGAGTGTGCTGCAAGTATGGAGGTAACATTTTCGTTCTATCCACGTTTCCGAAGGCAGCATAAGTGACGAAATTACACCAATCATCGAGGCTGGAGTAGACTGTCCACCAACGAGCCAAAACGAGATAAGCACGGCAATTACACGGCTTAAACACAACAAAGCTGCGGGAGCCGATGGACTGCCGGCAGAGCCTTTTAAAGACAGCCGCGTTATGTTGGCAATGAGCATGCGCATGCCCTCAAACACTATTTGGCTCAGGGAGTACATGCCCGATGATTGGAATCTGAGTGTCCTATGTCCCGTGCTTAAGAAAGGTGATCCTAGTGTGTGTACCAACTATCGCGGGATTAGCCTTTTACCCATTGCGTACAAGGTCCTATCTAGTGCGCTATGCGAAAAACTAAATCCCATTCGTGGGAGCTTGATTGGAACTTGTCAGCGTGACTTTAGGCCTAGTAAATCTACGACAACCCAGACATTCACACTACGACAAATCCCGGAGAAGACCAAAGAAATACAGATCGACACCTACCATCCGTTTATCGACTACGAAGCTGCATTCGACAGTTCGATACGACAGAAACTATTAGATGCTATCGCTGAGTTTGGTATACCCACGAAGCTGATACGACTTTGCGGGATGACACTGACTGACACAAAGTTTTCCAGTGAAAATAGGCAAAATCTGACAAAGACTTTATCCTTCAAGCGAGGCTTTAGACATGGTGATAGTGTGTTATGCGAACTCTGTAACACCATAATGGACATGATCGAGCGGTAGGCTGCAGTAAATAGGACTGGTACCATCTTTGACAAAAGTTAGATGCTGCTCGCGTATGACGATTATAAAGATATCATTGCCCGTAGACTGCGAGGTGTTACTGCAGTCTTTTCGAGCATTGGGAAGCAGGCGACGGAAGTGGCTCTGGTGATAAATGAGGACAAAACCAAAATATTTGAACAAAGAGTCTACTGGATAGGAACTCTGCATGAACGTTGACAACTTTGAAGTCGTAAATGATTTTGTCCACCTTGACTCCGTCGTAAACAAAAACTGGTATTGGTCGCAAGCCGCTGCTACTATGCGCTAAGCAAGCGATTTAATGACAAAGCTCTCTCTCGACGAACAAGGATCCAACTGTACCAGACACTGATCTAACCTGTCTTGCTCAACAGCATAGAATTATGTCTAATGACTCAAGCCGATATATGTATTCTGGGAGTCTTAGAGGGAAAAATACTTCGCAATATATTTGGGCTAATACCGTCGTCGAATGAACCATGAGCTGTGCAACGACATCGACGTAGTCAAGCGCGTTCAAATAGAACGATTGCGCTGACTTGCACACGTTGTACAAATGGCTGAAAATGCTTCGGCTAGAAAAGTCTTCGGCGATTTGCGTCGCAGGAGGGGGTTCCCAAAACTTCGTTTGATAAACCTGGTGAAGGAGCTGTTATCTAAGGTCAAAGTTGTCGCCGGGGACCATGCGGCCCTTGGTTACTATGATGACCCCATATGTGCGGATACTCAAATGAAAGATATTTTCGAGAAAAGGTATAAATCGGTCCAGGGGATCTTTGGGGCCCAAAAAATCAACATTGGATTCGTCTTGAAAGTATCTATCATTTGACCACCAAGTAAAGAACATTTTAATGTTGCAACGTCCCTTTTTAACGTCCTTCTCTGACGTGACGTGAGGAGTCGAGATGGAGATTTATATTGTCTTGCAAAAAAACCTCGTTAAATTTTATTGAAGACATATGATATCGCAAATTCACTAAAACAATAGGAAACATAGTTATAGCCTTACCCCACGGGTAAGAGGGTATATATCACATTATATGACTCAAAAGTGTAACACGTGGAAGGAGTCACCATGTTTTAAGTCGATGGATCCATGTCCGTCTGTTTGGATGGCTAGTAAGCACGATAACTTTAAAAAGACTTAACTAATTGTTTTGAAATTTTGCATGGGTTAATATTTTCCCAAAACTACTTACGGGATTGCATATGGGCTACATGACCACTCCCTTTCTGGTCCCTTCTATAAAATCGAGTAAAACTATCAATACAACCAACGCGATCTTATCCAAATTCTGTTTTTTGTTAAGCTATAACAGTATAAAGTTTAAAGTCTATTTACGCCCCTTCTGGTACCTCGTATGTAAATGTACCATTCCTCCCAATATAGAAATCGTGTAATAATCCCAATATAGAAATCGTGTAATAATTTCAATACAACCAATGTTAAAACTGGATAAAGTTTTGGAGAAAAATTGGAAGTTCAGCCACGCCCCTTCTAGTACCTCCCACAACACCAAAAATTTGTATACTTGCAAATTTTATGTTTTTACTGAGGATGAGGGTTTAAGCAAGTCAGTTTACACAACTGAAACTTTCCTTCTTGCTTGCTAGTACCTCTTTCAAACTTAATTTTAGGTTTAACTGCAAACTTCACCTGGCAATAAAAGAAAAGTTCAACCTAGGGCGGACCTGTCCTCCCGGAAATGTAATTTACTAACCTCGATGTAGTGATCACTATAGCAGCTGATGCTGATAGTCAAAATAAAGTAGAGATTTGACTTAATGAGTTCTCCTTCGTTGTTTTTTTTTAGGGTTGGTTTTTTTATCCGAAAATTAATAAGGTATGGAAGGTCCTAAACGCCCTAATTTCCGCACTCGCAGAAATGAGCGCTTACAGTTTAACGACGGATCCAAATCTCGACTTTTTAAAAGGCATTGACTATACAAATTAGAACTAACGACCATTCAGATAAGCTGTCGACAACAACAGAGACAATGACTGTAGCTGCCATTTTGTTACTTTAGGAACAAATTTATAGATACGACAAAATTATATGTTCACTCTTTACAAATCTGATATATGTTGTAAAATTTCAGTAATACCCATTTCGTGGACAACCCTACGCCGTTGCACTTAGTTTTGTCGTTGCTAATAACATTTCATTACAATCACAATTGTGAGTAGTGAGTTCCTTATTACTTTCCTTAGACTCCCCACAACACAATGATGCACTATCAGCAACAATAACACCAACAGCAAACAACGACAACAACAACAGCAGCAACCATAGCAATTGTTATATTTGCAGCACACACACACATGCATACATACGTGCAACAATAGCTTTTGTATAGAGTTTACACATTGACACATTTGGCCCGAGTCGGTAATAATGTATTAGTTTATTGTGATTGCAATTGCATACGAAATTGAGTTGGTTTACCATATGAGGGAAACAGGGAGAGGGGAAAAGAGAATGGAGGCTAAAGCAATGGTTTTCACTACGATGTGGCAAAAGGAGGCTGAAGTGTTTTCCCGCCATTGCTGTGTGTGAGTGTGTGTGTGTTGCAAGTCAGAGTATGGAGTGCATTGCTTATAGATTTCCTCGTAGTCATACAAAGTCTTCATGTGTGTGTGTGTGCTGACATATCACAACGATATTCTAAGATTGTAGGGTAAGAATTTGAATTGTAAGCAATGTAAGAAAAATTGCAAATTTTATTGTTTTCCTGTACGTTTTATTGTTGCTCTCCAAAGGCCCTTAACCACAGTTGTTGTATTCACCCACATTGGTTCACCCACATCTAACACATAAGCGTCGCTGGCACTAGGAACAGTTTACACATATCCTTATCCATGATGACGTACACTCACATACGCTGGTGTGTATAGCTACTCTATTATGTGTGGTTTCATATGCACAATCATCATGTGCAACGACCACTAGTAAATTCTTGCAAACAATCGTCATCATCGTGCACATCATCATCAATGTTTGTGCCAATGTGGGTGAGTTCCTTAGTCCTTAGTACAAGTCGAAGTATTTACTGATATCCTTGCGAGTTGCTGTTGTTGTTGTCGTTGGTGCTGCTTAAACTTATTACTGTGTGAGTGTGTGTATGTATGCGAGAATGTCTGCATATGGAATATATTTTACATTAAATAAAGATTTGCAATTTAAATTATAATAAGACAATTCCTCTATCTACTGTTTTTATGGTTCACAAAATGTTTGGCAACCTAATGCATATTTTATAAATATGTCTACTATGTGCTTGGAGAATCAAGAGATTACTAAGGACAAGAGATGTTGCCCATCGCCACGTAATCAATATCAAGGCTATGTCAATATGTTTTGTGCAATTTGTATGTGTGTTTTAATTTATAATGCATTAGATACAAATGTCTAATGAACAACAAAAGTAATCCTTTTCGTGTGGCAAGGCCTGAATGTAAGAATTTAAGTTGCAAAAATAGGTAGCTGAGATATTATAAGATTAACAGTTAAATGTGAGTGGTGCTTTAAGAAGAAAAATAATAGAATATATTAGCATAGTATAGTTATATACAATACATCTTGTCCCGGCTAACTTAGTCCTGCCTCCAAAATTATTGATACCTACATATGTACTTGTAAAGCATAAATAAATATATACTATGAAGATAATACAAAAACACAACGATCTCTTAATGTAGAAAGCTGAGTAGAATTCGTTTATATATTTAAAGACATCAGTATAAAAAGTAGGATGCAATATGGTTATCCCCAGATCAAATGACGAGAAATCAGATTGATCACGTGGTAGTCGATGGCACATACGCAGTGACCAGCGTGGCTAACTTTGACATAGCGAAACTACGCCTTACGAACGCTGGACATCGATAAACTACACACCACAGATGTTACGGCTGTTTGTATACGGCATTGGGAGAAGTAGCTAGAGGCAACAGGTCTCTACAGCTGGAAAAAGAAGGCGCTGCAGAAGCTACAGAATGCATTCACATTGTTGCTCCGAAGTAAAGGGGAAGCCCTAAAATTTTACCTGAGAGTTAAAGCGAGAATACGAGGACTAGTGCCGCCCTCCTGCAAGCACAGCGATGGCCAGCTAGGATCCAGACAACGTACTAAAGATATGGAGAGAAAATTTCGGCAATCTACTTGATACGGACACCACTCCCTTTGGGGTTTTACTATACTGACCTAGTACCTTCACCTGATATTATACCAGCATACAATTAATATTACTCATACGCTGAGTAACCTAACGGCATGCTACTACCTATATAATAGAATTTACTAAAGCTAAACACAACGGCTCTCTTAGTGCATTTGGTAGCCCCCAGAAACTAGGATCGGGCGTGGTGCCCTAATAAGCCACTCTCCTTTAACAAAACCAATTATTATGAAAACACGAAGAAATGCGTCGTGGAATCAGATTCCCGCATAAAGTTATCCACAAGGCAACCTGGATATCCGCTGATCAAATACAAGAAACCTAATTGATCACGATGTTATCAACGGAAGACATGTCTCAAGCGCTATGGACGTGCGTGTGATTCGCGGTGCGGGTATTGACTCGAATCACCATCTAATTGCAGCTAAAGATACTCAAGCAATAAGAAGTGCTAAAAACACACGTAACCAACCGCAAAGGAAGATATAGGCATGGCAGATCAGGACACCACAGGGATAGCTAATGCCTACTCCAACAAACTATCTCAATTACTTAAAACAACCCCAATAATTCTGATGTTCCCGACAAACAGTGGAGGCATATTGCGAAAGCTATGACCACTGCCGCAACGAACGTACAGGGTTATGAAAAACCTCGGTCAAACAAGCCCTGGTACGATGAGGTGTGTCGCACAATGTTTGAGGCAAAATATGTAGAATAAACGGCAAAACTGCAGCCAATTCTAAAACGTGCGGTGACGGAGCGATAGAATGAGTAGAGCAAAAAAATTAAATGCCTCTTTATGCGGAAAAAGCGTCAACAGAAGAAAATAGAGAGTCAAGATATCGAAAATTACAGGGATATAGTTGAATCATGAGAGTTCTGGCAAAAGTTAAATAGCTAAAGTTTTAGAACAGGGTTCCCCACATGTAAGGACGGAGTTGGAAATCAGAGTGTGCTGCAAATATGGAGGAAACACTTGCCTACTCTGCTCTATTCCCGAAGGCAGCATAAGTGACGAAATCACTCCAAGCATCGACAACGGAATAGCTTGTCCACCACCGAGCTACAGCGAGATCAGCGTGTCAATCAGGCGAACCTGATTGGACCTTATCAGTGTGGCTTTATAACATGTAAATCCACGACCGACACTACGACAACTCCTGAAGTAGATCCACGTAATACCTACCATCTGTTTATCGATTACAAAAATACATTCGACACTCCGATATGACATAAATTATTAGATGCTGTGCCTGAGCTTGACATCGAAGCTGATATGACTTGAAATAGGCAAAAATTGTACAGAATCTTTTTCTACCAAGAGAGTCTTTAGGCAATACGAAAGTGGGTCACGAGATTTAACATCATAATTGAGATGATCATTCGGAAGGCTACAGTAAACACGAATGGTACCACCTTTAATAATAGTCGCATGCTACTCGAGTATACCGATGATATAGATATCGTTGGCCGTGGACTGAGGAACGTTACTGCGGCCTATTCGAACATTGAGAAGCAGTCGTTCGAAGTGGGTCTGGTGATAAGTGAGGACAAAATCAAAGAGGTGATATATGAGGACAAAATCAAAGTTTTTTTGTTTCAACGGACAAAGAGTATACTCGATTGGGACGCTGCGTGAACGTTGACAACTATGATTTTAAAGTGGTAGGTGGTTTTGTCTACCTAAGATACCAATAATGTTAGCCTGAAAATCAAGGAACGAGTATTGATCTCAAACTGCTTCTACTATGCGCTTAGCAAGCGATTTAATGACAAATCCCTCTCTCGAAGGACAAAGTTCCAACTCTTGCTCTATAGCGCAGAATACTAGGTAATGTCACAAGCGGATCAATCTTTTGTAGGAGTCTTCGAGAGAAAATTACTTTGTAAAATATGTGGATCCATCGTCGTTATCGGCGAGGAACGTCGACGAATGAACCAAGAGTTGTACGAACTGCACAACGGCATCAATGGAAAAAGACCGAAGCACTTGGAAATATTTTCTACTTGCGACTACTTATGGATGAATATATGTTGCTGCTGCCAAATAAGATGGGTAAATTTGCCGAAATTTATCATTAAATTGTATCTTTAACTTACATTTGTAAAACTCACTTTATGGGGAATAATAACCGATTTTCTAAGTTTTTTTAAATAATAGGAAAGAGAAGAATGTTCGCTGGGAGATTTTATATTGCGCAGGAGAGCAAGGAATAGGGAAAAAATTCGCAAGGAAATTTTTATTCAGAATATCGGTTTCCCATAGTGAATGGTTGCAAAGTTTATCGAGTCTATGCACTCAAGAAAGAATTCTCATTTTGTTGTGAATTCTGACGCATAAGACATGATAAAGATGTTACAATCATTATACCAAAGTCTGCTGATGAGGACTCGTGGTTGAATCCGAAACAGCTGTACAGACTACCAGGGCATTATGAGAATATCATTCTGCTAAAAAAAACTTCTTTCAATAAATTGCCTTGAGCTTGAAATAAATTCTAAGTCAACGTTCAATTTAACAGACCGAATAAAAACAAAAAACAAAAACAGTGAATCATTTTGTTTAGTGGCTTTAAATAAATTTCGTTGGATATACACATAAAACATTATTCATATGAAAATGTCTAATATGTGAATAATAGATGATAATTTATAAAATTAAATGTTAGTTGAAATCACAAAATGTCAAAATTGTATTTCATATATTGCTAAGGCAACAACAAATACACAATTGAATATACCTAAAATTGCGTTTCATTAACTCCCAATTATCCTGTTAAAGTTTGTTAATAGTTTTACGATGCAAATTTATAGATTAAGCAACCTAGTTTTTGGATGCACCTCCTTAGCCACACAAACACACACACATACATATATATAGTATGTATACTTTTTGAAGTTTGGTAACATTCATGTATTTGAGTGCTACAACGATTATATAAATATACATATGAGGCCTAAGTTATACCCAAGCATGATGATAATAATAGCTAAATTTGTGTCTGTATATTGAGGGGTTTAGACTTTGTTTGTAATATGTGTAAAATTTAATGAATTTCAATCAGTTCTACATAAAAAGGCCTCATATGTTTTACAGCATCAAACAATCGATCACAAGCAGCTCAACACACACAAATGCAATCAGTTTTCACACACACACACTCACGCCCATAGTCACTCTAACACATGCGAATAAACGCATTTATATGCATGATTTGTTAGGGAAAGAAAAAGGAAATATACAATTTCCTTCAATGTGTATGTGTGTGTGTAAGATTGTTATATTGTATTTTAGTATTTTGCAAGTAAAATGTAATAAGAATTTCGATTAGTTTTTACAGATCTTGATGATGTGATGTGTGTGTGTGTGTGCTTGTGTGTCCTAGTGATGGATTCGTATTGTAAGAAGATAAAAATGCTAAGCCTGATAGTTGTTTTTTCGTTGTTGTTGTTGTTGTCTTACTCTGAATGAAATTGGAAAATTTATAAGTGAAATTGAATTAATTACCGATAAGATATTCAAGAGTGCATATATTCTTTGTCCTTATGGTAAAGAATAATCAATTCAGGCATAGGAAAAGTGAATAATTTTGTGAGTGATTGCATTTGGATTTCTAAAATGAAATATCTTAGACGTATACGCTTTATAAATTATGCAGTATTAGTTATACATACGTATTTGTGCGTATGGATTTTTTTTTGTGGATGCAAAATTAAACTTTTATTTGGTAGCTTAAAATGAGATAGAATTAATTTTTTTTTCAATGCTTGAGTAATAAAATGAAATTAAAAGAAATACAAAGAGCTGAATGCGATTTTATTTTGTTTAAAATTAGTAAAAATGTTTGTAAAAAAAGGTGATTCAATTAAGAGTTTTTTTTTTCAAATACAAAAGATATCCTTAATATGGAATTGAGTTCGAAATCTTTACTTTGAATCGAAATGGTTTTGTTCGACATTTACCTCTAAAGATAAATGTTTATATTTTGGCCGCGACTGTATGGTAGTTCCAACTTTCGAAATTTCTTTCCAGATTTGTGATTTTTTTGGTAACTTTAAATTTTTGTTTCAAATCGAGTACTAATCATATCATTAAGTGTCAAAATCTTAATATATTGAATGTAGGAACACAGCATTGCAAATATCATTTTATTTTTTAACACGATTACAAATCTCTGAAATAATGGGAGTTCATTTAGAATTTGTATATATAATATTACATAAAATACCTTTAATTGAAATGAATGAGCCAAAATATTTTTTATGACAATGTGGATAAGCACGAGTTTGGATGTGGATTTGTGGTTGGCAAGAGATTGTGACACCTAGTCTTTCGGTTCAACCCGGTGTGTGTACGAATAGCCACCATATGAATCAAGACGAAGTTTTTCCACATAATAATTATATGTGCCCATGCTCCCACAGAAGAGGAAAGCGATAAGGACAAAAGCGAGTTCTACGAGAGCCTAGAAAATGTATATGACCATTAGGGCGTTTCACCAAATGCGCTTTTTGCGATTTTTGCAACTCTTGAAGCGGAATATTAAGGCTTGTGATCTAAAATAATTTCGAAAAAATTTTTGGATTTTTGAAGATTGGTATGGGGTCGCTGAAATAGATTTTATCAAAAAAATTAGGTTATGGAGAAAAAAATTTTATATTATTTTTTTTCTGGTACTTTTTGTTCATACAACTAAACAATTCTCTTCTTATGGATCCGATCCCACGAAAAAAAATTTTTGATGTGAAAAATTAATATATTGTGGACCACTTTGATAGTCTTAAAAGTGAAAATTTTTTTTTCCTATATTTCAAACCTCGATCACTTGAAAAGTTTTCAACATTTTTTCAAGATGTAAAATGCGTTGGAAATGTCTTTAAATTACATTTCATTCGGTACATAGATTTATTTTTACTTGTTCGAAAAATATAAGAAAAAAATTAAAGTTTGAGAAATTTTTTTTTATTTATCAAATTTTATGAAAATTAAAAGAATTTCATTATGTTTCGTTCTTGGTTAAGTAAAAGAAAAACTTCTAAAATACATTGCTTTAATAAAAATATCAAAAATATCATCAATATATTTGTATTCCCATAAAAAATCAAAAGATATTAAATAAACAAAATCAACATATTTAATGAACAAATTAAAATTAAAAAGTAAATTTGTATCTAAAATTACAATAAATTAACCACTAAATGTGGAACAACTGTGGAAGTATTTTCAAATTGGTTTCTTAAGAGCTTTTTTAATAACATTTTTGTTAACATTAGATATAATTTTTTGATTGTTATCAACTCTAATCAATAAGTTTTGAAAATCATCCTCATTCTTTGTAATTTTTTTGTTATATATTGTAGTCGACGCCGCGCCTCTTTCTGATAAATCATTCACAACACATAGTTTTTCTAGCTTTTTCTTTGAAGAAACAAAATCATCATCATTTTCCCATAAAAGTGTATCTTTCGAAAAAAGGAAGTGGGCAACTTTAATTCATCAAAAACCCTTTTACTGTTTGAGGTTACAAAATTATGCATTATGAATTTTGTTACATTTTAAAAAGGGCCCATTTCAAATATTTTAAAATTCAAATAGTGTGAATTTAAAAATAAAAAATATCTTTTTTTTGTCTATTTTTTATTTTTTGCAACATTTTTCACAAGTAAGATATAAACTTATATATACCAAAATAAAGGTATCTAAATTATCCTTCTAACGCATTTTACATCTTGAAAAAATTTTGAAAACTTTTCAAGTTATCGAGGTTTAAAATCTAGGAAAAATAATTTTTCACTTTTAAGACTATCAAAGTGGTCCATAATATAATAATTTTTCACACCTATAATTTTTTTTGTCGTGGGATCGGATCCTTGCTAAGAGAATTGTTTAGTTGTATGAACAAAAAGCACCAGAAAAAAATAATATAAAATTTTTTTCCTCATAACCTCATTTTTTTGATAAAATCAATTTCAGCGACCCCATACCCATCTTCAAAAAATTCCAAAAAATTTTCGAAATTCTTTTAGATCACAAGCTGTAATATTCCGCTTCAAGAGTTGCAAAATTTTTTTAGTGAAACGCCCTAATGACCATAGCCCAACCCATGACATCAAAATTGCACCGCATTTGAACCTACCATCGGGAAACTCTGTATGCACACCGAAACGTCGAAAAGTGGCATCAGACTGATTGATTTCTCTGCGGTAAGAAATATGGTAGATAGTAGCTTTAGATTTGACCATAAAAGTATTCATAAGGCAACATTAACGAGGAATCAGATAGATAGCAGTCGATGGAAGGCACGCATCTAATGTTCTGGGCGTACGAGTGATCAGGGGTGCGAACATTAACTCCGATCAGTATCTAACCGCAGTTAAGGTACGCACAAGGCTAACCAGGCACAACGAAAGCTCGACATCGGTAAACTGCGGACCACAGAGGTAACGGACGCCTTCTCCAACCACCTAACTCAACTGCTACGGAATGCCCCAACCCCTGATAATGTTACCTCGCAGTGGCAATATATAGCCGACTCCATAGAACGGACTGTCAGAAGGGTACTGGGGTATTCAAAGCCGTCTCAAGATGATACCTGGTATGACGATAAATGCCGCAATGCAACGAGAGAGACGGATGCTGCTTAAAGAGCGAAACTGCAGCTAGTGGCAACGCGAGCTGTTCGGGAACGGCTTAGGGAGAAGAGACGAGAAGCAACTCGTCTCTTTGGACGGAAAAGAAAGAGCTGAATAAGTGGCATAAGTGTCCTCGGTCAACGAGGACAAAACAATAATAATGATTTTGACGAACAAAGAGTCCACCGTCAACATTGAACATTATTGTTTTGAGGTAGTAGATGAGTTTACATACTTCGAATCTTCCGTCAACAAGAAAAATAATGTCAGCCAAGAATTTAAGCGGAGAATAGTGCTAGCCAATAGATGTTTTTACAGACTTCAGCAGCAATTTAGTAACACCTGATCTTATCTCGGGATACTAAGAAACAGCTATACGAGGTGTACATTTTACCTGTTCTGTTGTATGCTGCCGAATCGTGGGTGCTTACGACAACGGATATACAAAACCTGGGAGTAATATATGGACCTATTTGTGTCGACGGCGAGTTTCGCCATCGGATGAACCATGGGCTGTATGAGCTCTAGCACGACATCGACGTAGCTAAAACAGTCAGAATTCAACGACTACGATGGCTGCGACATGTTGTCAGGATAGATGTAAATCATTTGGTATGGCTAACTGAAAAGCGCACACAGAAGACCGACTGCAGGCCTCAAATTTATGAACCACGTTCGTAAGTTGTATTGGGCCACTTAAGTAAGCATAGCATATTATGTGACGATACGAAATTTACCAACGACAAAGCGTATGAGTTATGTGGAATTTCATTCGTTACTCATACGTAAGTCGGTATATACCAAAGTAAATATAAAGGTCTTGCGATCTTTAAGGCATGGGATGCACTTTTTTGGGGTTGGTTTGTCCCGCATTATTATTCTCCTATTCAATATCTCCAAATGGCATACCGAGATATCAACTTGTTAAAATATAAAAAAGTGCAAAAATCAACTTTGAGCAAAAAAATTCGTATAGCAGTAAAATTATACTACAGCCTACTTGACAAACCGATGCAGTAGATTTTATATTCGAGGCTACTTTCACGTGCAATTCTCACAATTGAGACCCAAATCAATGAGCTGAAAAATGTTGTACTGTGTAATTAACATTCGTCAAGATTTACTAAATGTGAGAAATTCCTCCCCGTTAATTTAAGGATTTAGCTGTTAGCTTCTGTTTAATATATTTTGGCTAACAAATGCAGTCTCTACAATTTATGGAGACCCCGGGCACTATATTTTACATATTAGGTGTTAGAGTAAGGTTTAGCATAGTATAACAGTATAGCAATCGTGTTAATATAAATATAAAAAATAAGCTACGAAAAAGCTTAAATTTATTTGCAAGTAATGCCTTATCGATTTAATGTTATATTAAAAAATGATATTTGAAGAATTTCAATTATATTTACTCGGCATGATATTGCAATCATAGTCAACCAACCAGCGAACCAACCATTCAGCAGCCTCGCCCCGCCTCAGTTTATACATAGCGCAACAAAATCATCCGCAGGAAAAGTTTAATATTTCAACATTTTCATAAATATTTTCATATATTCGTTAATTGGCATACACGTAATCCTTGCCGCAACTTTTTCGCATGGCTGTCATTGTTTTTTCTTATCCTTCACTTTTAAATATGTACGAGTATATATATTAAAACGTAATTTTCATACATGTGTGCGTAAGTGTGTGTGTGTGCCTAGGTATGTTGGTTGTAGCCTGAGTTGGCATTAATAACTATAACAACACAACCCCAATTTTATTGAAAATATTATTTTTATTAATTCCATTATTATTGTTGTTAAACATTGCCGCCACCAACATCAACAGGAAGTGAAGAGATGCATATACAAAAGTTTTGTTGTTTTTGTTGAAGGTTTTTTTTGTTGTTTTGCATGAAGCTGTTTTGTATTGTTTAATATTAATTAAACGCGTTCAAAGAAACGCGTGAGAGAATTCAAACCGGAATTATTGTACCTTTGCTATTAATGCGTGTGCATTGTTTCCAGCGAAAAACAAAAAAAAACTCTCGGTGGTGGCTGCGCATTGTTTGCCAATGTTGTTGACATTGATGCGGACGATTATGGTGCTAATGAATATTAATTTTTATATAGCAGAGTGATGTGGTAGAGGGGGAGGGGAGTGATGTGTGTGCGGTTTAAGGCGCGACACATTTACATAACGAACTTAAGCGAAGGAAAGTCGGTATAAGGACAAATATGTAATTATGGGCATAATAATAGGTTATAAGTACCGCAATTATGATTTTCGGTATCATATTACAATAAGTTTACTTTAGTTCAATTTGTTTAACTTTTTCCTAGCGCTTACAATAAAAACCAATACCAATTTAGTATAAAAACAAACAAGCAACACTTTAGCTACTCTCAGCTACTCCCTATCCTTACCCTCACCTGACCACCATACCTTTTGTACGCTGCGGTGCCATTGCTCTAGTAATGAGCTTTACATACCAACAGAATACAAATAATAATGTTTAATAAGTGTTAATGCATTGCTAAGTTTCCTATGAAATATGCATAACACATCTATGTGTGTGAGAGTGCATAGGTATATGCAATTGCATTCACAAGAGCAGCAATTTCTTGCAGTACACACACTTACACCCCCACACACTCAAACAAGTAATTTTAGTGGCTTGTGCATTTGAAAGTAAGTACATCATGTGCACAAATATTCTATGTTTGAATACACGTTTGATTAATTAAAAACGTAGTGTACAGTTAATTAAAGTACCTATGACCCCAAGTTAATATTTTAGTTTAATTTCTGCTCCTGTATGTTATTTGTTAAATACAATTTCTGAGCGTGTACGTGAACGCAAGGTTTTGTACACAGCCACCACAGATATTATCAATTCCATTTGGAGGTTATTAGCGCAATTGGCAGACAGATTGGCATATTGGCAGCATTTTAATTGAATTGAGTATTTAGCGGCAGTTATTAAAATGTTATTAATAATGCATATTTATAATGTAAACATGTAAATTATGTTGCAGGCGGGATTAAAACGATAATATGTGGCTGCAATATGTCATGATTAAATTCATTCGATTCATATTTAGATAGCACAATTTGCGATGGCCAACAGATGTGTAGAGTAATTTGTGGTACTATTGTACGGCGTGGGGGAGTTTAGTTTGTAATGTATTAATTGTACTCACTCCTGTTGGTTAATCTCAAAAACGCCAAACTTACCTGCAGAAGAGAAAAGAAGAATTGGTTAATATATATTAGTAAACTAGTGGGCCCGGCAATGCTTCGCTATTGCATATTAACTTGTAATATATTCCAGGTTTCTTAATATCCTAAATGCCATATAAACGATAATTTATATATTTGTAGGTCTATAAAGTACTTTAAAGACGGTACTTATGCTCGACAACAATATGTTGAGTTTATTACCTTATGTAACTAATTTCAAGTAACTCCTTAACATGAAAGTTAACCAATTAAGTTTTATTGTTTTAAATTCTAAATATCATAGCCTCTATGACGATAGTCATTTCTACAGTGCCGACATGAAGATTAACTTTTTTCTGCATGTGGGGCGAAACCCCACTTCTTTTACAAAATAACAGACATTCCGCTAATAATCAAAATTGAATTTTTATTTTTATCTGTAGTATCGGGAACCGTCTGTATACTAACTATCTCTTAAGGCGTAAAAACACTTTTGTCATGGCTTCTCCGCCTATTGACCGCAAATGAAAATTTCGTTTGAAGCATCATGCTTTAACCATAAAAACCTCTTTTGCCATGTCTTCTTCTCACAATGATCAAGAATATACCCGAATACTCTCTATATATTGAACTCGTATTACCATTTTTTGGTAATAATAATAAAAAATAATAATAAATAATAATAAAGTGATGACCTCACGAGCTGCATGGCATATTACGCCGTCGTGTTGAAACCATTTCTCCTTCAAATAATGTGCAATGACATGATAAATAAAAAAAATCAATTGATCGTCCACTTGCTCCAGTTCTCCAACCAGTTGGATTTTATATGAATGTAGACCAAGATCTTTCCTCAGCATTTGCAGAGACCGAGTTGCTGAGAAAGGCTTCGGTTCGATAAATTCGAGTCCCCTGTCACACTTACGTCTACAGCGTCGATGGCTTTTATTAGCTGCTCAGATGGATGATAATATGCACGCTAAACTTCACAAAGGGCTCAATAAGTTTGGCGAACAGAACGCGCAGTTTGAAAATAAATTTGCAAGATTTGTAAACGTTGTTCTTGTTTAGTTTTTACATGGTGATTTTCCAAAGTATACTGAAATATAATCTATCACACTTCATTAGTATGACAGCTAGATTTACACTTATACATATCAGAAGTTCTATACGTTAAAAATACCCCATACATAGGTTATTTAAAAATTTTTGCTAATGTTTCCTCTGACATATTATAAAAATTTAAATTATGTCCCAATCAAACAAAAACTGTTTTCCAGTATAACTACAATGAATATTGCTTAATTTTTCTATCTATAGGATTTTTAACCGATTCGCTCTCCTGAAAAATAATTGAAAATTTGAAAAATGGTAATAGTATACCAGAATCGAAATCTACTATGAATTCTAAGAAAATTTCACTAAGAAAGTATATGTCTAAAACCAATTCGTAGTTCGCGCTTAGTGTATGAGAAATTATCGAAAACTTCAGACCGATGGGCCCCGGCTCTAATTTTGGCCAACCATACCTCTGATAGTTCATGCCACTCCCCTTTATCTAATCACAGCCAAATATAGCCTGGGACTATCAACAGTTCAACAGTACCACTTGGTAAATTTTTCGTATCAATCGATCTATTAGAAAAGCCGTTAGAGCGATTTTTGAAAAGAGGGTGTGGCACCGCCCACTTCCTCCCTGGATGTAATTAATACTGGTCTAACAACATATCTCATCATCATACCTCTGATAGTTCATAAGATATAGCCCTATCGATTTTAAAGTTGTATGGGCGGTGGCACGCCCCTTTATCCAATCACAACCAAATATAGCCTGAGACTATCTAGAGGTCAACAGTACCTCATGGTAAAATTTTTGTATCAATCGATCTATTAAAAGCCGTTAGAGAGATTTTTGAAAAGGGGGCGTGGCACCGCCCACTTCCATCCTGGCTGTAATTAATACTGCTCAAACAGCATATATACCAAAACTCTACTTCATACCTCTGATAGTTCATGAAATATAGCCTTTTTAATTTTCAAGTTGTATGGGCGGTGCCACGCCCCTTTATCCAATTACAACCAAATGTAGTCAGGAACTATCTACAGGTCAACAGTACCTCATGGTAAAATTTTTGTATCAATCGGTCTATTAGAAAAGCCGTCAGAGCGATATTTGAAAAAAGGGGCGTGGTCCAGCCGTTTTTGAGTTTTAGCGAGACAACTGCACAGCAATTCATTTTAAGATATGCGTTTTATTTTTCTAAATTAAATAAATGAAAGTAGCTTATTTTAACCCTCCGATTAGTGAGTCATCCGATTTCGGAGGATTAACTGTGAGCTATAAATTCGTCTATTAAACTAATGTGTCCTAGTTATCTGTAATGGGGTTTGCTTTTGTTAAACTATAGTTGTTAAATAATGTAAAATATTTTAAAAACAAATTTCGTATACGAAATTTAAATTTTCTGATCGTTATTTACCTAAGAATAACCAGAATATCTCCTTGGACCACAACGTCCGATGGATCACGTGCTCTGCGGGCAATACCATTAAACATCCTTTCACTAGTAGCAAATGTGAACAACCTCAATGACATGATATCACCGATGAAGCTTAGATAGTAGGTAACTAAAGCTAGTGAAGCTGAACTCAAAGACTCTCCTAGTGGCTTTGGTAGCCCCAAGAGACTAGAACCGAGCGCGGTTGCCTAATAAGCTTCCTCATTTAATAAAAAAAACAAATAAAAAATAAACAAGAAATTATGAAACAAGAATTCCCCCAATGTTGATGACCACAGAAAACGTTATAAGGTCCATGATTTAAGGACATGCATCTGGAATATACGAACTCTCTACAGGTATGGTGCCTCTGTCCAATTGTTGGATATCGTCGACAAATACTAGACTGACGTCACCGTCATTCTACGTGAGCCTGAAGGAAATATATGACCGCTATCCTGCCCGTCACATTAAAATTGTTCTGGAAGATTTTAATGCTGTTCATCAGTCGGAAAATCCAACCCACACAACAACACCTCCGATAACGGATTCAGACCCATTATCAGACTCTGACCCGCATTAAGATATCTGCAAGGTAGCATGAGTATTGCCTGACCAAAATACAAGAGTCCAAATTGATCACGTAGTAATTGATTGAAGTCATATCTCAAGTGTCATGCGCGGTGCAAATATTAAATCGGAAAGCTATAGAAAAAGAAAAGAAGTAAATAAATATAATGGAAATAATAAAGAAAAATAGATACAGTTATGAGATTAGGCGGGATATACATGGCGTCGCTATGGTCTTCTGTTCGTAAGCCAGCTTAAACCAATTGTGAATTTCATAAGATTTTCCATGTTGCATATGAACTGCTCATTGAGACTATTAAAATACCACTTCCGTAGAGACCACATCCATCTTCTATGAAGAGCTGGGTTATGGCAGAACAAATGCTAAATAACCTCAATTTGCTTCATGTCTGACAGACTTCCTATTCTACTCCAAGAGTAACTGTTTTTGTCTTTCATCCAGTCTTGCCCAAATATCAAATGTATCTATACAGTCGGTGCAATGCAAAATTCCCTATATATGATACTTTTGGTGTCGCAGTGATACATCTGACTGGCCGAGTCCCATAGATAAGCCTTTCCGGGCCAAATCATCGACCTTCTGGTTTCCTAGTATGTCACGGTGTCCGGGAACTTTGCAGAGTCAAACATAATGTTGAGAGCACCATCCTACATTTGTGCACCCAGATCGACTTTACAACCTTTGATGTTAAAGCAATTACTGTCACTTGACTGCCCACACCGATTGTAACAGTTTCCTTCAAATTCATTGCCAATATTTTCTCCGTAGATTTCATTACAACGAAGATCTACGTCTGAAAAACACTTCAATCGTCATCCAATCGTTAGTGTTGGCTGCACTTGATATCATCGCTGAAGATACCCGATCCTGTTCAGATGTCCATTATTGGGCCCTCAGTGAAGGTCAACGTTCCCTCGAATGGTACGGAAGCTTTCCACCTTCTCGCTATCAAGCATTTAAGTAATACTAAAAACGCTCGTAACCAAATGCTCGTAACTAAATATAAAAAAGCTGCACACCACTGAGATAACCAATTTCTACTCTAGCCTAATCTCTCAATTCCTTAAAAAAAAACCCGCTATTCGGCAGCACTTTAGTAATACCACCTTATCTCGGAATACTAAGAAACAGCTTTACCAGGTGCTAATCTTACCCGTTATTTTGTATGCTGCCGAATCATGGGTGCTTACGACAACGGACATACAAAACCTGGGAGTATTCGAGAGAAAAGTACTCCGAAAAATTTATGGACCTATCTGTGTCGACGGCGAGTTTCGCCATCGGATGAACCATGAGCTGTTTGAGCTTTACCATGACATCGACGTAGCTAAAAGAGTCAGAATGCAATGACTTCGATGGCTGGGTCATGTTGCCAGGATGGATGTAAATGCTCCAGCGAGAAAGGTGTTTGAAGGCGAACCTGAAGGATGGCGCAGAGCAGGGAGACCCAAACTCCGTTGAAAGGACCAAGTGGTAGGCGATGTGCCATCATCTGGTAGGACTAACTGGAGAACACACGCACAAGACCGAAGCGTGTGGAATTCTTTAGTACTTCAGGCCTCAAACTTATAAACCATGTTTGTAAGTTGTAATGGGCCACTTAAGTAAGTAAGTAATTCTGATGTTTCCGAAACTCAGTGGCGGCATAATGCGAATTGTATGACTACTGCCGCAACGACCGTACTGGGTTATGAAAAACCTCTCACAGGCAAGCCCTGGTGCGATGATTAATGTGCAGCAACTTCTAAGGAACTGGATGCTGTAAACAAGGCAAAACTGAAGCCAATGTTAAGGAGTGAGGTGACGGGACGGGATCTCTCTTTTCATTTATAGACTACTAAGCGTTCAGGTCTTAGAAAATTACAGGGATCTAGGTAAAGTCCGAAAGCTCTACTAAAAGATTTAAGGACAGAGACGGACATCTGGTCACGGACATCTGCTAACGCTTCCACCACTGCTACAACTGAATCTTAAAAAACCACCCTCAGACAAGCCCTGGTATGATTCGGAATGTCGCGGAATGTCAGGGCAAAACTAAGGCCAATGACAACGTGTGCTATGACAGAGCATTATAATGAGAAGAGGAGGGACATGACACGACTTTTCAGGCGGAAAAGTGTCTATGGAAGAAAGGAGAGAGCACAGAGACGGAAATCACGGACATTCCGAGTGTTCTGCAAATATGGGGAATACTTTCGTTCTCTCCTGGTTCCCGAAGGCAGCATAAGAAACGAAATCACGCCAATCATCTACGACGGTGTAGACTGTCTGAAATGGAGCCAGAAAAGGGACCAGAAAGCCCATTGCACGGCTTAAAAACAATAAGGCCGCGGAAGCCGATGGGCGATGAGCTGGCAACGTATACGATTTGGCTCATTTAATGCTTGCCCGATGATTAGAATTTGAGTGTTCATTGTCCTGTCCTTTAGAAAGACGATTAAAGTGTGTATACCAACTATCTGTCTAGTGTGTTAGGTGAAAGACATCCCATCCTAACGAACATGATTGGACCTTATCACTGTTGTTATAGACCTGGTAAATTCACGACCAACCAGATATTTACACTATGCCAAATCCTGAAGAAGACACCAGAAATGCAGATCTTCACTTAGCATCTTGTTACCGATTACAAATCTGCATTCGACAATCCGATATGTCAGAAACTATAAGTTGCTACGGCTGAGTTTGGTTTGCCCGGAAAGCTGATACAACTTTGTGGGGTGAAGGTGACCGACACGTAGTCTAGTAAAATATGCACAAAATTCTCGCAGCCATTTTCTATTAAGCGAGGCCTTTGGCAAGACGATAGTCTGTCATACGACCTCTTTAACATCATAAGCGAGATGATCATGCAGAAGGCTGCAATAAACATGACTGATACCGTCTTTAATAAAAGTCACTTGTCGCTCGTGAATGCCAATGACACAAATACCATTGGTCGTGGACTACAGCATGTTCCTGCGTTCTTTTCGAGCATTGAGCAGCAGTCGGCAAAAAAAAGACATCTACGTAGTCACGCACGCGCAAAAGGAGGCGACAAATATTTCGTTGGTGAAAAACGGTTATCAAAAATTGAATCCCAAAACCAAGTGCTTCGGTATTCTGTCCTCCGTAGGTAGTTCGTCACATCAAGTTTTTACAACAGCTCTTTCATCTGGTCTACCCAACGAAACTTTGGTCGCCCCTCCTGCACTGCCTAATAAGGTAATTGCCCAAAACATTACGAGCTGTTACATTTTGATCTATTTGTAAAACATGTTCCAGCCAGCGTTCACTACGTGGATGTCGTTAAACACCTCATGTTCGTATACAACATTCGTTGTTAACGATGATGGGTCCAAATATTTTTCACTATACTTTTCTCTTGAAGACTCCCACAACAGATTCATCCACATGAGTCATAATCCAGGTTTCTGCGATGTATAGCAAGACCGGTAGGATCACTGTCTGCTAATGCTAGATATTATTTTTCGTCGAGAGATGTCCTTGCCATCAAATGACATAGAAGCAACGGTTTGTGATCAATACCCGTTTCGTGACCGAACCGAACAATGATAGATCATATCATATACCACCTTAAAGTTACTGTTGTCAACGTTCACGCAGGCTCTCAAACGAGTGGACTCTTTGTTCGTAGTACTTATATTTTAGTTGACCCACTTCGGCCGATTGTTTTTCAGTGCTTGAAAAGGCTGCAGTAGCATTCCCTCTTTCTTTACATTATCGGCGTACGCGAGCAGCGTATCACTTTTAATAAGTATGTAGTCGTTTTTACTGCAGCACTCATGATGATCATCTCCATTAGGATGTAAAAGCTATCGAATGACAGACAATTGCAATGTCAGAAGCCGAGCTTGACAGAAAATGACTTCGTTCGATGTTTGCCGCTCTTTTTTGAATACTTCGTGTCATACAGATCTCGTTTTTGGTCGGTGGTTGAAATCTAATCCATCATCGTTTGGCGTAATATTATCACTGGCGCTGCCTTCGGGGACGACTCATATTTGCGGCACTCTCTGCGGGTCCGTGGCCAGGTTTCCGTTTATTCTTACAGGTGTTAATCCCTGTGACATCTCATAGCATTTTACCTTTTGGTAGAAATTTAGTAATCTCCGTTACATACTCCCTATGAGACATTGATCGTAGCACGCCATTTAAAACATTCGTGCCTTCTCACATTTGTTTGATAAGGTGTCCAGTAGTATGGGTCGTAAAAACAGTTGATCCAGACACCACTTACGATTGAAGATTTTCCAAAGACAAATTCTGACCACACAAATTTGTGTGATCCGTGCACCCTACGTACGGCCCAAATATGTTTCATTGTGCTGCCTTGGTATCATATCGAAACAAAACGTATACCTTTGTTCTTGGTATATTAAAGGCTTAGTTTTTTCATTTAATCCGTTTTGACTTCGACGTCAATTTTGGATACTATACCATTTCTTATAATGTCCATTAAGTCCTCTCCAAACCATGAACAAACATTAAAGTTAAGAGGTTTAAAAAAAATTTGGTCATCTTACACAACAAAAAATAAGTTTTTGTACTGTGCTGTCAAATGTTTTCGATAAAATACCAAATAACAACGCAGTTTATTAAAACATAGTTGGGCCATGCGTAGAGCGCACGGATCAAAAAACTTTTGGTGTTCTAAAATTGTTTTTGGATAATCTTTAATCGTAAGTGGTATCCGCCTCGACATAATTTTTTTGTATGGGACCGCCCCCTACTATAGTCCAGTGTCATGGCCCAGCATGCAAGTGCTCTATCGGACGTTGTTTGTTGCTCGAGGTCCTCCGCATGGAAAATCTGATTATTGTTAAGACAATAACGACCAGAAAACTCAAATTCAAAATTTCCCCATCACTTTATCTTTAAAAACTAACAGATGAAAAGGGAGACTTTAAATTGATCACATTTTATAATTCAAATATGTGGTCCTGAATTGTTATTATTTTACATGATTTCATATTTATATTATCATAGAATATGCGAATAGTTATCTATTCCACACTTTTCAGAGTAAACATTAAATTTTAATACTTGTTCGCTGGTTTTTTTTTCTCCATTTTCTTTTATGGTTCACACTTCAAAATTTCAAATGTTATCTATACATTTCGCAAATGCTTAACTTCCACCTTCGTTATTAGTATTCCTGCTGGTAATTATTTACACAAATCCTATAGAAAATTCACTTTACATTTCTATGCAAATTTTTGTTGCCATCCATTCATTTGTTGAATACGATTTTTCCAAATAAATAAATAAATAAATGTACAAAACCCCATTAACAAAATTTACATAAAATTTCCGTCTCACTCTCCTGAGCAGTGTGCGATGCGATGCGATGCTGTGATGTGCCTCAATGTCATTTTTCACTGGGTTACTAAGGCATTGTGCCGCCGAAATATAAAACATATACCCCCCGGCCCCCGGAGGTTTGAATCGAGCAAACGAAATACACTCCAAGGAGAAATAAAATGAAATGCAGGACAGACAGACAATTCATTTAAATGAAATGTCTGAATGTCGGTGGGTAAATATACAACTCCGTCAGTTGTAGCTAAGCAACATCATGAGCAATAGCAACAGCGTGCGTCAGCCAGCTAGAACTATAGCATCCGATTGCAACTGACAGCCACATTAACTGCAAAGAAAGAAGATGAAAAAAAAAAACTGCGAATTGCAAATTGCAAACAATGATATGCAAACAGAGTGCTGCTGTTTGTTTTATTGCATTTAAACCAAAAAAAAACACAATTCAGCCAAAAGTGAAATGCAGTAAAAATAGCAGAAATATTTAATGATGACTTTCTCACTTTATTGCCCCCAGGGCCAAAGGCGACTGCTGTTAGATTGCAATGACATGGAAATGCAGTAAATGTGGCAGAAATGATTGGGGATTCTACTAACTGACGGCAGTTGAGAAGAGCCAGTGAAGTAGTGAAAGTAACCAAACATTATGTAAAACGCTAGAAGGTGTACATAGAACAAAACAATAGACAAAGGACCCAATGCCGGACTATAAATAATTCAAAATTTCGGGTGGTAAATGGCAAAGACAGTTGGCATTTGGCAAGTAGGCAAGTAATACCTTTGTGTTCAGACAAAGTGTAGAGAATACAATTATGTTGCATAGCAAACTAAGGAGGGGTGAAGTTGGAGGCCGGCCCTAGTAAACTCATAACCTTTTACTGAGGGCAGAAAACTATAAAGTGCTCTTACAGTTAGGAAAAGCTATTTGCTGTACTGTCCATTATTTATATTATATTATTTATATAAAAAACTACTTTTATGTAAGTTATGATATGTTCAACAAAAAAAGTGCAATTTGTTCACTTTGCACATACATAGCAGCTATCACATTTACCACCACCTGCGTATGAGCAATATTTAATTATGACTTTGGTTGAAATAAATATTACTCATACGTATGTATGTAAGTGAACGTGCAATATCGAAATAAATACAACTCATACATCTTGTTTAAAATCTAATTTTGTTGCAGTTTTTATAAACTAACTGCTACGCATACCTACATCCTACACACACACTCGCACAGACAAAAAGACTCTTCTGGGAAATAAAATAAAAATAATTAAGTGCAACTTTTACAGCATATACACACACACACACACGCACAGCAAACTGTTTAGGATAGTGCCTTGTGGTAGTGTTGGCAAACTTTACACTAGCACAAAACAACGCTAACAACAACAACAACAGCCCCTACAACAACCAGTAAATAATAAAATACTTGAGCAAAATAGTCAACAACAACAACAGCAGCAGCACCAACACACTAAACACAAAACTTTTGCCAGAGCATTTTAACGCAATTTAAAACACCTGCCACATAACTATAGCAACAACAAAGACAACAACCAAAGTGAAATTGCAACTTGTATGTCAGTTAGCTGCTGCAGTGCACAGCAGCACTATCAACAGCTAACTGTTCATATACAGCAGCAGTCACTGCAAATATGAACACACAGAGCAAGAAAAAAAGCAAAGTTTGTGCACAAAAGTGCAATTCATAACTTTAAAATGCTTTTACACAAAATGCAATTGTAAAAAAAGCAAAGTAGTAGTCTAAAGCGAAAAGACAAAACACAGTGAACACCAGAAGCAGCCCACAAACAATTTGCGAAAAGTGTGCAACAAAAACACAAGAATGAACACCTTTATACATAAACATATTTCTAGACGACACTAACACACACACTGCCACACGCTGAAAGTGTGTTGCACTTTTAGCCGTATAATGACAATTTATCGTGAGAGAGTGTGTGTGTGTGTGTGTGCGTTAGAGTTAGAGGCAGTGCCTGTCGAACACTTTATTAGTGTCTACTTTTATACAGACGATGAATTTGTTATCGGGGTTGGGGGTTGTCTTGCAAAGGAGGATGGTATGCAATTGTTATCATTTAGTGGAAAAAGAGACATGTAGATGTTTTGTGAGTTGGTATGCAGATAATATGTTTTTTTTTTTTATAAAACATGCAAGATAATTTGGAATGAATTTAAAAATAAGAATTTTATCACCCACAACAAACCCTTCTATTGTTACAATCATCTGAAAGCCCACATAGATAAGTCATTTTACGAAGAACTTGCATCAAAAGATTTGCTATAACCCTACAAATAATACGACTACTCCATACACTCGTATAAATTATAGTCCATAATGAACGAGGACTAGTCCAAATGCATGGAAAAACCTAACCCATTTAACATTCCGATGTCCTAGGGCTGAACCATATAACCCTGCTTTGCATTACATCAGAGTTGTCTCAAAACTACTCCACATCATTACTCGTGTCAGAAAAGCCACTACAAAAAAACAAACGCCTGCAAAAAACAACAACTTAACATTCAAACGATAAAACTCGAACACTAGTCGTTACTGAACTTAACTAGAAAATTATGTTTGACAATGACATGGTCCATGACTGCATTGCATAGGACAATGTTGTCCATAGCAGCTGGAATGGACCACGTAGTTCAGTATTATTTGCGGGGAACTCCAAGAGGTCAGGAATTGTGACTACATACATGTGAACAAAACTTTTATATGTTATGACTGATGGGTGAATGCAGAAAGCGGTTCGTGTTTTTTTGGCTCCCGTTTTTATGGTGCTTCTATTGTACATATTTTTGTCCAACTTAAACAAAAATTTTATCTCTCTGTCCTTGGTCTGCTAAATGGTGTTTTTTTAAGACGTATAGAACTGATGAAAGGGAGATCTTAAAAACTAGCTCTCCAATGAATTTGAATATTTCTTTCCAAAATTTGCTCAAAAAAAAATTTGCTAAGCTTAAACGCAATACTATAGAACAAGTTATGACCACATTTACTCTTTAAAGCAATATTCATCCAAGTAGAGCCTTTACAGTGCGTACAGAAGAAGCCATTGCCACTGTAGACGTAAGTGTGACAGAGAACTCGAATTTATCAATATGTCCATTAATACTCTACCTGTCTATTACTTGGAAAAATGTGTTTTCGGAGAATGGACTGAGGATCGACTGGAATTTTAACCAGATTTGTATCGTCAAATCATCTTCAGCGCGCCATGTTTTCACTCTCAGAACACGCAATAAACTGGGATGAATGTTATCATATGTTCCTTAAAGTGGCAGAGTAAACTTTAGGTTACAGAAGTACAGAACGCAAGGATTGGATTTCTGGCCAAACCTAGGAGTTAATTTGCAACAGGAAGAACTACAATTACAACGAGGCCGACTGCCTAGTCAAGAAAAGGGCCAGACGGGACAAACGGTTAGGGGCCGCAGCCATAGCTAGAGAAGCACAAGCAGCATAAGATGCGAATCGTAGCCGAGACTTTCACAATATTGGGAAGAGATTACAACGTCACCGTATGGACGGAGTTTTACAGGGACATGCTATCAAACCCTGAAACTATCACTTCCATTTTGTGCACACAACTCACAGAACGGCAAGATATCACTATCATCTGCCCATGTCTAAAAAATATTATAAGCGCCATAAAAAATGTAAGGTTAAAAACAAAGCATCTGGGCCCGACATCTTTTCAGAATTACTGAAGACTATCAACAAGTTAAGCATAATTGTGGAACAATCGGTGGAATGGCTATCTCCTCCTTCATCGACTTCGCAAAAGCTTTCGATACCATACGCCACGAAGCAACTCCCGGAAGCTTACAGCGGTACACGGAGGCAGTCTGTCAGGTCAGACACTAAAACCACATTGACGAGCCCATCCGAGGCATCATTCAAGGATGCGGCCTGTCACCAATACTCTTTAATATCGACCTGGACGAAGTAATAAAAGGAGAGGCATTTTTTGGGGTCTGCATGGTACCCTAGAGGACATGGAATATGCCGCCGATTTCTGCCTAATGACCCACATAAACACCCACATGAAGAGCAAATTTGACGATGTCCGGACACATGGTGCCAAATTTGGTTTGAGAGTTAAAATTGCTAAGAGCCATTGAAAAAAGTCCAACAGTTTTGCTAATTGAGCAGCATAATCTCAGTCACTGGTGATTCCACAGAAGACATACAGTCGAGAAAAAGGAAGGGGATACCAGCGTTTGTAACTCTAGATAAGGTATAGAGGTCCTCATACATGTCTAGCAACACAAAGATAAGACTGTTCAACTCAAAGTGAAATCGATTTTTTTGAATGGATGCGGTTGTAGAACGCTGCACCTAGAAAAATCCAAATATAAATTGATTATTAAGGAGGTTGCGCAAATCCTGGCCAGCAACCATTTCTAACTCTAACCTATGGCATATCACATCACAAGAGTCAATTCTATGCGAAATAAAGCGCTTGAAGTGAAAATGGTTAGGCCATACTTTGAGAAAACCATCGAATGACATCTCCCAAGCCGCACTATACTGGAACCCACAAGGAAGCCAAAGTATAGGCTGTCCGGCAAACACATGGCGAAGACATGTAACATAAGAGTCGCTCGAAGCAGGACATAGCTGGAGAGAAATAAAAAACTGTAGCATTAAATACTAGTTTAACTAACCGTGTTCCACCTAAAAATTTCTTGGAAAACTTATATCTTTAGCGATGAGAATCATTTCTGACATAACGGGTATAGTAACAAAAAGAATTAAGGTTTTTTGAGAGAGTACAGTCCTCACGAGACTCTTGAGACTCTATTACAAAAAACAAAACAAATGTCTGCGATTTACATGCCGACGGCGTCATCGGTGCCAACGTAACTGTGAATGGCGAACGCTACAATCAAATAATTTGTAATTTTTTTATTCCTCATGTCTATGCATAATATTTACAGGAAAAACTTTACCAAAAAGATTGTGAAACTTGTCATACAGCGCGTGAAATCATCACTTTGTTAAGCCAAACGTTTGGGGAATTAACTCCAGAAATGAACCTGAGATTTGGCCACCTTATTCGTGTGATTTGATACCTTTAGACGTTCTTTTTCTTACTTGGCAGTAGCAATAGAAAATTGTTGTGGTAAAGAATTCCAAGCGTTTCGGTCTTCTGCGCTCCATAGACAGTTCATCACACCAAGTTTAGATAACAGCTCTCTTACATGGTTCATATAACGAAGTTTTGGTCGGCCCTCTTGCGCTGCCTACCGACTTTATTGCTGCATGATTTTCGTGTTGGAGCATTTTAATCCATTCATACAAAGTTTTAGATGGTTCTGTCAGATTTTTGCCTATTTCACTGAAGACGACGTGTCAGTCAGTGTCATGCCGAAAAGTCATATCACCTTTCGCGAGGATACCAAACTCAGCCATAGCATCTAATAATTTTCAAACGTTTTAGACTGTCGAATGCTGCTTGTATCGATAAACAAATGGTGGTTATCGATCAGCATTTCTTGCGTCTTCTCCACGATTTGTCGCACTATGAAGATCTGGTCGGTCGTGGAATACCAGTTCTTAAGCCACACTGATAAGGTCCAATCAGTTCCGCTAGGTTTATAGTTTCACACATAACACACTAGCCAGGACCTTGTATGCTATGGGTAAAAGATTGATCCCGCTATAGTTAGTACACACACATAGATAGACAATCATCGTGCATGCATTCCTTGAGCAAAACCGTGTTTGTGAGCTGGAGAACGGGCACTTTGCTTGCCCATCACCGCCGGCATTAAAATGCTCCGCCGGCAGTCCATCGGCTCTCGGGGCTTTATTGTTTTTAAACGGTGCAATTGCCATGATAATCTTGCATTGGCTAGGTGGTGACAATCTACTCCGTCGTCGATGATTGGCGTGATTACGTCACTTATGGTGAACGAAAGTGTCCCCTTCATATTTGCAGCACCCTCCGAATGGCAGTGACCAGATTTCCAACTTTGTCCCTACAGGTGGAGATTCCTGTTACAAAACCTTTGCTTTTTACCTTTTGCTAGATTGGTAGAACTTTCGGGCTTCATCTCGACCCTGTAAAATTTTCATATACTGGCTCTGTTTTTTCTTTCATAGACTCTTTGTCCGCCTAAAGAGGTGTCTCATCTCCTTCCTCTTCTTGGTTGGTTGGCTGCAGTTTTGGCCTGTATGTAGAATGCTTCTCCTCAGACATTTCGCGACATAATACACCTCCACATTTTTTTGTAGAACAATGTCGTTAGTCTACAACAATAGAAGTGTTGTTTAGAATGCTTCGGTGTCCACTCAAAAACATAAAGTTGAGGCGTACTCCCCTTACATTTCAACTTTTAACATAGACACTTTAAGACAACAACACACAATTTTATTCGTGCAGCCTATGTACTCCCCCATAGGTTTTACTGCTTGTTTGTTTATTTTTTCTTAAAGTCTATGAAAACCTCTCCAAACAATGCAACTTTTCCTTTAAATACAGTTATTAGTCTAACATAATTTTCATTACTAGACCGCCCTCTTAAATGAATATCAAAATATCACTTGTTTTTAAAGACTATTCTACATTTCTATGTCTAACACAGTTCACGCCACAATTCAACAAATTCGTATGATGTTGTACCGATAAAACTTTTCTTCGAGTATATAAATTGTTCCAAAACTCTCGTGACACACACACACACACACACTGGAGCCCACCTACAATTATAAATTTTGCTCTGTATGTTTGTGTGGATAGAGGAAATAATTTACCCTAAACTTAGGTGATAATTTATAAACGATAAAACATTAAGAGAAATAAATAATAATAAACTGAAATGAAATACAATATGTGAGATTTTGTGAGAAAGTGAAGTACATAGATAGAGAAAAAAAGTGTTTAAGTGCTTAGTCAAAGTTCTAATAGAGAATGTACTAAGGGTTAACAGAGTGAGAAGGGAGAGAGAGCAGCAAAAACTGGAGTGGATGCAAGTGTGTTATTTGACAATTAAAGTTTATTAATTTCTGTAAACATTGTGTAATGTTAGAGCGGTGGGGGGAGAGCGGAAAAAGTTTGTAATGTATTACCGAGTGCTGCAGTTTAGAAATGTGTGACAGTTTTGAAACGCCTACAACAGAATGTGGTATTGAATATTGATAGTTTATAAATTAAATATATTTTTTGCCATTATGTACTAAGGAAGATAGCCTTAATTCGAAAACAATGTCAGATTTTTTTGTCTTAAAGGAACCGAACGTAGCATGAAGGCTAGAACAGCGCCTATCATGCGGAAAACATAGGTTTCACTCCAGGCATAGCTTTGTACTTGTCTCTGATCGACAACTTTTATAACTTCTCTAAAATCTGTTGTTCGGATTCGTATGGATGCCTTTCAGTACGGCTTTAAAAATAGAAACGTATTAACTTTAAAAAGCTCTTTAATATCTCATTCATAATATGAAAATCGAATATAACAAAGTACAACGCATGATATTGGGACTCAATTCAACACATGATATTGGGACTCAATTCTGAGAACTGCACGTGAAAGTATCCCCGAAAAGAAGAAGTTCTACATCCTTCGTTTTGACAAATTACGTGCCATTATAATTTAATATCCCCTCGAATGTTGTCGACAGCAACTTCGCAGTATTAGTGTCGAGTCAATCGACGTGTCTAGTAAGAGCTTCTCAAACAGTGACGTTTGCATTCATCGATAAACAAGTAGATGCCGTTAGTTGTGAATCTAAAAATAGAAATCGTGTTAATTCACAACAACGCGAGAAGCTATCCCATACCTCATTCATGAGGTGTAAAGGGAAATTAAGTAAGGAAGTAGTATAATTTAATATCGATTTGAAGTTAGTAAGTCATGTTTTAGGCTCTTTTGTTTGGCATTACATAAATACTATACTGCCCTCCTAAGAAAGAAAGTCACATCTCCATTTTAGTAGTTTTGAGATATTTAGCTTTTATGTTTTTTATCATTCGTGTCTTAAAATTTAATGTTTTTGTATAATTTCAAAAATGATTTCAAAATGTTTTATTTTTTTTTCAATTTTATTATCGTAACAAATAGGGCATATTTTGATGATAAAGTAGAGAAAATGGACTTATGACTTTTTGCCTAGTATAGGCACCCAAAAAACTCTTACAAAAACCAAATTGTACAAATAAGTTCAAAATTTTCTTGCATTTTTTCGCAATAATAAGAATGTCTTTACCTATATTAGTTGCTATTTTTAATTTATAAATTAAATTAGGTTCAGTCATGTTTGCAAGAACTTGAGCGTGATAAAACAAAGTCATAAAACTTAAAAACTTAATTTCCCTTTACATCCCATGAATTAGGTATGCGATAGCTTCTCGCGTTGTTGCGAATTAACACGCTTTCTAACGGCACCTACTTGTTAAGCGACGAATGCGAACATCACTGTTTGAGAAGCTTTTTACTAGACATGCCGATAGACTCGACACTTATACTGCGAAGTTGCTGACGACAACATCGAGGAGGCCGACAATGAAAGAAAAATTTTCACGTTTTAGATGACTGGAGCCAGAGTTGAACCTGGGATCTCCCGCATGGCAGTCGCATATTCTAACCATCATGCCACGGCCGGTCCCATAAAAAAGTCATACTATAAAAAAAATCATAGATAATAAGGAAAAATGTCTTAAAAGTCGACTTTTTATCATAGAAAGTGGCAGATACGACTTTTTTGACTAGGAAACACGCTAGAAGTGGTAGATGTGACCATTTTGCTTAACGTTTTTCGGTAATTTACAGCTGAAAATAGGTCATTTAAGTTTAATGCAAAAATCAGAAACTCATTCATGCTTCCGAATTTGCTCTTATCTCAATTTTCGAATTTTGGCGCTTATGACTTTCTTCTTTAGGAGGGCTGTATATCGTGGCGTATGATTATCAATAATATCATTTACGTAATATTCCACGTAAATCATACACCACGGAGTACAAGAGTATTATTGTAACTGCTACAAAATAAACCCAGTTTAAAATCATTTGATGAATAGAAAATTAAAACTGTTGCTTATGTAGGGAAACGTTAGATGAACAGATTAAAGGAATTGTAATTCTTAATTCTTTTAAATTTGTTTCAGCTAAATCGGACCGAAGGCTATCGAGTTATGTCAAACAAAAGAGCCTAAAACGTGACAAATTCCGCTATACGGTACTTAAAAACTTCAAATCGATATTAAATTATTATGGCATGTAACTTGACAAAACCAATGATGCAGAACTTTTTCTATTTGGGGCTACTTTCACGTGTAGTTCTCACAATTGAGTCCCAAAATCATGTGTTGTACTGTGTAAGTTTTCTTCCCGAGTTAATGATTTCCTAGTGTTCAAGTTTTTAATACTCACATGAACAAATCTTTGACTACTTTAAAACATTGTATATGGCATTAATATACATATTCATGTCACGAATTCACACAATAGCTACGAACCGATTAATACATAAATCGAGATTATTTTTTATTTTGCTATTCTGCTACAATGTGCAGCTTTAAAGCCGTTGCAATTGAACACAGATTTAAACACGATTAATATATGAAAGTACTGAAAACGTTTTTTCCCTTTTCACACGACATTGTTTCAGTAATACCGATTATTTTTTCTTGTTTTGTGTTGTCATTCAGATGCACCATAATATCCAACTAATAATACGGCTCATATCCAATGTCCCACACAGAGCTGTTGAGCCCTCAACACCATAGATTTATTGACAGCGTATTTTCTTGTTTTCCATTTTTTAGTTTCTCTTGAAAAATATTTTACATATTAAAATGGTTTTTACCTAGGTTATTGTTCTTTCTTTTTTTGGCTATTGTTTATAAAATCAATATTCACACTTAACGCTAGAATTTTAATATAAAATTGACACGTCATCATCGTCCTCCATGCTACCGGTCGGGTAGGCAACGAAAACTGCTAATTTTTAACATTTTAGTCAAATTTAAGAATTTAATCACTAAAATATGCTGGATATAATTAAATGTAATGGCAACTTGTGTAATCTGGTATTATTTGTGAGAGTTAGGTTTTTACAGTCAGCAAAAAAGGCACAGTTGGTTCTAATGAAAAGTAGACAACACAGATATTAACAGATATAGATTTGTATGTAGTTTAAGACATATGCAAGGGAATGTGTTTGTTATTTTCTAACAAATAGAACTTTTCTGATTAATGTATTTTTTTGGCAGGAGATTGACTTATCTGTGGGTGAGCCACATACAAGTTTTTTTTTCATAGCTCATTTTGACACTGACCGCTATTTCCTGCTCAAAATCTTGACAGAAATTCAGTATCGTACCTCCACAAAATGCAGTGGCTCGCTTCGATGTCTTGCGCACTCATGTTTCCAGCCGACTTAGAGACGTCAATTGGCCTCTTCCGAGCTGCGATTTGACCCTTTGGACATTTTTTTTTTTTGAGGGGAATCGATAGTCGGGACAGGAATGCACACGGCGTAAGAACTGTGACATCTTTTACAGCTGCCATGCAGAAATACAAGAATTTAGATGTGGATTCGTAGTATGAAAGAGATTTCCGATATCTGATCCCGCGTTTTAACGCTGCAAGCGCCAGATTAGCCGCTATCCTCGTTAAGGCGAAATATTTTTACATCATGCTGATATATGTACTCGTCCCTATGGATGACAAATGCGAGGACATTAAAAATGTATTCTATGAGCACCTGGAGGAAAAATATGGCCGCTGCTCTCCCATGATATTCAAATTGTTGTGGGAGATTTTGATGCTATTCTATGAAGGATAGATGCTCTTGGCGCGGCAGTAGGAAAATTCAGTCTACACACCAACACCTCCGATAACGGGTTCAGTCTGGTAAGCTTCGCGTCTGCAAGAAACATGGTACTGAGTGTAACCAGATTCCCGCATAAATATAAACACAAGACAACCTAGATATCCCCTGATCTAAAGACAACAATCCAAATAGATCACTTGGTCATTGATGGAAGGCATGTCTCAAGCGTTAGGGACATGCGTGTGATGCGCTGTGCAAATATTGTTTCGGAGAAGTTTGCAGCTAAGGTACGTACTCGATTAAGTAGTGCTAGAAACGCTTTTAACCAAACGCAAAGGAAGCTAAACACCACAAAGCGGCATATTACCGAGATAGCCTATGCCCATTAAAACCAACTCTCCCCATTACTTCAAACAAATCCCCTAATTCTGATGTTCTCGACACATAGTGGCAGCATTTTGCTTATTCTATGACCACTGCCGCTACGTCCGTACTGGGTCAAGAAAAACCACTCTCAGACCAGCCGGGTGCGAAGAGAAATGTCGCGCAATATCTTTGGAAATGCATGCTGCATACAAGAAAAAACTGCAAACAAGCGCAGTGACGAAGCGGCGAAATGAGGAGAAAAGGGATCTACACGCGAAAAGCGTCTACGGAAGAAAAGAGCATGGTATCAAACATTACAGGGCTAGAGTTGGAACCCGAAAGTTCTACCAAAAGGTAAAAAGCAAATGATTTGGAACTGGGATTCCCACCTGTACGAACAGAGATGGAAATCTGGTCACGGATACCCAAAGTGTGCTGCATATATGAACTACTACGTACTCTGCTGATTCCCGAAGGCAGCATAAGTGACGAAATCATGCCAACCATCGACGTTGCAGTGGAGTGTCCACCACCAAGCCAAAACGGTGTAAATACAGCAATTGCATGGCTTAAAAACAATAAAGCTGCGGGAGCCGATGAGTGTCTGAGTTTGGTATCCCCGCGAAGCTGATACGACTTTGCGGGATGAAACTGACGGCAGGAAATCTTCAGTGAAAATACGCAAAAATCTGGCAGAGTCATTTTCTAGCAAGCGAGGTTTGATAATGCGGAAGTCTGCTGAGGAAACTACTATCTATAATAAAAGTTACATGCTGCTCGCGTATGCCGATGATATACATATCATTGGCCGAGGACCGCGGGATGTTACTGCAGCCTTATCAACAAATGAGAAGCAGTCGAAAGAAGTTGGTCTGGTGATAAATGAGATCCAAACTAAGATATTTGTTACAACGAACAACGTGTCCACTTGTTTGGGACGCTGCGTGAACATTGACAACTAAAACTTTGAAGTGGTAGATGATTTTGTCTACCTTGGCTTCTCCGTAAACAAAAATAATAATATCCGCGTGGAAATCAAAAGACGAGTATTGTTACTATGTGCTAAGCAAGCGATTTAATTTCAGGAACCAAGAGCCCACATTACCAGGCTCTGATCCTTTCTGCCTTGCTCTACAGTGCAGAATCCGGAATCCGGAATGTCACAAGCGGCTCAATCTATTCTGGGGAGAGCAAAATACTTTGCAAAAAATATTTGAACCCATCATTGTTGACGGCGAATACCATCGTCGAATGAACAATGAGCTGTAAAACGAGATCGGCGTAGACAAGCGAGTTCAAATATACCGAATGCGCTGGCTGGAACACGTTTTACGATTAGATGAAAATGTTTCAGTTCGTAAAGTCTTCGGCAATGGTTTCGATGGACGGCGTAGGAAGGCGCTACCAAAACTGATGGACTAGGTGAAAAGGCTGCTATCTAAGCATATGAGACGAACTATCTAAAACTTAACTTAATTTTCCTTTACATCTCAAGAATGAGGTATGGGATGCTCCATACGTTGTTGTGAATTAACAAGCATTCTATTTTAGATTCACAACAATCGGCACCTACTTGCTTATGGACGAATGCGATAGTCACTGCTTTTACTAGATATACCGACTATCTCGACCCTGCGAAGTTGCTGTCGACAACATCGAGGGGGCCGGCAATGAAAGACAAATTTATATGACTGAAGCCGGAAATCGAATAACGGATCTACCGCATTGTAGTCAAGTGTTCTAACCACTATGCCACGAGGCTACTAATGAATGAATTTCTGTTGCTGCTGCTAAATAAGAAGAAGAATATTGTGTACTTGACGGTGATTCGTGTATTCGTGTATTTTGTTTTTTACCTATTATTTACACCATATGTTGAGCGATGAGCCCAAAATACAATTTTCACTGAACGCGAATGTTTATAATACACTTGAAAAATTTCGAGACGAGGTGACGTTGTGAGTTTCGTCAAAAGTAATTGCCGGATAATACCGAGTAAAACCACGATAACGCCTTGACTCATACATGATCTGTCAGTAAAAAGCTAGTGAGATATAACCTCTAAATGAATCACACATTAATACCATACAAGATATTTAAATGTAAGATATTTAAAATGTAATAATATGAAATTTATTTGTATGAATGTTTAATTTTGTCAACTCGGCTCTATAAAGCCTCTCTTTGGCGCAGAGACAAAATACTATACTGGCCTAGTACTTTCACCATGACTTGGAATTTCTCACCCCCCAGATTAGCTGTTGCTCTTTTTAATTGCTGCATATAGAAAGTACACGAAAAACATTTGTATCAAAAGCTAATTTTCGTAATATAGCTGAGCAATAAGTTCACGCAGCGTCCCAAACGAGCAGGCACGTTGTTCGTTGTAAGAAATATCTTGGTTTTGTTTTAACTTATCACAAGATTCACTTCTGCCAACTGCTTCTAAATTGTCGAAATGGCCATAGTAACATTCCGCAGTCCTCTGCCATAAGGCATAAGGCCATAATAAGATGTTATTGCGCTGTAAATCTCACCATGAAAAGTTGTCGACTTATTCTAAGTAAAAAAAGATTACGGCTTGAGGCCAGCCATGATTATTGTGTAAAAAAAATCAATCTAAAATAAACCTTTTAACGAATCTGACTATACTACCACACAACAATTTAGGCAGTGCTTCAAAGCACTTAATAAGAATATTATAGAATTTATATTTTTACATAATATCCTAAATTAAGCACAATTTCTCTTAGTTTTTTTCCAATTGTAACTACTTGTATTTCCTGTTAGCAATTTGTCCGTTTTTTTTCTCTAATCACTCATCCTTTATACTAACCATGTTAAGTTAACAATATAAGCTTATCGCTACTATTTTGCGTTTTTTCTCATTTATTCATTTATTTCTAGTGCATGAGAAAAACTCATAATAAAATTGTGTTTACCACCACATTATTTATAAATTTAGTTAAGCTAATGAAACAACAGTGCGTGCGTGTGGTATTCGTCAAAATGAAAATGTAAATAAATTATAGCACAACTAAATTTATAAATACGTGATAGACATTGGTTTTTGCACTGTCTCACCACATTTCAATTTTTTCTGGTTTTTTGTTGTAGTTGTCGATGGCGTTGTTTGCCTTTTATGTTAGAGTTTTGACAAATGTCATATTTATATTGTGTCAACATTGCCTACGTACTACGCTAAGCAAAAACATTACGTTCTTGTTTACTCAAATATCATATTCAAATGATTATTTATATTCGAGTGTATGCATGTGTGCGTGTGTTATATATTATTGTTATAATATTACTCGTACTTTAGAGTTTTGTTTATAATTTAGGGAGTATTATTTGTTGTTGATAACATAATCCACTGCAATCTGAATTATGCATAAATGCATATTGCAAATACCCAATGCGTCACATAGACATGGACATGCATATGCACATGCTTATGCATGCATATTAAAGTATGTTGAGTATTTGAATTGTCATTATTGTTTATTTGTTTATTTAATTCGAAATGAACAAATAGCGTAAATAGTTTCAAAAATTGACTTAACCAAATCCATACACACAAAAAAAAAGAGTTGGCAACAACAACAGCAAAAAATCAATGTAGTAACCACATATTTTCATTATATTACACACATGTATGCGTTCGCGCAAGCACTGTGATATAATTAAAGTATTACAAACTATATTGGTTGAATAATACGCATGAGGGCAAGAGCAGTGGCATGATCGACATTTTAAGACATTTGGAAAATATAATTGAACTAGAATACATGTAGCATTATTGCTGTCGTTAAGGAGCGTGCATCAATTATTCTTAGATGAGCTTTGATATCTAAAATTGTTTTACACTTAACTAAAAAGAGTCTGACGTAGAACTTAAGATGAACGAAATTCAAATACTCTCCAATTTTATATTGAGGTTTGGTAGAAGTTTGCTAGAAATCGTCCACTGGTTTTTATATCTTTTGCTAAAGGATTACAAGAAATTGTTACAGTTACACAAGCTTTTAGCGGTCCGTCTAGAGTTTCTGAAGCTCCGTTTTCAATCTTGAACGCGGAAGATATTTTTATACTAACACAGAACTACATAGTCCTGTGACTTGTACCTAGTGGGTAAGGACCGATTTAGTTCTAACTCAAATATATGGAGGGAACACGTCACGTCACGCTTTGTCATTGGTGCTGTGAGTTAACAACATACGCCATAACTTGGACCACTACTGTGTCTGTTCTACAGTACCAGCGTTAGGACCTACAACGAGGAATATGTGTCAGTCCACTCATAAGAACTTATGAATTATAATAAATAAATTATATGTATTCTATTAAAAACCACCGTTGAGAAATACAATGCCGCAGAAATGGTATACATCGGTCAAACTGACACTTCTTTTTCGCTTTAGAACCAGTTTGGGGGCACGTCGCCTCATTACTTATCCCTGAACAGGTTCTTTTGGCCAATGATCCCCCCTGTCCCGTAGGTTATATTCAGATCATTGTGCTACATACGTACTACGTACTGTTTTATTCTGGAAAGCGATCACAAATTTCGGCAAGAAACTTCGACATCTGGTCTGGCGGTTAAACCCTGAAAGTAGCCGAATTGCCACTATCCACATTAAGGCGAAATATTTTTACCTCACGCTGATCAGTGCAGACGCTTCGACGGAAGACAAAGACGATTACATTAAAGATGCATTCTTAAATCACCTTGAGGATGCATATGACTGCTGCCCTGCCCATGACATTAAAATTGTTCTGGAACACTTGGTTCACACCTCCGATTACGGATTTAGACTGGTAAGCTTCGCAGCGGCAAGAAACATGGTTGTGAGTGGAACCAGATTCTCGCATAAAGATATCCACAAGCCAACCTGGATATCTCCCGATCAAAATACAAGAAACCAGACTGATCACGTGGAAATCAATGGAAGGCACGTCTCAAGCGTTATGGACGTGCGGTGCAAATATTGCAGTCAGGATAACTAGTTTTAACACTTCTCGTAATCAAACACAAAAGAGGCTAGACACCACAAACATTACTGCATACCACCGATATAGCCAATGCCTAATCCAACCAACTCTCTCATTTACTTCAAATAAATCTTCTGATGTTCACAATACACAGTGGCACAAATTGCTAAATTTTTTACCACCGCCGCAATGACTGCACTGGCCTATTGAAAACCATGCTCAGACAAGCCCCGGTGCGATAAGAAATGTCGCGCAATGTCTGAGTTAAAAGAAGAATGCTGCATACAGCACTAAACTCCAGTCAACGGCAACGCGTGTGTTGGCGAAAGAATATCACGATAAGAGGAGGGAGAGGAAACTCTTCTTCAGGCGAAAAACGAGTGTATGGAAGAAACATGGGAGTCAGGATTTCGAAAGTTGCAGTGATATAGGTGAAGCTCGATAGGTCTACCAAAAGGAAAAAAGCAAAGGATTTGAAACACGGTTCCCCACCTGTAAGGGCAGGGATTGAAATCTGGACCCGGACACTCAAGAGTGTGCTGCTAATATAGAGAGAGCACTTTCGTTCTCTGCTCGTTTCCTAAGGCAGCTTAAGTGACGAAATAACGCCAATCATAGACGACGCAGTAGATTGTCCACCACCGAGCTAAAACAAGATCAGCACGGCAATGCACGGCTGCGGGAGCCGATGGACTGCCGGCAGAGCTTTTAAGACCGACGGCGGTGAGTTGGCAACGTGCATGCACCAGATCATTAACACGATATGGTTCTAGGCATGCATGCCCGATGATAAGAATCTGAGTGTTCTATATTCTGTGGGACCGGCCGTGGCATAGTGGTTAGAACACGCGACTACCATGCGGGAGATCGCAGGTTCAAAACTGGCTCCAGTCATCTTAAAAAAGAAAAAAAGAAAATAACATTTTCTTTCATTGTCGGCTCCCCTCGAATGTTGTTTTAAGTTAAGTTCTATATGCTGTACTGAAGGAAGGCAATCCGAGTGTGTGTACCAACTACCGCATAATCAGTATTTACTCATCGCATACAAGGTTCTGTCTAGTGTTTTATGTGAGAGATAAAAGACCAAATTTGATTGGACCTTGTCCGTGGTGCTTTAGACCTGGTCAATACTACAATAATACTGGAGAAGATCAATAATACAAATCCTGGAGAAGACCCAAGAAATGTAGGTCGACACGGCTTTATGAAAAATGTCCCAGATGTTTAGAATAATGTTTTTTTTGGGTATTTTTCATAAATTATTTAGGGTATTTTGCAAAATCATTCGACAGTCCAAAACGACAGAAACAATTAGACGCTTTGGCTGAGTTGGATATCTCCGCGATGCTGACACAAAGTCTTCAGTAGAAAATAGAAAAATCTGACAGAGCCATTTGCAAACAAGGCGATAATCTGTCATGTGATCACTTTAAAATCATAACGAAATTCATGCGGAAGGACAAAATGCACATACTGTTTGCGTATTCCAATGACAGATATATCATTGGCCGTAGACTACGGAATGTTACTGCGGCCTTTTCGAACATTAAGAAGCTGTCGGCAGGAGTAGGTCTGGTGGTAAATGAGGTTGAGAGCAAATTAGTTGTTTGAACAAACACAGAGTCTACTCGTCTGGGACACTGCGTAAAAGTTGGCGACTATAACTTTAAAGTGATAAATAATTTTGTCTACCTACCATAAACAATAATGTAAGCCTGGAAATCAAAAGACGAGTATTTATTCAAAAACGGCTGCTAATATGCGGTAAGCAAATGATTAAACGACAAAGCCCCCTCTCAACGAACAAAGATCCAACTCTACCACTACACAAATCCTACCTGTCCTGCTGTACTGCGCATAATCCTGGGTTATGACATAAGCGCAACAATCTATTCCGGGAGTCTTCGATTAGTACTAAGCTTAATACTTAGCAACATATTTGGACCAATCATTCGTTGTCGAATGAACCATGAGCTGTATTCCGAGATCGACGTAGTCAACCGCGTTCAAATTAACCGAATGTGTTGGCTTGGACATGTTTTACTAATAAATGAAAATTATTCAGCTCGAAAATTCTTCGGCAGTGAAACGAATGGGTGGCGCAGGAGGGGGTGACCAAAACTTCGTTGCATGGACTAGGTGAAAGAGCTGTTATCTTATCTAGATGTAGGGCATTTAGTAGACAACACTGCATGGAAATATATGACACTACTTAAAAAGGATATATGGTTTTCTCATGAAATATGCTATGCATTTTCTTGAAAGAACGGATTTCTTAAAAAATTAACTCATTAGGAACAGCCCAGCAGCAAAAAATGGGGCTTTGTATGCCTTCTTGCAGGCCTGCAAAGGCAGTCAAAAGCTCTACCCTTCAAATGCAGACTTTATTTCAAATTAACATAGGGCGCCATAGTCAGGCAAGCCCTGCACATTCCCTTTCTCATTGAAGGCGTTTCAGTAGGTATGCCTAATAAGTCCTGCTTGGAGTCCTTCTATGAGGCATTGCTACTGCAGGCCTGCAAAAGAGCATTTATAGAAGAACTGCAATAACAAAAACATATGCGAATTATTTCCTTATTAAATGATTTTATACTTTTTATTAATTTTTAACATAATATTTTTGTTACAATTTGTAGTAACTATTTTTTTTAAACTCAAGCAGCAGGAATCAAACTCTCGACCTCAGTACTCATCATTTGACATGCTACCTACTCGGCTATCATGTGATATAGTTGTTGTACGACAAACAGCATACATGTGGTTATCATAATAACAGCATCTGTCTTACCTTCCCTTTGGAGGCCTGCCAACAGGCCTAATCGGCGAAGTGACGAGTGCAAGGCCATGAGCGTCAATTCGCTTTCTACTAATAGGCCTGTCAACAGGCCTGTTTAAGGCCATTTCTGCACATCTATGTAATTTTTCTGGGATAAACAGTATGGATGCCCTTAGGCCAGTTTTAAGAAGGGGCAGATTCATGTCTGCCGTATCTTTTCTCACCCTTGTATGAGGCCTCTTTGCAGGTCTCATTTTAGAAGCGAAATGTACATGGGTATGAAATTTTTTGTTACGCTTAGTGAATATATGCCTGCAAATGGAAGGCGTATTTGAATGTCAACAAACTGCTTTTGAAGGCATGATTGCAGGCATATTTTTACAATGCCTCGTCTTTTCCGCTTTAGTTTATGACGATAATATTGTTTTACGAACAAAGATATGTATGACACTAGATATTGTCGTTCTATATGGCGAAAAAGAGTTTATTTGTATTGTATTTATTTGTATTTTGTCTAAAGACAATTTGAGGACATCAGTTTTTTTTTTATTCGAGTACCCTACGATCCCTCCGATATAGTATCTATTATGTTGTATCGTCATGAGATATCCGATCGAAACGAGACGCATATCGTTATTTCTATATTCAAAGTTCGATGTAATTTGGATAGTTTGCGTTTCCATTTTCACACTATCGATCACACCAATCCACACAAGGCAATCAACCACGAATGTAACAATCGCTTCATCGAACAAATTTTTCTTTATAATACTGATTATTGATAATTAATATACTAAAACATTTTTATGGTTTAATAATGAACAAAAATATTGATACAATTACATTAAAAACAAATTAGTAAGAGAGTAAAAAAATGCGAATATACTTAAATTAAATGCAAATGAAAGTATTTATCCCAAATTATGTAAAATATTTCCGCTTATAGTTATGTCAGCCAAATAATAAAATTTTATCTAAATTCCTCACAGGACATTTAATATTGAAACAAAAAAAAACGACAATTAAAAATGTAATTAAATACATGTAAATTAATGTTGAATTAGTAACAAATACCTAGAGAGTGTGATTTAATATTAAAAATTTAAAAATATTTGTGGGTAAAATTGTTATACAACTAGGACACAAAAATTGTTAACAAAATTAAGGAAGATTGGGTGTTTTTATAGACCCTTAATACATGAAATGAACAATGTCAAACAAAAGAGCCTAAAACGTGACAAATTCCTCTATACGTTACTTACTAACTTCAAATCGATAATATATTTTTATGGCATGTAACCTGACAAAACGAGTGATGCAGAACTTCATCTTTTAGGGGCTACTTTCAAGTGCAGTTCTCAGAATGCAGTCCCAAAATCATGTGTTGTATTGTGTAATTTTTTATTTATACTGTGAAAGAAAAGTTACATCTAACAAAAAGATTCCTTAATTCCACGAGAATTGTTTGACGTTCGAGTAATTTCTTATTATTTTCTGGAAGTTTTTCGAACACAGTTACAATTACAAGCATAATATCCTGTGTAACTCCGCAGTGTCTCCATCTAACACCATTAGACTAAGGCCCTAAAATTAATGTTCATTCGTAATTCGTTTATTGGTGTTATAATAGACATCATTAAAACATAATTATATTCTTCAATGCAGCCATTTTGGGTGCCATTGTATATTAAAAATTTATACTTAGAAACACAATTCAACAAATTTTTATAAATTACTTTTAAGGGACAAATGCGCGATGCCAAATTGTCGCCAGTTTGCAGCAAGTCATGAAAATTACCCATAATATTAAAAAAGAAAAACAAAACGACTAAAGAAAAATCTAAAAGAGTAACCCCCAAAATGGTATTATCATAATTGTTCAATGGCGATTAAATAGCCCCAAATACATTGTAATTAAGGCCAATGACAAGTGAAGTCTTCTACTCGCAACTATGATGATGGCGACGATGACGTTGTGAAATCTTATAGACTGACTACAAAATCATCGACCATCCCAACCTCCACCCTCCCTGTTAACGCCTGCGGTTGGCATCAAAACGCCCGCTTGTACCACCATAGCAATAATAATAATAATTTGGTAATAAAATAAAATTACCTAAAAATGGCTTTAAGTAAACTTGGTGGCTAAGTAAAAGACATCAAAAGATAATAATGACTACGCGATAGAGTAGTTCAACTTACATAGTCTATATATAAGTATAATAACATTACAGAATAGCTGCAAGGTAACAATTGTAATAAGCCGTTAAGTAATCGCCGCTGTTCAATTAGTTGAAATCATAATGAAAAAAATACAGCCAACTTAAAAGTTATAGTTGGTCATTATATGAATAGTTATAAATTAGTTGAGGATAATTATCAAGAAATATCTTAATACTTTTACTTAATATTAAGTAGAGTAATTACTTTTAGTATTTGAAGTAAATGTAAATATTTTGGCTGCCTCGCAGCTAATGGTATTAGTGTTAAATTATTAATAACATTTATGCATTACAACAATGTGATTAGTTTCCTAAGGGGCTTTGATTAGTACGAAGGTGTTGCAATTATGACACTTTTCTTTGGCAGCGGCGTTCAAAGTAAACACACATGTGTAAGAGCTTTTACATTAATTAATTTAGGTATTTTAGGCGTTTCAATAGTCGTTTGGGGCGGTATAAATTAATAGACACTCAATCACAGTGATTTGTAGAGACTACACCCCAAAAAAAAAGTTTAACTAGAAGTAGTAACATAGACTGATAAACTGATTAAGAGGTACTTTGGATTGGGGTGAATCACCAATGATGTAAGCTTTTCATATTAAGTAAGTAGTTTGTTATTGAATATATTTTAGTTAAACTAAGAGCAGTACCAAAATGTGCTGAATTTTGATACTAATGTGCTATTCTGTAGGGGTAAGGCAAGTTAACTTGTAATAACATTTAATATATTTTTTTTGTACTTACGAAGAATTTGTGAAATATGGGCAAACAAGTAGTGGTTTTACGTACAACACATTGCTTTAACTGTACCCAAAAGCACTTTCATAGTACTAAAAAAGTACTTCTTTTGTAAAAACAGGAACATTTATTAGTGGCTATTATAATTTTATTGCACCAAAAAGAGCTTTTAATGTACCAAAGCGTTTTTTGTACCAAATAGTACATTTATTTTGTGAATAGCAATTTTATTGTTTCAAAAAGTACTAATTTTGCACCAGAAAGTACATTTATTTAGCCAAAAAGTAATTTTGTTGTATCGCAAAGTTTTCTTACTTTACCAAAAATAACTTTTATTACACCAAAGCATACATACTTTTGTTATACAAAAAAGTACTTCGATTTTGGGGAAAGTACGTTTATTGTGGTAGTACTTTTTATTACAAGAAAAGTACTTTATAGTACTTAATAGTACCTTCATAACACCAAAAAGTAACTTTGTTTTTGTAAAAAAAATTGTCGTTTTGTCAAAAGTATTGTCATTGTCTTAAAAAATAATTTTATTGTACCAAAAAGTGCTTTTAATTTACCAAAAAGTACCTTTATTAAACAAAAAATTTTTGGGGCTAAAAAGTAAATTTATTGTAACGTAAAGTGCTTTTAGAGAACCAAAAAGTACTTCTATTGTGCCAAAAAGTACTTTTATTTTCCTCAAAGGTACTTTTATTGTACTTTAAACCAAAAAGTAATATCATTGTACTTATAATGTACCAAGATATAAGTTTATTGTATTAAAACGTACTATTGTTGTACAAAAAGTACTTTTTTTGCCAAAATATATTTTTATTGTACCACAAAAGTTTTTTATTGTATCCAAAAGTACTCTTATTGTATCGAAAAGTACTTTGAGAGTACAAGAAAGTACCTATATTGTGTCAAGAACTACTAGTGACGACTGTTACCATATGGTAACGTTAACACCGCACAGTGGTAGATCTTGTATGGAGCGAGCGGCCAAAAATACTTCTAGTGGAGATATTATTGTGAATTTTTTTCCAAAATTCTATAAAAATATAATTAGTAATCAATCGAACAGACATTGGTCGTAGCTAAGCCCCTCCCGAAACCCCACAATTATTAGGGTACACCGTATGATATTTTATTATAGTATGTAATATAGTAGTATATAATACATCATTTTAAAAGGCCAAAAACAGATTTATTTAAAACTGACTTATGATAAGATGATAAATTGTTAACTTCCGTTATCCCTTAATTATACATCTGAAACTATATGTCCCATAAAGGGACTTCAAAGTTTCAAAAGATATCATTTCTAAAAATGCATTTTTTTTGATTTTCAACGGAAAAAAAATAGTGTAGCCCCACTTTTCCCTATTTATTATATAAAAAAAATAAACTGAAATAAAAAAATTATTAGAAATTTTCAGAACAGAAACAATTTTGGGCATAAGCCCATATTGGGTTGTATGGGCGGTCAGCCAAGGGCGTGGCCGATTTGGATAAAACTTAGCACGCATCTTTTGTTTATTCTAGGATTTTTTTTTTAAATTTTATACTTTTCCTTGGATTAGATAAATTGTGTGCCAAAAATTTTATTTTATGCACAAATTCTATTTGAATTGTTTAAGCGGTGGGCGTGGCTGCTTTTTATGAAATTTGTTTTTTTTTATTATTTTAGTCGATATTATACCCGGTGCAAAATTTTAATGATCTTGAACCAACACTATTTAATGATAAAATGGGAGTGGTTAATGACTCATACCCCCCTCCTCTCCTACCGTACCCAGGCACCCACATTCACCCCATGTTAGCAAAAATTTGAGAACATGTACGAAACTTGTTTTTAATTTATATGTTAACGATTTGTTTACAAGATTACTTTTAAACAATATATATGAATAATTTCATATAAAATAATATGTAATACAAAATTATAAAAAGGTTAAGGGAGGTTGTTTAAAAATATAACGATAGATACTCTTTGAAATAAAAAAAAGAGCTAAAAACTTTGCGTATTCGTTTTTTTTATAGCAGTTTTAAAATTATTAATATTAAGGCAGTTTTTTAGTCACAATACCCTTTAAATGATAATCGACTTCAAAATTAATCTAGCAATTCAAAACCAGATTTTAATAAAATTTGGACATAAAAACAACGAGGCCGCTTTGGTCTGAGAGAGATAACACAAAGACGAGCAAAAGTGAGCAGCTGATATTACCAATTTTAGAATCTTGAAGTATTAACTAATAAACCAAAAAAAGTCCCATTGGAGACTTCAGGGGGGAACACAACTAAAACTCTAGTTAACATTTACATATATGGACGAAAGAACACTAACAATGCAACTGGAAAAATATTAATTTTATAAAAAATCTACAACAAGCTTAACACATTGTTATTTTTTTAAATATAGTTAATACCATGTAATTCAATATTCATTTCGATTTATTTCGACAGAAGTTTTTTTTCTTTTGTTTCAATTAATTTATAGTTGTACTTAATTTTCCACTTTTTCACACTGCAAAGCCCAACTTTTTAATCGCTATCTTTTTTGAAGCTGTTCTTAAAGGGTACAGATGGAATAAAACAAAAACAACTATAAATTTTAAAACCTTGTTTTTATAAGAAACAGTTATACCACACTTGGTGACAAACTTCTTACTTTGATTTTTTATTTTTGGCCAATGGAATCGACCACTGTGCACCGTTAAATATTGTACGCAATAAAATAAACATAAGATAAAATGTCAAGAATTTTCTTTTTTGATTTCATCAAAGCATGCTTTGAATCTTCAATCTTGATTTACCGCTACGCGATTAGACGTCAGTAGCAACCTTGGGGGTTCATTTAAAATATGTGTTTTTCACATGTGCGCAAAACAGCAATATGGAGGGATATAAAAAGTCGCTCCGTATTAAAAATATTTTTTGGTTGTTTAAAAACTTATGTATTAAAGACTTTTAGTTTTTGTTATTTAAGAAGAATATCAAACATCATTAAATCGTATTGCATGAATTATTTTGTACTTGGTTTTTTTATTTACCTGTGTTAAAGTTGTTACCATATGGTCACAGTCGTCATAACACCAGTAAAACTGGATATTTTTCTGAAATTTTTCGTTTTACTTTTTTATGTAAAATTCGTTTTTTAACTAATTTATATGTAGTACTGACAAAATCTTTAAAAAATGCCCATTATCGTTCTCGTCATTAAAGGGTTAATTGTAAGACAGAGTTTTTTCATTGTCTCAGAATGACAATAAATGACATTTTACCAAAAAAGTACTTTTCTTATACCAACAAGTATTTTTATTTATTTTGTAACAACAGGTACTTTATTATACCCAAATCGAACTTTTATTGTTTCAAAAATTACATTTGTTTAAAAAAAAAATACTTTAATGGGGCACAAAAAAAGTTATTGTAATTGTAACAGCTTTTACTTTTTTACTTTGAAAAGCTGTTTGGTACAATAAATGTACTTTTTGTGGCAATGAAAGTAATATTTGATACAAAAAAGTACCTTTTTGTACTTTTTTGAGCAGTAAAGGTACCTTTGATACAACTAAAGTACATCTGGGTACAATAACAGTATTTCTGGGTACAATCAAAGTTATCTATGTATATAAAAGGCTTGGGTGACTGACTGATCACTCCCTAGAACAAACGGCTAAAGCTAGAACCGTGAAATTTAGAATGTAGGTTTCTTTTATGACGTAGGCGAGCACTATGAATGGATTTTTAGAAATTCGGACTGCAAGTGGGTAAAATAGGCGTGGCACCGCCCCATATAATTCGAGTTTTGAAATGGCTGTATCTTTTAAACGATTATAGGTTCGTAGTCCAGATTTGGTACGTATGTCGGACGTATAAGAAAAAATACTTTGTTTGTGGAAAGCGGGCGGTGCCACACCCCTTTTTAAAAAATAATTATATTGGCCAAATAAATGGACCGATTGTAATTATATTTGCTTTGTGCGATACTGTCCATAGGGCCCCTATCATAGGCTACGTGAAAACATAATTAGACTAAGGGGCGTGGCACCGCCTACACATACCAAAATTTTAATCGGTCATATTTCAGGAGCCATTAGAGGTATAAAGATGAGATTTTCTACATATGTAAATGATACATGGAGACATCGTCCGAAATTAATGGACAGATTGCATTAACATTTTCACTGTGTAGTACTATCCGTAGGGCCTCTGTCATAGGCTACATGAAAACATAATAAAACAAAGGGGAGTGGAACCTCCCACACAAACCAAAGTTTCAATCGTTTAAATTTTTCGATCCATGTAAGGTATGAAGATAAGATTTCCTACATATGAAAATGATACATGGGGGATTACTTCTCGCTGGGTACTTTTCTCGTACTTTTTGGTATATTGAAAGGAACTTTTGGTACAACAAAAGTAGATTGTGCTACAATAAAAGTAGTACACGAAAAGTAATATTTATTACAATTAAGGCACGTTTTGGTGAAATAAAGGTTCTCTTTGGTACAAAAACAAACTTTTTGGTAAAAAATACCGATTCTAAAAATAAAATAAATTTTTAGGAAAACAAAAGTACTTTAAATGCTTTTTTTAGTGCAACAAAAGTATTTTTTCGTACAATAAAAATAGAAGTACTTTTTAGCAAAACAAAAGTACTCTTTGATACAATATCGGTGCAATCGAAGTACTTTTTGTTACAACCTAACTACTTTTGTGTGCAATAAAAGTCCTTTTGGCGGAAGCGCTACTCGGTACATTAAAACTTTTGGTACTACAAAAATTCTATTTGATACACTAAAAGTACTTGTTTGTACAAAATAAGTATGTTTAGATAAAAAATAAAGTTCAATATAGAAATAGAGTTGTCTATGTTAAGATAATTAAGGAAGATAACATCGTGGAGAAATATTACAAGATGAAATTAAGTCAATCATCTTGAACCATGAAAGGCACCGCACGAAATATATTAAGTTATTTACTCCCGGCATCTTATTCTCCCACTGGCTAGAAAAGAACAGGTAAAAAGGATGTGTTCCATCGTTTCGAACTACTCCTTGTCCACACATACTCGGTAGTAAATAGTCCGGTATGGAACTAACCCATTTGCCTGATAATGCAGAGATCAGTTCAAATTCCACAGACCAGTCTCAAGTCACCCCTACATAGGTCAACCTTGTATTCGGGTCACAGCAATCCAGCGGTTATACAGCTGGAGTTTTCTGTATGCAGTGCTCCACTTGGCCAAAAAGATAACAAATGGACGGGTGAATATCTATCAGAGACTGATTCGCTCCCAAAGATATCGTAATTTTCGGTCAAAAACTACTCCAACATCCCATACAAACCACCCCCCCCCCTCCCCCTTTTTTTTTGGGTATGTCCCTGCGAGTACAACCGTATTTTAAGAGTTATCGAGAAATTTTGTACGCAAGCTTCTATCATCTAAGCGTAGGTTAACTTTTAAAATGATTACCAACTACGACCAACTGTTGGAGATATATGGAGAATAGTGACATCACCTCTGGTAGCTCCCATACAAAATGACCAATTTTTGAAAAAAAAAACATTTGTTCAATAACTCCCAAACGGGCAACTGGAGGATATTGAAATTTGGTCTGTTTAATTGTCTTCCAATAGGAAACAAGTACTCAGAAAACCAAAGCCTTAGCCACATTCCTTCTGTTACCATCTACATAAATTGCCGAATTCACCCTCATTTTGTTAAATACACCTTTTTGGTAGGTACACTGAATTCGGTCATATTTATTAAAAAAAAATTTGGTTATTGAAATTCGACTTAGAAATGAATATGGACAATATCGGTCAACCCCTTCTAGTACCGCTAGTACAAAATAACCAGCCGTTTTTTTTAGCCAACTAGATTTGGTAGCCCTCATTACAGGAGTAATTTCACTAATATCCTATATACTATCATACCTATTGGCATGATGTCTGAAGAAGACCTTTCCCATAGAGAAAATAGAAAAACCTATGGTAGGTTTCATTAATGGGTTGTTTATTTAATCAGGTCCGCTTATAACATCAGTTGTATGGGAGCTATAATATATAGTTGACCAAGAAAGTTGAAATTAAGGGAATTAGTGGTATATGCTTTAAAAAACTTCATTAAAATATATGTTCATTTACCAGAGTTATTAATTAAATCCCGCTAGCACAACTGTTTGACCCACTGTGCGTAGGTTAAGTTCTAAGATGAGCATTTTCAGACAAAAACTACACTTTAGGATGTCCGTCTATCTGTCACCCACTAGTAAAGCCGTAGTTTACGAGCCTTCGAGCTTTTATTTGGTATATTAGCTTCCATCTTCTAAGCGGAGGTTAAGTTCTAAGATGAGGAAGATCGGAGTACTAACTACTGCCCCCTCCCATATAAACTTCCTCTTTCTGGAAACCAATTTTTGTGTAAGTGTATCAAATGATACATCAAATTGGCTAAACGATTAGAAAAGTGTTTTATTGTTTGATATTAATGGTAAAATTCAGTGTCACGCACTTGGATGACGCGTTTTGAACTCCATGACGAGTTCATCTTCAGTCCCCTTTGTGACGAAACAATTATTTTGAATAACATGGGCCGGGCAAAACTTCCTCATTTTTAATTGATCCTTTTAAAGGACTTTGGTAACTTTTCTACTTTGCCTTTAATAGTACAAAATAACCAGCCGTTTTTTTTAGCCAACTAGATTTGGTAGCCCTCATTACAGGAGTAATTTCACTAATATCCTATATACTATCATACCTATTGGCATGATGTCTGAAGAAGACCTTTCCCATAGAGAAAATAGAAAAACCAATGGTAGGTTTCATTAATGGGTTGTTTATTTAATCAGGTCCGCTTATAACATCAGTTGTATGGGAGCTATAATATATAGTTGACCAAGAAAGTTGAAATTAAGGGAATTAGTGGTATATGCTTTAAAAAACTTCATTAAAATATATGTTCATTTACCAGAGTTATTAATTAAATCCCGCTAGCACAACTGTTTGACCCACTGTGCGTAGGTTAAGTTCTAAGATGAGCATTTTCAGACAAAAACTACACTTTAGGATGTCCGTCTATCTGTCACCCACTAGTAAAGCCGTAGTTTACGAGCCTTCGAGCTTTTATTTGGTATATTAGCTTCCATCTTCTAAGCGGAGGTTAAGTTCTAAGATGAGGAAGATCGGAGTACTAACTACTGCCCCCTCCCATATAAACTTCCTCTTTCTGGGGTTTAAAGAACGTCTAGCAATATTCTCAGGTCATGTAAAAAAATCCAAACTCAATATTTGACATTTCAATAAAAAATTATTGACAAAGAATGGACGTGAGAGGCTAAAAATAACGTCTAACACTCATACAAACTCCCCTTTTTTGCGGCACATAGTTTAATAGTTTATTTAGTTTATAGTTTATTGTTGTAGTGTAGTGATTACCATTTTTATAAATGGTAGGATATTTAAAGACGATGGACATTTTTCCAAATTTGCATGTCCCTACATGGTATTTCATTGAATTGTATCTTCAGAAATATGCATGTATGATAAAAATAAGATACATTTTTTTTGGCTACACTTTAACGTTCATGTCTTATCCATCAATGTTTAGCGTTTTTGTCATTATGACCCAGTAACATTGAGGCACTGAGTTAGGTCATTGCCACCTACAAAAGATGTGTTAGACCATGCAATATAACATTCTAAACGCCTTTCCCAATTACGTCAACATATTTTTGTTGCCCTAATCGAAATATGTGTTGCCATAACATCGCTTCGGTCCCAACATGGCATTAAATCTTTCTCTGCTTCTTTCATTTATACGCCATTCCAATTATAAGCTGCTTGCATGGAAATTACTTTAAAGTACCATTACGAAAATTAACACTTCCAAATCGTTGCCAAAGCAACAATACATATATAGATATTCTTCCACGAAAGACATTTTAAAGTGTCATACATATAAATATGTATTAATATGGCTATTATATTTAGAACAAACAATCCATTGTTTAACATACATATACTACTCTGACCACAAATCGTCATCTTCTTGTCTATGACAGATTTTATTTAATAACATAAAATTAGCTCTTAGAATACTTTATGTTTAGCACTTTTGTGTGTGCACAAGTTCTTGTGTTTAAATAGAAACTTAAAATAAAATCCTTAATCCATGAAATATTAATGTGTCCTACATTTATTGTGTTAGTTTTGGCATTAAACTAAAAGTTATTTGTTTGTTGCAGCAGGGATTTAACATAGAGACTTTATTAATTTATTGTCATATTGTTTAGTAATGAACACTAATATAAATAATATTTTCTAAATAATCCAAAAGGTAAACAAAGCTGTAAATATGAATGAGGTTAGTACGATAATATGATTATTTCCGGGTATTGTCAAAATATAAAGGAAACCAATTTTTGTGTAAGTGTATCAAATGATACATCAAATTGGCTAAACGATTAGAAAAGTGTTTTATTGTTTGATATTAATGGTAAAATTCAGTGTCACGCACTTGGATGACGCGTTTTGAACTCCATGACGAGTTCATCTTCAGTCCCCTTTGTGACGAAACAATTATTTTGAATAACATGGGCCGGGCAAAACTTCCTCATTTTTAATTGATCCTTTTAAAGGACTTTGGTAACTTTTCTACTTTGCCTTTAATATTGGCATTGCTTTTAATATTGTTATATATGCCACAATAATAGGATTCATGCGAAAGTAAAACCATATGAAAATGTGTGTTTGTGCGTGTTGCAAAACAATCAATGACATATTTTATTGGCAAATATTTATGCGCCAATAAATGAAGCTGTTAGGCTTAGGCAGTAAGGAAGAGTCCTTAAGACTCGTATAAATAATCATCTCACTATGACGTTGTGACATTTTTTTTACCTCGACCTCCCAAAAAAGAGCACATAAGACAAAGTACATAAAATCGAATGTAAATCTAATCGATGTGTTTGTAAATATATGGATTCCATTCACATGAACAAGCACAAGAGATACGACTAAATGTTCAAGTGTGTAAATTAATGACTCTATGGCGGTATAAGGACATGCGGCTTTCGAGAGAGAGAGAGAGAGAGAGAGAGAGAGAGAGAGAGGGAAATCGGCGAATTTATGAGCTTTTTATTGATTGTTGTCGAAGTCAATTTTTATGGAATTTATGTAAGGGAAATATGTTTGATGCTCCCCCATATAAGAAAATTTTAGTTGTTGTTGTTACAAATGGTTCATAAGTATTAAATTTCCGTACATCATTTAAACTTTGGAATTAAATACAAAATCGGATCTGTAAAAGTAGCCTTTAAAATAAAAGAAAACGAAATGGATACGGGTAGTTCTCACATTGTAAAAAAATTACATACTTCCTCTAAGAACAGCGGTTCAAATATATGATTTGACTATTGTTTTAACTTCGTCTGAATGTATCCTTGGTTATTACAACGTAGATCTGATTTGTCCAAAATTGTTGGGAAAGTCAGCGCAACGTTTACGATTTTTTATCGCCAACACACACAGCACTGATGCTAATGACCTCGATATTAAATACATTGATTTTGATGATGATAATACTTAAGCTTAAGCTTTATTAGAGCCAAACAGATGTAAATTAATGAGTTTACAAATGTCTCTGGCTATGTAAATCTCAGCGCAGAAAACATGTGTACTGTTATCTTGAACTGTAAGCTTGCGTGTGTAGACTTCTATCAAATGTGTATTTAATCACATGTTAACGACATGGATAAAGCAATCCCCCAACTATTAATATATTAGACAATTTCATGATTTATTATTTATGATAGGCAAACAATCAATGGTTTGTGTGTGCATGATAATTTATCTTGATGAAATAGTTATATATTTTTTATGTCATTTGCACGAATAAGAGTCGGAATTTTAATAAAATAAGCCACAGTGTTGGTTAACTTATAAATTAGTCTTAGTCTTAAATGATATGCTGTTGGGGGACACTAATATGGTTTTTTATTTTGTTAGAAATACTAACAAAAAGTTGTTGCCCTCTTTATTTCCTAGCTGTTGGTCAACTACCTAAATATGAAGTGATAACATGGTGCAACAGGAAATCTGGGGGTAAGAAATTTCAAGGCAGGTTGGATGGTTCTAGGTTAGTATAGTAAAACCCTTAAAACGTTTGGGGTTAACAGGATAAACTCTTTTTTATGACCTTTAATATTTTTTCCTTATCTGGATGTTTGTTCGCTTAGCTACTCAGCTATAACTTAAGAACCAATTTTATCGAAATAAATCAACAAAAAATTGTCATTTATCGCCTTTTTCATAAATTTTCCTCAATAACTCCACGTATAGTCTGTCTCATCTGTGTTAACTAGAAAACTGATCATTGCTGATGATATTGAATCAATAACGACCCTGACACAAGTATTACAATTCACATATGTAACGAGTTTGCATATTAGGGGTATAACCAAATTTTGGCCCTAGCACCACGCGATGGCGAAGGTTGTGTTATTTATGAAAAAATAATTTTGGGGTCATTTCGGATAAAAAACCTCACCCACGAAAACGATTTTCTAAAATCTCCCAAAAAAACCTTCATTTTAAATAAAAAATTTTAAATACTTCATTAATAAAGTAAAATATTAAACTGAAAAATTTTGTTTGATGTAATGGAATGACGATATCTGGAATGTTTCTCCACATTATTGTGCTGTCTTTAAATTTGGTCAAAGCCTTTGTCCAAATTTTTGCATTTTTTAAAAAGCTTTAAGGTCTTCTTTTAAAATCCATTGTTTTTAAGTATTAAACACAAACTCAGAATATAATTTTCTTTGAATAATAAAAACAATTAAAGTACATGACGTAATTATCAATAACATACATTCAGCTTCCAAAATATTTACAGAAATGTTAAATGCAGCTTGATATATTGATTAAAAAAAAAGTTTTTTGCGCTTTTTAGCTAAATAAATAAAAAAAAAATCATTTAAAAACTTTACCGCGTTTGGTGGGTGAACTTTTTTGACAACTGCGAAAAAGTAATACCATTTTTTATATAATTTTCAATGGCCTATTCGACTATTCTAGGGCCATTTGGATATTTGCAAAAAGTTATATCCCTATTGCATATGTTACTTGCTAACTAAATATGTATGTATTTACAACATATGAGTAATATTTATTTAATGCGGATTTTATATTAATCATACGCACATCATTCCAATATTTTGGATTTGCGTTTTTATAACACCGAGCAACAATCAACCTGGGGGGTGAGATTTTCCCAGTCAGGGTGAATATACTGGGCCAGTATAGTAAAACCCCAAAAGGTTTGGCGTTCTCCACAATTCTGCTGAACAAATATTTGAGAAATCATCAATGGTCCTTTAGTTATAGGTGAAAAACAAAGCGAACAAACATCAACAAAAGCAAAAATGTAAAAAAGTCATAAAAAAAATTGGGCCTGAGAACGCCAAACTCTTTTGGGGCTTTACAATACTGACCAAGTACCTTTACCCTGACATAGAATTTCTCACTCTCAGGACAGCTATTGCACTGTATTGTAAAACCATGCGTATGATTAATATAAAATCCGTGTAAAATTAATATTACTCATTCGTTGTACATACATATGTAATTACTACTATATGTCGCTATTGTGCTGTTAGTAGATAATTTGTCACACAAAGTTTGAATAATAGTAATTAAACTAGATACATCTAAAAGTTTTCGTGCCCATCGGGTTTACTTTAGTAGACTTTTCAAGCTGGAGCAATTTTTTCCATTTTCAAAACATGCCCTAAGCAACATAGTTGTTCTATTTACAGCTCACCATTCATATGACGACTGTTCTTTCCGTCAAGGATGATAATATTGTTGGGAGTATTTTTTCTATAAACTATTTCAAGATGACTTTGGCAATAAACTCGATGGGCGAAGCAGAACGGTTGACCAAAACTTCGTTGAATGTAGGAGGTAAAAGAGCTGCTATCTAAGCTAGGCGTGACGAACTATCTATGGAGCGCAAAGACCGAAGCTCTTGCAATTCTTTTCTACATGCGGCTAATGATGAATGAATTTTTGTTGCTGCTGCCAAATAATAAAACTTCTAAAATAAATTTATTCGCCCGTATATTTAATCACAGTTAAAAATTTGCACTCGATCTACATATCCATAGACGCATTTTAAGGACACGTATCGTATTTTTCCACTTCATCTTACATCATTCTCTCGCAGAACGCTCTACCAATGCAGTATCCTTTTTCAAATCAATACGCTAACTTCTTTATCGTACCAGGACTTGTGGGAAACCCGATATCATCTTAGCCATCATCGCAGTATGAAACATATTAAATTGCCTACTCGGACTAAGAAGAGAGACCCTAGGTCCTCTATATAACATTTCACTAAGTATCTTATCTATAAAGAAGATGTTCCATTGTCTCAGACTCCTATTCGTCCTCACATACACGGCAGTAGTCCGTTGTGATTCTATCCCATTTGCCTGATACTGCAATGGCCTGTTTGAATTCAGGTCAGTCTCAGATCTTTCCAGCACAAGCCAAAGCTCTGCTGGTCTACAGCATTCGTACTGTAGAGTACATTATTGTTACATTGTTATAACATCAACTTTTGTATATTTGAAACAAAGCAAGTTGTTGATTTTAAGTTTCACTTTTGAATTTGAACTATAAAATTTTCTTCATTGAATACACATACTTTGTATCTACAACACGTATTCTGAATTGTGAATAAAAACTTATATATAAAACAACTAATATTGGCACTACACGTATCATAACAGTTCTGGTGATCTAAGATCCGCTGGATGTGTCCACATCCAATTCTAGACTAAGCCAAAAAGGTAACAATTGAGCGGGTAAACATTTTCCTGAGAGTCATGATCAGATATAATACTACATCCTCTGGCTAATAGGTCTGCTGATTCATTATCAGGAATCTCGCAATGTCCTGGAACCCAACAGAGGCTGACATCCAGAGATTTAAGTTCATTCAACGTCTCCTTAGTAACAATACTACATCTCATAATAGCATCTGCGGCTTTGTGAATGGCCAGTGCTCGGCCTGATACACACTGCATTCATTACACAGCTGCTGTCTTTGCTGTAAACACTAGCCGTCAGTAAAGACAGAAATGGAGTCACGATGAGAAGTCCCGCTGCCATTCCACTCCGATCTTTGCTAAATTTCCACGTTTACTTTAGGTAAATCAACACATTTTTCAAAAATCAGTTCGAGGTGGCAGATGAAAAGAAACGCAATTACTCAAAAGCCGGATAATCTGCGCATAATCATATATGGATTGGTGTCAAACTCCAGCTACTCTCAATATAATAGCCCCTCGGCCTGTAATAGTCTTGACGAGCACTGTCTAGGTGCAGATGACCCAGGAACACATCTTAAGTCGCTTGTGGTGTGCTCCTTTTAGGCCCAGTAATGCCCATTGCAGACATCCTTTGGAGCATTTTTAATAAATCACTCTTATTTAGACCCTTCCACCAAAACAGACATCCATAGGTGATAATTAGCAGAACTACCCTAGCATGTCAGCATATCCGTAATAACCATCATAATATTTACCGCTTCTCATCGGACCAAGCAAAGTATGATTCAACATTTACCGCCGCCATCGTCATCAATGCTTCATCAACCCACACTCCATCGCTCACATCTTCCCCATGCGTCTGGGTCATAATCGTTAGCTACCTCCACCAACACCTGCTGTTGGTCATGCCCTTCAAAAAGTCATACAGTGTTAAGAGAATGTGAAAGTATACTCTCTTTGGCTTAAGCTTGTGCTCCGCAATCCCGCTGTTCACAGCAGCTTGTGAAGATCAACACACTCCATTACGCATTTCTGCAAATATTCCTTAAAATATAAATTTACTTATATATACTTTTACAGGATTTAGTATAAATTGTAATCGATTTAATGACGGGACTACTGAACCGAAACTAAACTGGCCTTTCAAGGCCTGGTTTTAGATAATAGGAGATGAGATTTAAAAAGCAGTTTTAAGTTTACCTTACGAGTTTCCTTTTATTACGATTTATGTTTCCTTATCATCAGAAAAACTTACCTAAAAAGAAACAAAAAAAGAAAAAAGGATATTATTATTCTATTTAATTAACATATAGTTATTTTATTTATAATTTTCTAAAAATACTTAAATATTTTTTAAATCCACCACATCAAGTTTAAATTTTAACATTACAACAGAAACCCCTTAAACTGCCAAAATGTGGCTTGCTTCTTCACGCTGTCCTACACTCTTAAATCTACAAAATTGTCAAAGTGCCGCCTTTAAGTCGTTTTCAACGTCCACAATAGTCCACAATGGCAAACAACGTCCATTAAGTATTGACCAATTCCGCCTAATTGCCATTAATTGAATTCAGTTGAAATGAGACGCTGAAAAATGTTTGGCCATTTACAATTGTCATTATTAAGTGGCATTTAAAACGCCTTCTTGTCAATTTTGTGGTCACATAACATTAACTGCCGCCACTTTTGCAAAATCTCGACAGCGGCATGTT
>OZ035880.1:167837984-168117187 GCA_964034835.1 Muscina levida | reverse complement strand
TGTATTGGATATCGCAGTGGTATTAGTAAAATTAGAGGGAAGCAGAGAGAGAGGGAGAGACTCAAATAATTGTTAGTGGGAAATAGTGCCTTAGTAAATTAAAAAGAGAAATTGTAGAAAACATTTCGTTTCCAGAAAATTTATAGTTTTACATTATAAAGGCGACTTACGATTACGTGGCACATATCGTAACGAAATGCTACGTAAGAATGCAAATTAACAAACTGAAATTATATAAAATGTGTGTTTGTGTGTTAACTTAGCGAGTATCAGCTAGGAGCAAAGTTTTCCATCCGACTGGCTTCATCCATCGACGTCATTGGATACAACTCCTCCAAACATTTATCAATCTCAATACAGTTGCAGGTCCTTGTGCCTGGCCAAAGCCAAACGCCATACACTTTAAGTCGATCATAAAACAACTACAAAGTTCAATTAAAACTACTTAATTATAATTATCACCATCGGTCAGTAACACAAGTTCCCCTTTAGACTGGGAGAAGTCATTTTACGTCCTCAGTGCGTTCGCTCTGCTGTCATCATTCAAAAAATGCAGTTCATTGTTCTACTAGAATCAGTACTATCTACCTATTTCAGCTTACACCCTATTACAATGTACCAACTTTACTGCGGTTTCAGGTACACACTTGTTAAAGGTTCGGAACTATCTAATATCCCTTATTATTGTTCAACCAGAAGGATAATTGATCCACATGGGAAATGCGAGACTGGTCGTATCAAGAGATATGTGTAGCCATTACTCAAGCACTATCATTTAATTTACTAGAGAAAACTTTAAGTATTAATCACAGCTTCTACGTGGCATCGCCGTAGAGGTTCCTTACCCAAACAATCAGGCAGGCAGTTTATCAAAGGCAAGCTGCCTTGGGCAAACCTGAACTCCCGTAGCACCAGTTTTACTCCCTGGTAGCAGTTTGTAGAACCGTACACCCCCACTACTGCTTTTGGCCACCGCAGGGCCGGCCAAACGCTCCACCGGTGGTTCACTAGGGTACGCGGGTGCGATGCTAACGAAAGGTACATTTCAACAACAGAAGAATTACTAGGACTATCAAACTGCATTCATTAAAAAGGTAATGTCGGACAGAATTATGGAATTCTGGTGGCCATTATTACCGGCAACAGCGATACCAAAGCGCTTACACCAAATTATAAGATTTTCACATTTGGTGATAATGTAAAGATGAGGTGGAAAAAGAGATGATGCAATACTTAGTGTGTTACTAACCTTCAGAAAAAACGATTAAGGCATGTAGGTAACAAAACGACTACAGAAATATGACATTATAAATCTTATGTCATAAAAGACGGACTTTTGCAAATATTTTGTCATTTCTTTACTCAATAGACAAAGGATCGCATGATTCCTAAGTGTATCATCGTATATGCTAATTTAACTATCTACATCCGTCCGCCTTGGAGATTGACATTATGTAATGGAAATACCTAGATTTTGCACTGCCTGTAGTTTTCATCCAGTTTACAAAGTTGAAGGCGATCTTGGCATCTAAGGTAATTAGAACACAGTAATCATTTAAGTAACTTCTTACTTCTGCGCATATTTCTCGTATAACTTTCATAAGGTAGTTAATTACTCCAAGAAATGTTTTGTGCCTTTAGTTGTTTAGTAAGAGCGTTAGTACCATTTATGTCCCTTTTGTCTCGATAGTAAAAAATTTGTGTAATCCCAAACCATTACACTTATGCTCCTGAAATGTCCAAACTCTCTACAGAGATGATGTCTCTTTCTAACTGGCGGGTGACCTCGACAAACACAAGGCGGGACAGGGAAGCACACGACAAAATAACTGCGACATCTTTTACAGCTGCCATGCAGTCTCTGCATCAAGGCGAAACAGTTTAACATCATGTAATGCTAATATAGGAATGGAGATTCTCTTGGTTCAGCAGTCAGATAATTCAGTCTGCACAACAACACCTCCCATAACGAATTCAAACGAGAAACATAGAAGTGAGTGGAACCAGATATCTACAAGGCAGCCTGGATAACTTCTGATTAAAAAATAGGAAACCAGATGGTCACATGGTAATCGAAGAAAGGCAGTTGGACGTGATGGATTGCCACCTAGTGCTAAAAATGCTCATAACAAAAATGAAACAAAGCTTGACATCACAAAGCTGCTAATAATTCAAACAAACCGCCCTAATTATGATGTTCACCCCACAGATTGGCAGCATATTTCGAATTCTATGATCACTGCCGCAACAACCGTTCTGGGTTATGAAAAAACACGCTAAGACAAGACCTGTTACGGTGAGAAATGTCGCGAAATGCCTGAAGAAAAGGATGCTGCATTCAGGGCAAAACTGCAGGAAATGGTAACGCATGCAGTGTTATTAAAAGAGGAGGAAGATGAAACGCCTCTTCAGGAAGAAACAATGTTTATGGAAGAAAAGAAAGAGCTATGATATTAAAAATTGCAGTGATAGAGGTGAAGCCCTAAAGTTCTGCCAAAAGGTAAAAAGTAAGGACAGAGATGAAAATCTGGTTTAGGACACTGAGAGTCTGCTACAAATATGGAGGGAACACTTTCGTACACTGTTCGTTCCCGAAGGCAGCATAAGTGAAAAAATTGCGCTAATCATCAACGATCTGTTAGATTGTCCACCACCGAGCCAAAACGAGATCAACACGGCTTAAAAATAATAAAGTTGAGGGAGTTGATGGTTTGCCAGCACAGCTTTTTAAGGCCGATAGCGATGAGCTGACAACATACATGAGCCAACTCATAAACGGCTCTATGAAAAATGCCCCAAATGCATAATGCCAAAAAAAAAAAACGAAAAATTACCCAAAATAAAATTGGGCGAAAAAAATGAAAAATTACCCAAAACTCAAGAACGAAATTTTCCCCAAAAAAAAATATGAAAAATACCCCACAAAATTTATGAAAAGTACTCCAAAAAAATATTCTTCTTAGCAAATCTAGCATTATTAAAATGCCGCATACGTCGTTATCAGTTTCTATACTCTCTTTTTAGCATTATTTAAAGATGAATGCGGTGGGGGCAAGCCCCAATTTGCATTTGGGACATTTTTAATAGAGCGCTCATAAACACTATTTGTCTCAAGGAAAGCATGTCCGATGATTGTTATCTGAGTGCTCTATGTTCTGTGCTTAAGAAAGGCCATCCAAGTGTGTGTACCAACTATCGCGGGATCAGCCGTTTACCCATCGAAAACAAGATACTGTCTAGTGTGTTATGTGAAAGACTAAATCCCATCCTAGTGGACCTTGTTTGTATGGCTTGGAAAATCCACGACAGTCTAGATATCCACAATACGAAAAATTCTAGAGAAGACATAAGAAATGATGGTCGACACCTACCATCTGTTCATGGTTTACAAAGCTGCATTCGACATTCCGATACGACAGACATTTTTAGATCCCCGCGACGCTGGTTTGAATTTGTGAGATGTCACTGACTGGCAAGAAGTCTTTATGTGAAAAGAGGCAAAAATCTGGCAGCCATTTTCTACCAAGATAGGCTTAAGACAAGGCAACTATCGCCTATCATGCGATCTCTTTTACATCATAATGGAGATGATCATATGGAAGACTGGAAGAAACACGACTGGTACCATCTTAAACAAAAGTCACACGCTGTTTGCGAATGCCGAGGACATAGATATCATTGGCCGTAGACTCCATGACGTTACTGCAACCTTTTCAGGTATTAAGAAGCAGTCGGTAGTAGTGGGTGTGGCGATAAATGTTTCAACGGATACATTCGAATAACGAGTCTAATCCTTTAGGAGGCTTCGTAAACTTTGCCAACTATAACTTTAAAGTAGTAGATGTTTTTATCTACCTTGGCTCCGCCGTAAACACAAATAATAACATCAGTCTGCGAACAAGAAACGAGTATTGCAAATTGCTGCTAGTTACTATGCGCTCTGCAAGAGATTTAATAACAAAGCGCTGTCTTGAAGAACAGAGATTCAACTCTAACAGATACAGTTCCTATCTGTCTTACTCTACACGGCAGGAGCATGGGTATTGACACATGCGGATCAATCTATTCTGCGAGTCTGCAAGAGAAAAGTTCTCCTTAAAATATTTGGAACCTTCAGCGTTAACGGCGAGTATCGACGTCTAATGAACCATAAGCTGTATAATGGCATCGACGTAGTCAAGCGCGTTCAAATAGACCGAATTCACTGGCTTGGGCATGTTGTATGAATGGATGAAAATGATTCAGCTGGAAAATTCTTCGTCAATTAGATCGATAGGCGGCGCAGGTGACCAGGTGAAAGAGCTGTTATCTAAGATTGGAGTGAAGGACTATCTACGGAACGAAATTCTTGTAATTTTTTTCGACGTGTGGCTACTGATGAATCAATTTCTGAGGCTGGTTCAAAATAATAAGAACAATATCGCTTTTCAGCCTTATAATTTTTCAATTTAGTTATTATCATTGCCATTCTGAAACATTGTCTTGTCATGCTCGATAATGAAACGAGAAGTAATCCATAATACTATCATCACTGGCATACTGGCAAATAATTTCGTCAATTTATACATTGATTTAATGACTACGCAGCAAAATTATCGATAATGTTCATGCTCATGTCTGTGTAGTTTCTCACCCCCCCTTAAAGTTTAAAAACAAAAGACAATTTCCTTGTGTACACTCAACATCCCACATTCATATACATATATATAACTCAAAGCATACAAAAGTTTTTGTTTGTTTTTATGCGTGTGTTTTACGTTTTGATAGTGTGAAAGTGTCAAAGTGTAAGTGTACGTATGGATGTGTGTGTCAACTATAAAATTCATTGAACTTTGATGGACATCACTCACACTCACTCGCACACTTCATGATAGATAGATAGACAGATAGAGAGTTATGTCGTGCATGTTTTGAACACATCTCCCCTGAGTCGTTGTTTTTATTCCTATTCACGTGTGTGTGTGTGAGAAAATGAATGCGAATGTGAATGAATGATTTGTGTGACAGGATATATGTGTGGATGAATACTTACATACCGTACATACATATGCATGTGAGTACATCTATTTTTATCCCCATTTATATGGTTTTATATCACTCGGCAATGATTGTTATTTATTTTTCATGCTCTCATTCTTGTGGCGTGCGACGGTGCCATCATCTTTTCAATTTTTCACACATTATTTTCACACTTTAATAAAGTCAACTATTTTTTTGTGTCATTTTCACTTTCCATTTTTTTCCTGTTTGGATGTTGGTGGGGGGGTGTAACCAAGCGTTTAAGTATGTGTGTGTATGTGTAAAGGATCTATTTCACTTTTACTCGATGATACTTTAAGTATATAAACAGTTGTGTGTAAGAAAAAGAAAACAAAAAACATCACCGAGAAGTGGGAAATACAATTGTGCATTGGTGTGAGTGCTACCATAATACAGTAGCACACATATACCCTGGTAAATGTTGACAATTGATTGCAGGTCAATACAAACAAACAGCAGGAGTAGCAGCAGCACAACAACAACACACACACACACCCCAACACAACAATAGCATTGATGGAGCAAAAAAAAAAAGTGACAAAATAAAATTACTTTATATGTGGGTCATTGATTATAACCATTTTATGGCATTACTTTCGACATATTGATGATGATGACAAAGCTGCCAACAACATCGCATCGTTGTCTAGCTCTGGATAGTTAAACTGATGAGTAGTTGGATATCCGGGCAATGATGTCAATGATGGCTGATAATATTGTTAGTGCGGTTAGTGACGGTTACATTGAATGACCAAACAGTAATTCACTTCACTTATGCACAGTTCTTTAGCAGTATCTCAATCATTGTAGGGAGAGCTTTTTTTGTATCCTCTTTTTTTTTGTTTTGGCTAAATAGCTTAGTCATTTGAACTGGCTTTTCAGTTGTGTGCCCCATCAATGCTATACGTTTTCTATATCATTTGCGGATGGCGGTGCGGGGTACGGTTGTTTTGGGTGAGGCCGGCAGTCGTTTAGGTTTTTGCGAACTGACTTTACTACATGTGTCATTCTAAGTGGGGATCTATTTAGACATATGTTTGATTTATGACCAGTTGTGTTGGAGCCGGTACTGAGACGGAGAAAGCCTTGCTGCGGGGGGAGGAGTGAAAGGGTGCTGGTAATGATACTTTTTCCTCCATCACTCTATCTCTCTGCTCGTTTCTAAGCATGGGTGTGTTTGTGTGCCTGTCTGTTTTTGTGCATTTGAAATGTTTAATAAATCATTTTGAAGAAGGATTTTTACCGGCAACACACAAAAGGTTTGATATTACGACAGATAAACATTTTTATTGCCGTTAACAAAACTAGAGCATAGCTGAAACTGAACACACACACACACAAAATATATTTGGTGAAACATTAGAAACCGAACGGTAGATACATTTCTTTGTCAGAAATCTCCGCAGCTGATTTGAAATCATTGCAAATATATTTTACCACGAATGATTTATGATTTTTTTTTCCTTTGTGCAGCATTCAAACTTGAAGTTTTTATGCATGAAATGGTCCATTAAACCTAATTAACATAGCGCAAATATGTTGGAGAATTTTGGTTGGTAAACTTTTTCAGGGCATATAAATCAAAGTCTTGCTTGGATGGATACCAAACTATCACATTATTTTTCATGTTAATCCTTTTTGCAAATGATTGATAGAAATTTAAGACAACACAAAATCTATGCAGAGAATTGTGGCAAGATCATTTATAAAGTGGGAGATGACAGTTGAGAGCGTATGCTAATAAAGGCGTGACTACAGTTTTTGACTAAGATATTTAGAAAATTAACTACAATGAATGTTGGGGTTGAGAATCTAGTGACATTGTCAAGCAAATGGAGATTATTTTTGAAAGGAAGCACAACTTATATTACCTTAAAACTGATTCTAAGTCTGTTCAACCAAAATGCAAAATATGCACTAATGTTATCAGTATATTTCATTTAATATCACAGTATAACACATGACTTCGGGACTCAATATTGAGAACTGCACGTGTAAATAGATCCAAAAAGAAGAAGTTCTGCATCATTCGTTCCGTCAAGTTACATGCCATAATAATTTAATATCGATTTGAAGTTAGTAAGTATCGTAAAGGGGAATTTGTCACGTGAAAATATGAAAAAAAAAATTAAAAATGTGGAATGACAATAAGGTCCTTGAAATTGCATACAGGGACAATCCACCATTCATAATTTAGTCTGGAAAAACTTTGAAAAATTTTAAAATATTTAACTAAACCGTCGAGAAAGAGCAAGGTCCTTGAAAAAATCAAGTCAGCCAAATAAGTGCGAAAATTTACCTTTTGACCACTAAAAGTTTGGGAAAAGATTTTATATTTATAGAAAAACCCGTAATTACTATGGCGATCATAAATTGTGGACAAGACATTAAAAGAAGTCAAGGTCATTGGAATAGTAATCTAGTGCAGATTGCAACAAAAATAACACATTCCTATGCTGATCCTTAACTTTGGAGGAATTTCACACGTATTCATTTCAGGTCGTAATAGAGAGGACACATTAAAATCACTGGGGAAAAAATGCAAGGGGCTAAGGTCCTTGTAAAGTCAAAAAGTTCTGTCCGACAAATTTAAGTTTATTCATTAAAAACTTTCAGTAAAAGTTGCCAATTTCTTGGTTATGTGTGGCAATCGCCAAGGCAAAGTAAAATTATAGGAAAATTAGCAAGCAGATCGATAAGGACCAACATCCTGGAAATGTGAGACAATACGGCATACAAACTAGTAATGTAATTATAAGATACCCTTTACCATATGTAGCCAGTACAGAATTTTCAGTCAGGTAAACTGACTTTAATTACCCTCACTCTATGCATAAGGTAGTACACTACATGATTTCCCCTATACGTTACTTACTTACTTCAAATCGATATTAAATTATTATGGAATGCAACTTGACAAAACAAATGATGCAGACCTTCTTCTTGTTGGGGCTACTTTCACGTGCCGTTCTCAGAATTGAGTCCCAAATCAATGAGCTAAAAAAATGTTGCACTGTGTATGTTATTCTTAATTTTTTTACAACCTTGGATTTATGCAAAATTTTCTAAATTAATGAAAAGTGTCCAGGTCCTTCGAATGTTAAAAAGGTACTATTTGAAAATTTTATAAAATTATAGCAAGATATATAGACATTTAAGTAATTTAGCCGCGATGACAATGTAAAATATGAAAAACTTTCCAAAGATGTTGAAAGACAATAAGGTCCTTGAAATTGCATAGAAGTACAATCCTTCATATTTTTCTCAAAGTTTGCAAAAAATTCCTGCCGTATTATTTTAGCTTGGGATAACTTTCTTAAATAATAAAATTTTTCACTAGAACATCGAGAGAACAAGGTCCTTGAAAAAAGTCAAGTCAGGCAAACAAAAAGGAAAATGTATCTATGTTTCTAATAAAAGTTTGGAAAATGTTTTAATATTTATAGGAAAGTCAGTTAATCACTACAGCGGTCAGAATTTGTGGACAAGATTTCAAGGACATTAAAAGAAGTCAAGATCTTCGGAACTCATGCAAGCAGCCACACAAGTGACACATTTTGATCCTAAACTTTAGATGAATTCCATATAAATCCAATTCCGGTTTCTATGGAGAGGACACTTTGAAATTACTGGGGAAAACAATGCAATGGGTCAAGGTCCGTGAAATATCAAAAGGTCCTGTCCGACAAAATTCATTAAAAATTTTCAGCAAAAGTTGCCAATTTCTTGGTTATAAGTGTATGTAGCCATGGCAAAGTAAAATTATACAAAAATTAGCAAGGACAACGATAGGGACCATAATCCTGGAAATGTCAAACTACATAGTAAGGCAATTATCTGTGGCTATGCCCAAACCCAGATACTCTTCAACATATGAAGCCTGCACAGAAATTTCAGTCAGGTAAACTAACTGATTAATACCCTCAACCTATGCTTAATATAATTCGCCAATACAAGTAAATAGTTCAATTCAATATCTCTGTGAATATGGTTATTTTGTATGGGAGAACCAAATACGTCTTTCCCCGTACCAATTTATTTTATTGGGGAAATATTAATATAACGTTCGATTAACTGGAAAATGTGACTAAATTCAGTGTACTTACATGAAGAACTATGGGGGCAATTTCGGTCATTTGCATGGAAGGTACCAGAAGGTGTGTATGGAAGGGTTTTGTTTTCTGAGCCTACTATTATAAGAAAAATTAAGTGACCGACGTTAAATATCCTCCAGTTGCCCGTTTGAAAGTTATGGGAGAAAAATTATTTTTTTTTTTAAAAAATACGTAATTTAGTTTGGGAGGTACAAGAAGGGGTCAGCCGATTTAATCCAAATCCGAGTCAAATCCTCACAAGAGTACATTTTTCTAAAAATATGGCTGAATTCAAGGTACTTACCAACAAAAAATATGTATGTAATATTATAAGGTTGAAGTCGGTCATTTGTATGAGAAGTATCAGAAGGGGGGTGTCAAAGGTTTTGGTTTTTGTAGATTTGCCTACTATTGCAAGATAATTAAACTTATCAAATTAAAATATCATTTAGTTCGCCGTTTGGAAGTTATGGAAGAAATGTATGTATGGGTTGTATGGGTGGTACCTGAAGTTGTAATACTGTTAAATTTTCATACCGGTTAGTTAAGGTTTAATACAAGAGTTATCCTGCTCACCGGCCATTCAGCCAGCCAGACCTTACGGACATAGCTCAATCTTGTTCAAAAGTCCTTAAATGATTTTGGTTTTAAGATACTAGGGGTCTAACTCGTCTCCTTTAGTATCGAATGATATATACCTTACTTAACCTCCGGTTAGAGAATAGAAGATGTATACCAAATATCAGCTCGACAGCTCTTGAACTAAAGCTGTAATCGCGTGGACAGATGGACACTCCCAAAAAGAGGCAGTTGGTATGGGAGGTGGGAGTAGGTTTGTCAGATTTGGCTCACATTAGAACTTGTATACCAAATTTCAGAACAGTGGTGGAAACAGATGGACACCCCAAAAAGGGGGAGATTGTATGTGATTTGGGAGTAGTTTTTGTCCGATCTTGCTCATCTTAGAAAGTAACCTCACTTTACAGCATATAAGCCTACTTATCAAATTTCATCTCGATATTTCCGAAAATAGGCCTAAAGTTGTGGGGGCAGATGGATGGACACCTCAAAAAAGGGATGTTTGTATTAGAGGTAAAATAAAATTTTGCTAATTTTAGAAAATTTTAAAGAATAGAAGCTTGCATACCAAATTTCAACTCGATATATCTTAAACTGCGGCTTTTATCACTCCCAAGAAGGGGCAGTTTGTATGGTAGGTGTAAGTAATTTTTGTACGATTTTGCTCATCTTGGAACTTAAACTCCCTTTAGACGATATAAGCTTTGCATATCAAATTCCTGCTCGATATAGTCTAAACTACGACTGTTTTCGAGTGTCAAGACTAACAGACACTCCCAAAAAGTGTGAATTTTTATGGGATGTAAAAGAAGTTTTGTCGGATCTTGCTCATCTTGGAACTTAACCTCCCTTTAGTGGTTATAAGCTTGCATATCAAAAAATAAGGCTGTAATCGCGGGACAAATAGACGGACACCCCAAAAAGGGGAAGTTTGTATGGGAGGTAGAAAAAGTTTCTGTCCGATCTTGCTCATCTTAAAAAATAACCTCCTCTTAGAGAATAGAAACTTTCATACCAAATTTCTGCTCTAGAGCGCCCTAACTGCGTATGTATTCGTCGGGACGGACCCCCAAAAGGAGATAATTTGTATGGGAGGTGGGAGTAGCTTCTGAACGATCTGGCCCATCTTAGAATTGATGTAGAATAGGATTGAAGGATAAAATCATAAATTCTAAATTTAAACTCGATATCGCTTAAACTACGGCTGTAATCGCACGAACAGACAGACAGACGTAAATCGGCATGTTCGACAAAAGGGAGACAACTTAAAATAAAAAAAAAAAACACTAAATGTGCAACTCTTTGCTTGAGTCTAAAAGAAGTTATTCTAAACAATTCTTTTTTACGGAAGAGGTTACTAAACAATTGACCATTTTTACTTTGTGTACAGATGGCCACTTTATATTTAATTTTTTATTGCAGAAAATGACAATTTACAAAATTTTGTGTTGTATCTTTTTTGTCAAGCAGGTGCGATATATATATATATTGTCAAATATATTACATCTCCTTATGGGCTTTACAAATGGAAGGACAAAATTAATATACCCTTCATTCCGCTCGTGAACGTGTGGACAATTTCACCTATGGTGATATTCTAAAATTATGCAAATTATTCCAAAGTCATTATAAACTAGTAAAGGTCCTTGAAATATCATTTAAAGCAAGTCATAAAGAGACACTTTTTTTTAATCTTGAAATTTTTCACGCGTATGTCATTCGGAATTTTTTAATATATGTAAAAATATATTTATAAAGTCTAAGGTCCTTGAAATTACAAACAAGTACAGTACTTTACAAAAATTATAAATCGAAAGTTAGTCTTAAATTTTCGGAAAATGTTACACTTAAATACTTAAATAAAGTAACATTCATGATACTCTGCAATTATTAACAAACAATTTTAAGGATTTTAAAAAGTGCCAATTTTCTTGATGGAACGAGAAATGGATGATTTGTCACACAAATGAAAAAGTTTGTACTTAATTTGTTAACCGCCATGAACATTTTAATTATGGAAAAAATTATATGATATTGAAGATGGTCAATGTTGGGTAAAAGCAGACAAGTGTAATTCTGCAATAAAACTAAATATTTCAAAATTATTTCTCACTAATTACCAGCAGCTTTAAACTTTATATTTCAATATTTTATCTGTTATAACAATTTTGTGAGCTATAGTGTATTTATCATTAGCAACAACATGTTTTCAACCCTTTCTTATACCCGATAAGGTTGTCGTAACAACTTACAGCTTCTATACAAACTCGACGCGATACTGTTGACAAACCCTTGTATAAATTCAACCAAATGCTTATGTAGCCAACAATTTTCTAATACGCCTGCTACGCGACTAACGTTTTTTAGATGACATAACTGTATAACAATACAATTTCATTTAATTCTAATAATTTACAAAAAATAATGTAATACCAATTTTTCTCTTCCTAATACTCGATAAGGTTGCAGCAACACCTCACAGTTTGCAAAGAAACTATGTGTTTTACACAACCAGAATGTGAAGTTTGACAAATCCTTAGTCAAAACTCTTTAAATGCAACATCTAGTATAGTCAGGGATCGGGCCGTTTTTAAACACTTTTCATGTCGGTTTTTCCAAAGACTACGGCTTTGCAGTTAAGACACGTGTATTCCATTATAATTTTTATTTTTTGTTGGATTTGTTTTTATTTTGTTTCGGCTCTCCCCTAAATCTGTGTGACGAAACAACTATATCGACGTTGCACTTGTCTTATCGTTGTCATGTTAATACAGCGGACACTGGCTCAAGTTACCAACAGCTAACAAAGTGTTTGAGATCCTTTCTCCTAGCTCTAGGTCCCTCTCTCTTCCTCACTCTCTTATAATTAAAGCGAAATCGCCTGCATAATGTCGAAATAATTAGTGGAGTTAGTGATGCCGTGTCTGCTTTTATAATATTATACAACAGCCACAATGCCGTGATGTTGTTATTGTTTTCAGTTCACAAATTCACATTTAGCCTCCATATTATCATAGTGTCTGTCCGTTTGTCTTTGATTGTGTGCCAACGTGTCCGTTTTTCTAGTATTTTTTTTTTTTGTTCATCTTTTTTTGGTAGCTTTTGTGGCAGGAGCAACCGTGGCAGCATCATTGTTTCCCATTAGCCTTTACTGGTGCTGGTCGTCGTCTTTTTGGTGTGTTTTGTTTTCTCCTGTTTTTTTTTCATTTTAGTCGCTGTCCTGGTTTTCCCGTTAATGGAGCTTGTACGTGAATGTGATGGCGGTGGTCTATGAGTGTGATAGTATCTTTTTTGTAGTTGATGGAAATAAGGCTGACTCAGAAATACTAAAGGCAAGCAACTGTAACTGCGAATGATGATGGTGTGGCACTTGATACTACTGCTGTGGCTGCTGCTGCTGCTGGAGATGCCGCTTTTTTCCCAGCAAGTACTCTCCTGTAGTCTTTTAGCGCAAATTTTGTGTTAAACTTAAAATAATTCGTACATAAATGTCGGCGTTTTCAGACTCATTAAAATGTGATGTCTATAATTAGTTGATACATTTTGTTGTTGCCATTGGCAGCTGGCGTCTCGTTCCCTCTCGTCGTATTCTCTTTGCTTTTGTATGGTTCATCTTCCAATTAGTTGTGTTGTTTTTTTGTTGCCGTTTTTTCTTTGTTACTTTCACTTCGCTCGCAATGGTGTTCGTCGTTTTTGTTTATACCAAAACGATATCATTGCATGGGATGTGGTGATATTCGTCTGATGTCCTTTATTAAATTTGCTTAAAGCGTCAGAGAAGAGCAGAGCAGCGACGATGCGAGGCCAAAGAGGTCCTGTGTTTTTCACAATTGCTTTTTGTGGTTTCACTTGAGCCACCACGAGATATTAACAGTCTTTGGTTTTGGTATTTTTTGCATCTTATTTAATTTAAATTAAAATTTTTTTGGAAGTCAACATTTTCAAGCAACGTTTTAATACGAAAATGTTAATGAAAATGGGGAGAGTCTAGAAGTATTAAAGATACAGGTCGTGATGACCACGTATAATACTAACTAGAGTGGGTCGATTGCAAGCGTTGGCTCTGTATAGAGTCCTTTAGTAGTATTCATCTAAATAATATGAAAACTTAACAGATTTAATTGTCAAGTTTTACGTGAAAGTTTGTGTGCATATACATCTGGTAGTAGTTGAGTAACTGTATCATAGATGGCGTATGAGTAATGTTCATTTAATGCTTGTTTATCAGAGTGAGACTGTCGGCATATGCTGTATAAGTATTCTTCACGAGATGGCGTAGGCATTTTGGAGGTTGATTGCCTATCTATTCGAATAGGTTTTTTTTAGTAGTACCATTTGTAAGCGATAGGCGGCGCTTAACTTGTATCGACAAAAGTATTACAAGTGAATAAAAATAGTCAGAACATAAACCAAATTATGAAAAATTAATTAGACGTTACAACTAACAGAATGTAAAAGGAAATCTATATGTAGAAAAATCTCGTGCCACGGTGTTTTAATTGCAACCAATTTTTATGAAATTTTGATGAGAGATTATCAAATTCCGGTTAGTCGAACAATTAAAAGTTTCCTTTCTACGTTTCGGATCTGTCGGCTGGCAGCCTTAATCTCGAGATATCAAACTTCTGTATTTGTATACCCTTCACCACGCGTACGAATGATGTGAATGGTATATTTATTTTGTTCTTCCATTTGTAACGCCCATAAGGAGGCGTGGTTGGTATGACAAGCCCTATTACTTCTCTCTTTATGTTCTAAATGTGAATAATTGCCTGTTTGTTTGTGGTTCAATCACGCCTAAACGGCTGAACCGATTTCTATGAAATTTGGTAGGCATTAAGAGTATGGAACTTGCCGTTGGGTATATATTTTTGACCCTATGGGCTGAATGGGCGTGGCAAAACTTTTTAGAGCTAGAGAGATAAAATTTGACACCCATATAGTTTTCGACAACGCGAATAGGAATATGCAGACGAAATTTTAATTTTTGACCCAATGGGCGGAGTGGGCGTGGCAAAACTATTTTTGAAGCTAGAGAGATACAATTTGATACACAGGTAGTACTCGACAACGCGTATTTGAATATGAAGACGAAACTTTAATTTTTGACCCAACGGGCATATTGGGCGTGGCGAAACTATTTTCAGAGCTAGAGAGATAAAATTTTGATACCCATATATTTCTCAATATAGTTCTGTTCCAATGGGCCGAGTGGGCATGGCAAAACTATTTTTAGAGCTAGAGAGATAAAACTGGATATCCAGATAGTACTCGACAACGCGAATATGAATTTGCAGACGAAATTTTAATTTTTTACCCAATGGGCGGAGTGGGCGTGGCAAAACTATTTTCAGAAATAGAGGATAACAATTGACACCCAGATAGTACTCGACAACACATATATGAATGTGCAGATAAAGTTTTAATTTTGGACCAAACGGGCGTAGCGGGCATGGCAAAACTATTTTTAGAGCTAGAGAGATAAAACTTGATATCCAGATAGTACCCGACAACGCGAATATGAATATGACAACTATTTTTAGAGCTAAAGAGATTAAATGTTGATACCCATTATGGTTCTCAACAACGCGAATATGAATATGCAGCCAAAATTTTAATTTTGGACCAAACGGGCGTATTAGGCGTGGCAAAACTTTTTTAGGGCTAGAAAGACAACACAAATATGAATATGCAGAAAAATTTTTAATTTTTGAACCAATGGGTGGAGTGGCCGTGGCATAACTATTTTTATAGCTAGAGAGATAAAACTTGAAACACGGATAGTACTCGACAACGCGAAGCACAACCGGTCAAAAACTACTCCCATCTCCCGTACAACCTTCCCATTTTGGGGTCTATCCCTGTGGTGAGCCCGATCGGTCAAAAACAACTCCCACCTCACATACAAAATTCCTCTTTTTGGAGGTGTCCGTCTAAGCACCGTTTAATTTGTCAGATGAAAACTGCCGGACAAAAACTACTCCAACCTCCCTTACAAATTCGCTCCTTTTGGCGGTGTCCGTCTGTCTGTTCCCTCAATTACAGCCGTAGCTTAAGAGCTTTTTCTTCTTTTAAGTATTTTTCTCTCGATGACTCCCACAATAGATTGATCTGCTTGTGTCGTTACCCAGGATTCTGCGCCGTACAGCAAGACAGGTAGGATCAGAGTCTGGTAGAGCTGGATCTTTGTTATTCGAGAGAGCGCTTCGTCGTTAAATCGCTTGCTTAGTGCATAGGAGCTATCGAGCTGATATTTGTTATACAAGTTTGTATCCTTTAAGCGGATATTAAGTTCTATGATGAGAAAGATCTGACAAAACTACTCCCACCTTCAATACAAACTCCCTCTTTCAGAAAAAAAAATATTATTGACAAAAAATTAATGTAAGAGGCTAAAAGTAACATCACCCTCTGATACAAGCTCCCCTAAAGAATTTCTGAGGTTCGTCGTACTCGAAGAATTACCTTATCAGTTTTCATTCACAATTATTCGACATTTGGTCAGGGGCACAACAACGTCTCGAAATTGTTTAAAATAAACATTCCATCTCCTACGGGCACACACAGAGCGCGATGATATGACTGTATAGAGAAACGATTTTAGTGGGCCACCTAAATTCGTTGCAGACCTGTCAGCTGGAAGCCTCAATCGTAAGATATCAAACCTCTGGTTTTCAATCTTTGGTGCTATGTGAAGTCAAAAGAATTTATCGATAAGTCAGCTATGATTGATGACGTATAAGCCGACATCTGTCGCGTGATTGGCGGGATACTTTTGGCAATGCTGAAGAAATTTGTTCATTTGGTAATCGAAATTTTAACTTTCGGAATAGATCATCTACGGCATAGTTGAGGGCAACATTTAAATGAAAGCAGCTTTGAAAACTAAATGTCATAGACTATTTTGTCAGTTCATAATACAACTAACAACATTCGCTTCTATTTTAAGCAAAAAATTTACAACTAAAAACCAAACTTCTAAATGAATCACCCTTATTAAAAACACCAAAACCAAAACGGTTACCTCTTAATGACTCCCCACATTGCTCAGTTATCAAACGACTCGTTGTAAAACAACAATGTGTTTATCAATATATGGTGCTATCAAGTGACACAGCATTAAAATGAAAGCAATAACATCAACATACAAAAACCGAGTAGTTATTCTTTAAACACCAAACCAAACCAACCAACCAACATCGGCAATATGGACAAAAAAATACAAAATTAAATAATGTCAGCTACATGGCTACCCGGACAAAAACAACGAAATGTTTAAAAGGATAAATCTCTACTAGTGCTGGAGCCGTATCATCAGCAGTGGCAAAACTGTTAAAACTTAACTTAAGATAGAGTGCCAGAGGTAATAATAAAACTATATACCTGGTGTTCTCGGTATAACAAATGTTATAATGAATGTAGGTAATTGGTTACTATTGTTGTGTGATATATAGGTTGTGTCCAAGAGAGAGAGAGAGAGAGATAAAGATAGAAGTTGTAGCGATGTTACAACTTAGTTTACGGTTGTTTTTGCATTATCTAAGTGTTTATGGTCAACATTTACTTTCAGAAAATAAAAATAATAGTTAAAAGGGTGAACGAGTATAATAGGCTTAAATCTTATCATTTGATGTTGTTGTTGTTGTTGTTGTTGTTATGAAAGAACTAATATGTTATTTAAAATGAAATTAATATGAATTTTGTTTTAAAATCTGTATTGGGATGCACGGCTTTAAAAATAAAACTACAACAACGCAGATATCTCAAGCTGAAGATTGCATTGTGATGCTCAGCCTACCCAGTAAAACTAAGTCTTGTTTATGTGGACTTTACGAGATATACCAGTAAAACTAAATTTTGTTTATTCAAACTTTACTAAATATAGTATGAAATGCAACAATTATGGTCCATAAGTATTTCGGATCTAGGTGAATCACAGCGCAGCGCAGTAAGGTCATCTTAACTTAATTTCCCTTTCCACCCCATGAATGAGGTATGGGATAGCTTCTCGCGTTGTTGTGAATTAACACGCTTTCTATTTTTAGATTCACAACTAACGGCACCTACTTATTTATCGACGAATGCGAACGTCACTGTTTTGAGAAGCTCTTACTAGACACGACGATTGAATCGACGCTTATTACTGCGAAGTTGCTGTCAAACAACATTCGAGGGGAGCCGACAATGAAAGAAAATTGTATTTATTTTTGTTTCTTTTAAGATGACTGGAGCCAGGTTTGAACCTGCGATCTCCCGCATGGTAGTCGCGTGTTCTAACCACTATGCCACGGCCGGTCCCATCTACGTATATGAAAACAAAATTTAGTTTATCTGAAGGTTATAGAAAGCTTTTACTAGACGTTGCTGTCGACAACATCGAGGTGGAGCCGTTGAAAGAAATGTTGATGATTCCCTAAAAATTACTTGATTTTCCCCTAAAAAATACATTTTTTTTTTAAAGGAACTTTTGTATGGTAAAGATTCTGCACCTGTCCATCGAATTTGCACACACACAACATTCAGAGCTTATTAAACTGGTTACCCCATCTTCTGTTTTTTTTTCAACCTGTAAAGTTGATTAACTTACGCATATTACAACGAAGCCCAGAGTAAAGTAAACTCACTCGTAACTTGGCCAGGTTAATTTGATTATATTTTAAGAGCTTTCCTCTGAAAATATGAGCTTTTTGTATTTGTCACACAAAAGACCAAAGGACATATTTTCTTAATTCATGAAAGATAGCGTAACCAAACAAAGCGAAAACAACAACAACAAGAGAACCAACAACGAATAAATACAACCAAAACATTAACACAGGAAATAACCGAAAGCAAACAGAAATTTGAGCGACAAAAAAAAAACCTGAAATCAAATTACAATTAAGTTTTACGACATAACATGACACAATAACATTTCTTTGGCACACACTCACAGACCCCCCCCCCTATGTATAATACACTTACGTATGAATGAACGCATATAAAAAAAAAAGCCAGGATATACTTCGCTGTGTGTGTATAGCAGCTTGTGCGTATAAGAGTGTGTGTGTGTGTGTGGATATATCCAGTGCATAGTTGTTTACATTTTCGCTTACACCAACAACAATTGTAGTTTATAAATTGTTAAAAATGACAACAAAGTGAACAGCCGGGCGGGAGAAAAAAAACACACACAACACAAACACTCAGTCTCACACAGAAAAATGCCAACAAAGAGATACGAACGTACCTAGAAAGGGCAATAACGCAACCCGAAAGAAGAACAGCAACAACAACGTACAAAAAAAAACAACACACACATGCATATTGTCCCTTTGGAGATGTCATGTTGTCATCACATGTTAGCCCAGTTAACAGTTGAGGCAGGTTCACATCGCACCAACTACAACAATGCCAACGAACGAAATGTTTGTTCATGCGTGCAAATAGTTAAAATGTTAACAATATATGAAATTTTATTGCGAAAGAAGCAAATTTATTTTATGAGTGTTGTTGGTTCGTTGCAAGGCTGACACAAAAAAAAGAAACCAATAATAACGCAAACACACACGCATACTATGGAGCAGGGACATTATTGTAGAGGAAGTGACACAACAACAAATAACAAACCGAAATACCCATCTTTAATGTTGAGACAATGCAAAAAAAAAAACTCAACAAAAATATGAGTATATTGAAAAATAAATATTTAGCGACAAAAATGTTTATTACTTTTGAAACAACAATGACAGTTGGATGAATGTGGGTGGCACTCTGGTTTTAAGGATGTAAAATATTAGAAACAAATAAGATAGGAACAAAGGAATGTACGATAGGGATAGTCTAGTGTTTTTATAGGCAGCAATGAAGTTTTGTGAAAATCGACCCAAGGACACGTCTACATCCCATATATCCTGATATGAAAAAACTTAAATTTTTCCAATTTGGCTCGATTTGTCTGTGATATATTACTTACAACTCTATTGAATTGTATGAAATCATCTTAGAGGACACCTCCCATATATCCTGAAATGATAAAAAGATTTATATTTTTGAAAGTTGTTGTTGGAATTGAACCTCAATTTGTCTCTGATATATAACTGACAACTGTGTTGAATTATATCAAATTATCTCAGAGGACACGCCCACCCACCATATATCCTGAAATGATAAAATCATTTATATTTTTGAAAGTTGTTGCTGGAATTAAAGCAAATATGCCTCAATTTGTCTCTAATATATAACTGACAACTGTGGTGAATTATATCAAATTATCTCGAAGAACACGCCCACCTCCCATATATCCTGAATAGAAAAATTACTTATTTGTGAAAATCGGCCCAAGGACATGCCCACATCCCATATATACTGAAATGGAAAAAACTTAAATTTTCCAATTTTGTCTCGATTTGACTGTGATATATTATAGACAACTTAAGTAAATTGTATGAAATTAGGTCACGCCCACCTCTTATATATCCTGTATGGAAAAAAACTTATATTATTCAAAATTGTTGTTGGTATGGAACCAAATTTAGCTCGTTTTTCTCTGATATATTACTAACAATTGTGTTGAATAATATTAAATTATTTCAAAGGACACGCCCACCTTCCATATATCCTGAAATTGAAAAAACCTATATTTTCCAAAATTGTTTTTTGTTTTGAACCAAATTTAGTTCGATTTGTCTGTGATATATTACTGACACCTAATTGAATTGTATGAATTATCTCAAAAAACACGTCCACTAATATATCCTGAAATCGAAAAAAAACCAAAATTTTTCAAATTTGGCTCGATTTGTCTGTGATATATTACTAACAAATTTGTTGAATTATATCAAGTTATATTAAAGGACACTCCCACCTCCCATATATCCTGAAATGGATGAAAAATATATTTTCCAAAATTGTTGTTGGTATTGAATCAAATTCGCCTCAATTTGTTTTTGATATATTACTGACAAGTTATACCAAGTTATATCAAAGGACATGCCCACCTTCCATATATCCTGAATAAAAAAACATATATTTTTCAAAATAAAAACATGATATATGACTCATTTTGTCCACAGTTTATGTAAAATTACGACGAAATAAGACTTGACACTTTATTCAGTTTTGCACTTTTTTTTTTATTATTTTTTATATAATAGAAAATTTTTTAGGCAAATCTTAAATTTTTTTTTCATAAATTTATTTATAACTGCTAAACTGTTACTTATGCAGAGAAATGATATATGAACATATTAGAGGAACTTAAATTCTTAAATTTCGGATTTCTGCTTTATTATAATTGGAATTGTGGTTCTTGAGTTATGCCCCCAAATGTGGCTTTACGAGCTTTAAAACTTTAAGCCCAAAGCAGCGCGGGTTAACATACACTTATAGTTTTCAAACTTTGGTATCCTATAATCTGTAAAAACTTATCATTTTTGGGGTGGCACAGACAAAATTCTGAACAATTCTTTTGCCCATATAACTTCTCACTACCCAATTGTACGGTAATTGCAGAAGCATCTGAACTTATCCCATGGGTATCAGTTATGGTATTGTGGGGGTCACCTACGATGTGGTCTCTTTCTCAAATACTTCAAACAAACCGAACTAATGCTGATATTTCTGACACACATAGTGGAAGCAAATTGCGAATTCTATGACCACTGCCGCAACGACCATACTGGTCCAAGCTCAGAAAAGTTTTGGTACGATGAGGAATGTCGTGCAGTGGTTAAGGAAAAGGATGCTGAAAAAGTGCAGCCAATGCCAATGCGTGCGGTGACAGAGCAATATAATGGCAAGAGGAGGGAGATGAAACGTCTCTTCTGGCGGAAGAACGTCTATGGAAGAAAAGAGGGAGCCAGGTTATCTACCAAAAGCAAAAAAGGAGAGTTTTTTCCACAAGGATACCCACCTGTCAGGACAGAGATGGAAATCTGCCACGGGCAATCAGAGTGTGCTTCTAATAAAGAGGCAACACTTTTGTTTACTGCTCATAACTGCAGGCAGCATAAATGACGAAATCACACCAATTATCGACGATGGAGTTGACTGTCCACCACCGATCCAAAACGAGATCAGCAAGGCAATTGTAGGGCTTCAAAATTATAAAGCAGCGGGAGCCGATGGACTGACGGTAGAGCTTTTTAGGGCCGGTGTAAACCAACTACTACAGGATCAGCCTTTAACCCATTGCAGCACACAAGGTTCTGTATAGTTGTTGTGTGAAATAATAAAGCTGCGGGAGCTGATGGACTGCCGTCAGATCTATTAAAGGCCACCGATAAGGTGGCGATGTACATGGACCAACTCATTTACACGATTTGGCTCAAGGAATGCATGCCCGATTAATTGTCCTGTTTTTAAGAAAGGCAATCCATGTATGTGCACCAACTACTGCAGGATCAGCATTTTTTCCATTGCAGCATACATGGTCCTGTATAGTGTGTTGTGTGAAAAACTAGAGTCCATCGTAGCTAGCCTGATTGGCATTCACACTATAATAAATCATGGAGAAGACCCAAGAAATTCAAATAGACAATTAAATAGGCACCTGTTACGGGAGACACTGTTATATGTTGTAGAGTCTTCAGTGAAAATAGGCAAAAATCTGACTGAGCCATTTTCTAGCAAGCTAGGCTTTAGACAAGACAATAGTCTGTAATGCGATCTCTTTAACATCATAATGGCATAAGCATTGAGAAGCAATCAACAGAAGTGGGTCAATCGTCTTAATAGGTCCTAAAATGAATTTGATATTAAGATCTCAAAGAAGAAATTTACAAGGACTTCTACAAGTAGGCATACAACAAGGTCTTCTGAGAGATTCAGATGTCATATCATCAAGGCCTTGTTTTCATCTGCCTAAAAATAAACCTTCCCTTTTCTTTCTGAAATATCCTGAGCACATGTTCACTCCATTATTTAAAGACCAATGCTGCAGGTCTTCTTTGAGAAGGGAATATCAAGGTCTTCGATGATTTGTTATTTCACCGTTTCGTGTGTATATACATTCCGTTTTCCTTCTCATAGAGGACGTGAGAAAAGGCATGAAATAAAATGCAACGAAGAAGGTGATCGGGATGAGGGTTTATGGCATTTGATACGATATTTTGTGTAACGCAACACGAGTTAGACGCCAAGTATCTTAAGACCAAATTGATTTCAGGACTTCTTAAGACGATTGAGGAAAGATTTGGTACTCAATTCTGAGAACTGCACGTGAAAGAATCCCCAAATGGTAGAAGTTCTGCATCATTCGTTTTGTTAAGTTACATGGCATAATAATTTAATATCGATTTGAAGTTAGTAAGTATCGTATAGGGGAATTTGTCTCGTTTTAGGCTCATTTGTTATATTGTTATATGGTGGCGTATGATTATCATAAATAATATTCCACGAAAATCATACGCCACAGAGTACAACCGTTTTATTGTAACTGCTACAAAATAAACCCAGTTCAAAATCATTTGATGAATGGAAAAGTGAAACTGTTGCTTATGTAGGGAAATGTTATATGAACAGATTAAAGGAATTGCAATTGTAAGTTTTTCTTTTAATTTGTTTCAGCTAAATTGGACTAGTGGTTCTCGAGTTAAGTCAAACAAATGAGCCTAAAACGTGACAAATTCCCCTATACGATACTTACTAACTTCAAATCGTTATTAAATTATTATGCCATGTAACTTGACAAAACGAATGATGCAGAACTTCTTCTTTTTGGGGCTATTTTCACGTGCAGTTCTCAGATTTGAGTCCCAAATCAATGAGCTAAAAAATTTTGTACTGTGTAATACATGAGTAATTTTTTATTAAAAGTCGGTTAGTTTCAATAACTCAAGACTTAGACAATGTCTTTTATTGGGTAATGGTATTTATCAGTTGGGACCGGCCGTGGCATAGTGGTTAGAACACGCGACTACCATGCGGGAGATCGCAGGTTCAAACCTGGCTCCAGTCATCTTAAAAGAAACAAAAATAAATACAATTTTCTTTCATTGTCGGCTCCCCTCGAATGTTGTTGACAGCAACTTCGCAGTATTAAGCGTCGATTCAATCGTCGTGTCTAGTAAGAGCTTCTCAAACAGTGACGTTCGCATTCGTCGATAAACAAGTAGGTGCCGTTAGTTGTGAATCTAAAAATAACAACGCGAGAAGCTATCCCATACCTCATTCATGGGGTGCAAAGGGAAATTAAGTTTTTTTTTCTTTTAAGTATTTATCAGTCAGTTTACCTGCCTTCTGTACTGGTGCTTAAACCAGTTTATGATTTGTTTCAGTCACACAATTCAAATGCATCTTCACAGGCTAGATGGTAGCATGGCTGACTAACAATCGCGAGGTAGTGAGTTCAAACTTCAGCAAGGTTTACTGCCGTTGTGTAAGTATAGAGAGAAATATATATCAGTGAGAAATATTTAAAAATAAACTTAACAATTTGAGCGTAACCAACTGCATATTTTTTTTAAGTATAAGTCCTTCTCTTGACTGCCTTTGAAGGCGTTGTATAAGGACTTCTTGGTCATTCCTTTGGCCGTTGGGATGCTTGAGGTCCAACTTTTTCTTCTTCTTATATGACGGCAGCAACAGAAATTAATCGATCAATGGCAGCAGGTAAAACAATTTTTAAACACTTCATTCTTTTGCGTTCCATAGATAGTTCCTCACACCAAGTTTAGGTAACAGCTCTTTTCTCCTAATCTAACCAGCGTAGTTTTGGTCGCCCTCTTCTACGGAACCAATTTTCGATCAGGAATATTTTTATCACCATTGGTTTCCAACTGGTCTTCTTTGGTGCGTCTTCTGACAAAAAAAAATCAGTGCATATTCCCAAAAAATCCCGCATCTCTTAGTATCCAGCCCATAAAAACATCATAACTTATACATTTATTGTTAAGTACCACAATCGACACATTAAATATCCACTGTGCCTATAATACGGCGTAGTGATTAAACATATGGCACTTTAATGTTCGTATTTTGTGTTAACATCGATTCATCCAGGCATACTTTGCAAGTGTATATTTCTATGTACAACATATACTTATACACACACACTTATACATGTGCATGATTTTCATTTTCATTTGGTTCGGTCGTCATTGTTAATAAATGCATAACAATTACATTCATAGAACCAATAAAAGCTAAGGTAATAATGTTTTGGCATTGTTGCTGCTGCGGCTGCTGTTGTTATGTTCGTGTGTTTGTATGTTCGTGGGCAGTATAGCAGGAACTAAACCAAAGGTCCTTTACTCTACCCTCATAACAATTAACATGTACACGTTCCTGTAGGCATACACATGTATACATTGGCTTTGAGAGTGTATGCGTTTGTGTGTGTGTGTGTTCATTGGAGCATAAGCGTATCCTTTAGGAATTTATAAACCTTGTAATTTTATTAGATTTCATTTTAATGTGATGTTATATGGTAAATGTGCTTGTAACTACCGAGTGCGTGCGTGTGTGTGTGAGAGTGTACTGTGTAGTGGTTATGTTGTATGTTTCAAATGCACATAAAATAACATTTAATTTGGGCAATTTGTAGTTTTGTACATCCGCTGCCGCTGTCGCTCTCTTTCTCTCTTTTGGTCTCCTGCTACATACATTTAATGTTTATTTTATGAATTCTACTTTTGTTTTATTACTTAAGTAAACTGTTGCTGGCTTCTGATCCTGGCTCATGGGATGCTACTCCTCTGCTGGCTCCTATAGTCGCTGACGTTGTTGATGTTGTTGTGCACATTATGTACGATGTATGATTACACACTTATCTTTATGTATGTCTATTGTATACATATTTCTGTGGCATTCGGATGCCATAATAAGTTTATATATGGTTTTAACACAATTTACTTGTACGTACGTACGTACGTAATAATTTTCCCCCCAAAAATGTCTTTAGAGACGATGAAAACTTCTTGTTGCACAGAGAATTTAATTGTGGCCTGGATTGTTTATGTGGCATTGTGATTTAATGATAATTGCAGTTGTAAGCCGAAAGCTTCTAATTGATGAAAGTCTATGAGAATCGGAATTAATTATGTAATGTTAAGAGATTAATGTGCACGTATGAGTGTGTGTGTGCCGGTGTGTTGCTGCCTGTGTGTGCGTATGCATTTATGTATTTGAGCAGCTATTAGCCCAGGCAGACATCTTGGCCTATAATAAAGTAATGTGGCCGTTCATTTTTGATATTTATCTTAGTGTAATAAGTCTGAAAAGGGCAGCATTAAATGTAACTTGAAATATGCACAAGAGCTTAGGTTATATAGACAAACACGCTGTGTGTGTCTGTTAATCATGTATAGTATAATGAAAAGGAACATAAAATGCTAGTAATTCGTAAGTGGTTACTTATTGCAAGTAATATTATGGCCTTATTTATATTCAATTGTAAATTAATATCACTTTTAACAGAAGAGAAGGTAATGCAATTACTTGTTTAGATGGATGTTATATGTCATGACTACTCTACGAGTCAAGAGGTTTTGTACGGTATCTATGACTGATACCTACTACAAGGATGTTTAGTACCTGATGGCTGTTCTAGGATGCCTATATTGAGGATATGGAGGGGAGAGTTTACCACTGTTGAGCTATTGAGTGAGTGGTGACGTATTAGCCAGTTCGATAAGAAAAGATGACGGATTCCCAGTAGTTATCTTCGGTGCGTCAAGAAACATGGTAATGAGTGAAACGAGATGTACACTAGGCTATCTGGATATCCCTTAACCAAAACACAAGAAAACAAATTGATCACATGGTAATCGATAGAAGGCTTGTCTTGTCGACGTACATGTGATGCGTGGTGCAATTAAAGACTCGTATCGCAACCTAGTTGATGTCAAGGTAAATAAGAGGTAAGACAGTGCCAATAACACCGTAACCAAACACAGGGAAATCTAGACATTGCAATGCTTCGTACCACCGAGATAGCCAATGCCTATACCAATCAACTTTCAAAATTGCTGGAAACAAACGATCCTAAGTCTGATGTTCTATAGCCACTGCCGAAACAACAGCATTTGGATATGAAATAAGTTAGAAAGTTTTAGTCGAATAAACCGATTTACATATAACCTCACCCTCAGTTAAAACATAAAATTTCAGAGAGGTACCAGAAGGAGCGTAACTGGACTTCAATTTTTTGCTCCAAAACTTTATCCTATTATAGCGTAACAAAATACCGGATTTGGTTACAATCACGTTGTTTGTATTGATATTACTACTCGATTTCTAAATTCGGCGAAATGGTACATTTGTATGGAAGGTATTTGAAGGGGCGTGGCCATTCAGCCCCTATGCAATCCCGCATGTAGAGTTTTGGGAAAACATTAACCCAAGCTAAGTTTCAAAACAATTGGTTACGTATTTTGAAAGTTACGTACATACCACACGGACATGAATCTAACAACATAACAAGAATTGGAATCGAATTGGTCTAAAAGGACGTATCAAATGTTTTATACCCTTCTACCCGTAGCCTGAGGGTATAATAACACGCTGAAGCAAGTACTTTCAATGAATCTTCTTATTAATTTAAATAATACAGGCAAAATGCAAACGCTTCATAAGACGAACGAACACTCAATTTATGTGATTGCAGCTTTATCCCGTTGGCCTGAGTGATTGTACCGCTTTAGTCCCGTTTTATCCCTAAAAGTACGAATTTCAAAAGATACATTCGTATTGCCCAACTGAAATGGACTGTTAACCCCTCTTATTCTATAGGTACGATTATAGCTTTAGCCTTTTGTTCTGAGTGATGGTGCTAGTTTTATCCATATTCGACCCATTTACCCATAAATGTTTCTAAAGACTTAATATGGCGGCTCTCTAATTCTATATATGTACATTTTCATAATTCGACCTTTAGGTATTTGGTCTACCAGTATTATCCCGTTTGTCAGTATTTTTGCAACTAAAGAACGAATTTCAAAATATTACTTCAAATCGCACAACTAAAATATTCACCTAATTTTTTGAGAATATACCTTTAGCCGTTAAGTACCAGTTTTATCCCTTTACGGCCTTTTTTACCCTTTAAAGGTAAGAATTTCGAAAACACTCATTGCTTCGTTCTAATTTCATGGGGAGGAACCCCTTCTATTAATATGACCGAATTAACAATTTTTCCAAAAGGGTAGTGACATGAGAAAAATATCAAGTTATTTGTTTCAACGAACGATGAGTCTACTCAATTGGGACGCTGCGTGAAGACTCGAAAACCATAATTTTGAAGTTGTAGATGATTTTATCTATATAAGCGCAGCCGCAAATAAAAGTAACAATGACAGCCTGAAAATCAAGAGACCAATATTAATTACAAACCATTGCTACTATGTGCCAAGTATGCGTTTATTAACACTGACCTCTCTCTATAAACAAAATCTTACTGTGCAGGATACTAATCCAACCTGTCTTTCTCTACAGTGTATAATTGTGGGGAAAGACGCAAACAGAACAATATGTTGTGGACGACCTCTAGGGAATCAAATTACGCCAAATTTTTGGACCTATAGTCGTTAATGGAGTGTACCACTGTTGCAGGAATTAAAAGCTATATGAGCTGTACATCGACACCGATGTACTCAAGCGCGTCCAAATAGAGCAAATGCGCTGAATAAAACATATTGGAGGGAAATGCTTGAGATCCAATAGCTGTTATCTGCGGACCTCAAAACAGCAAAGCTCTTGGAATTATTTTCTACGTACGGCAATTGATGGATTGATTGACGTAGAAGAGAAGCCCAAGCGCTTCGGTCTTCTGAACTCCGTAGGAAGTTAGTCACACTAAGTGTGAACTGGTCCAACCAACGAATTTTTGATCGCCCCCTCCTGCGCCCTCCATTGTGTTTATTGACGGAAACCTTTCGTGCTGGAACATTTTCATTCATTTGAACAACGTGTCCAAGCCAGCACACAATATATATATATATGTTCCTCTAACTCCCATTGGAGCATAGGGCGTCAAAACGATGATGGCCAAATATTTTGTCAAAGTATTTTTCTCTCGAAGACTACCACAATAGATTGATCCGCTTGTGTCATAACCCAGAATTCTGCGCTGTAGAGCAAGACACGACGCTTTGTTATTAAATAGTCTGCTTAGCGCATAGTAGCAGCTTTTGATTTCGAGGCTGTCATTATTATTTTGGTTTATGGCGGAGCCAAGGTAGACAAAATCATCTACCACTCAAATAACTTCGTTTTGCTCTCATTGTACAGATCAACTTCAGCCGACTACTTTTCAATGCTCGAAAAGGCCGCAGTACCATCCCGTAATCCACGGCCGATGATATCTATATCATTGGTGGACAGGATAGCTTGAGTAAACTTTAAATGATATTTATTATCAGTATTAATAAACGGTGTCCCAACAAGAGCGCAATTTTTAAATTTTAAATAAAACACAGATATTTTAAAAAAAAGTCGTGAAACTTTATTATATCGTAAAGTAGACAGAAAGAGGTTATGTATGGAACAATGACCGTTTCGCATAAATGCTGCGGTATTTCATTAATGCAGCGTCCAATTTCCTCTTTTAAGGCTTGAGTCGTCTTCGGCTTATTCGCGTAAACCATCGACTTCAAAAAACCCCTAAGAAAAAACTGTAATGGTGTTAAATCGCACGATCTAGGCGGCCAATTCAGATCTCCAAAACGCGAAATAACACGACCGGGAAATGAATGCTGCAGCATTTGAATTGTTTCTCTGGCTGTATGACATGTGGCACCGTCTTGTTGTAACCACATGCCCTCCACATTCATTTCTTCAATTCGAGGCAAGAAAAAACTGGTTATCATTTCACGATACCGAACAACATTGATTGTTTGCGCTTGACCTGCCTTGAGCGACATTATCACGTACAGCTGCGACATTTTCGGTCGATCGACCTGGTCGATGGCGCGTTGTTGTCTTTACATCACTAACATACCCAGTTTCGACAAATTTATCCATTAATCTCTTTACAGTTGACTCTTTTGCAGCATTATTGTGACCCTAAATTGATCGTAATTTGCGAACTGTAGCCGCAAAACTTTCACCATTTTGGTAAAACAATTTCACAATGAGAATGCGTTGATCATTCGTGTAGCGCTCCATTTGTACTTACCTTGTACCTTCTACTAGCAAACAATAACAATTGTTCAAATGTCAAACAATGACACTTCGAATGTTGCCAGATTTAAAAATTGCGTTCTTGTTGGGACACCCTTTATAACGGAATTGTACATCGACAGAATTACCCCACTCCTTCTGCTAACTCTCATATAAAATCGTATAGTTTTGGAAAAATTATATTTCTTCCCTAACTTCCAAACAGACATCTATAGGATATAACTAAATTATTGAACATTTTCGTAGTCATTACTTGGGGGGTTAGAAATTCCAAGTCAGGGTTAAGGTACTACTAGCCAGTACCCCTAAGGTTGTGTCGTTCACAGGCCAAACTAATTGTTTAATGTCTTATTATATTTTAGCTTATTTCGATGTCTTTACTTAGTTTTTCAGCTATTACTCAAGAACAACTGATGATTTCTCACATTATTCTTCAGCAAAATTGTAGTTAAGGCTTAATAAATAATTTATATTAATATAACCATGTAAAAACGTAAATTGGATTAAATGTTATCATATAAAACTATCAAAAAGTTGCCACATCGCCTTTTTTACAAAATTGCTCCATACCTGCAAATATCTGCCAATATATAGGCTATCTTATCTGTGATAAGTTGAAAATTGGCCAATACTGATGATATTGAATGACCATTTTGACCCAAGAATTGTACTGTACATATGTAGCGTGTTTGCATATAGCATTCGCTACATATATATGTATGTATGTACAACATATGATTAATATTAATTTTTTGCAAATTTTATATTAATCATACGCACAGAGTAGGCCAAACTTTTACGGTGGAGTACGATTATCATAAATAAATATTATTATTAAAATATATATTATTATTATTATTAAAATTAATATTCCACGCCACGGAATACAATAGTTTTATTGTAACTGCTACAAAATAAACCCAGTTCAAAATCATTTGATGAATGGAAAAGTGAAACTGTTGCTTATTTAGGGAAACGTTATATAAACTGATTAAAGGAATTATAATTCTTAATTTTTTTTTTAAATTTGTTTCAGCTAAATCGGACTTGTGGTTCTCGAGTTATGTCAAACAAAAGACAAATTCAACCTATACAGTACTTGCTACTGTAGGGGTGAGACGGTGTGCCTGACTGAATTTTCTATACTGGTTTAGAATTCCGGGTACACCAATTTAACAGGAGTATTTTTAAATTATATAGTAATTCTTCCCATTTATTTACTAACTACTCACAGTCCATGTATTGTAACAAAACGAATTCCAGTATTTTAGTGGTCACACAAATAGTCTGTACCCTACCGTACACGTAATCCATAATGGCAACCACCTAATCTTTATTAAATTTTCTCTATATATCCCTAAATTTCCCCCATTCCTACACTACTTTGTATTACTAAGTCCCCTACTTCTTGGAAACTTTAAGCTGAAACTCTATATACAAGTTATAGCGCATAGAGTAAACTTTAGCAGTGATTTAATTTCGTTTGCTCCCTTCATCTTTAAGTTTCCCCACGATTTCACTTGATTTTTATGTTTTGTTAAATCCAGCAGAAACCACAGAAAAAAAAAAACAGGATTGAAAATTGCAAACCAAATAAGAAGAAATTGGTCTCTTTCACCAAAAAAAAGAAAAAAAAACAAGAAACACAAATACAGATAGATATGTATAATCACAGGGCAGACGACAAGTAAAGCTGCTAACGCGCCAAAATGTTAAGGCGAAAGCAGGGAACTAAAGCAAATGAAAATAAAATATTAAATTATTTACATTTTAAATTTTTGCTGACACTTTAGCTTTTCTGTTGCTGTGTACTATGTTCTGTGTTTCGGTTTCTGTTTCAGTTTTGGTTTTGGGTTACACGAGCAACAACTACAACAGCAGCAACAACAACAAACAGAAAAGCCAAGTCATGTTGTAACACACACAAACTCTTTCTCCATACACTACCAGATATATTTTCAAAATACCAACCATGGATTCAATATCAATATACTACAATCATACACACACTTACACATACTTATACCAGTGAATGTTAATATATGTATGTATATGTTAAGTATATTCTTACACATTTACACTGTTGTATATGTATGTATGTGTGTGTGTAACGTTAGTAGCTGTGATGATAATTCGCTTGTCGTTGTTGTTATTGTACTCGTTTATATAGTCAAGTGTTTGAAAGTATGTGTAATATGACTGGCAAAGCATTTGCTTTTACATTTTATAAAGTCACAATTTTAGCTTTGGCAGCAACAGCACCATCAGTTGGTTGAATTTTAAAAATTGATATTATTGACAAATTGAATTGAAAATATAAATAAATAAGCAGCAGCAGCAGTCTAGGGATGAACATGGTGGGAACAATGACAACAACAACAAAGAAAGAACATGAAATTTATATATTAATGCATACAATTTGTACGGGTCGCCAGTAGAAAAAGAAGTTAGTAAGTTAGCAGCATTTGTGTAAGTTTACTTAAAGTTAAAAATCACTGCCGGGAAAATGTTCCCTTTTTTTAGCGGTGGTTGTTAGAAAGTGGACAAGAACTGTGGTATTTTTTAATAGTATGAAGGGAAGATCTATAGGTCGAGCCTGAATATAAACTTACGCATCTGCTATACGGCTCCTGCATGAACTTAAGGGGTTACTATTTGGGGCTCCAATCGAACATACCGTCATACGGCCAACTAACGGAACTGACATTTTTCCCGAACTTGAGTTAAGACCTATAGGGGATTTCATAATGGTATATCTTGTTATCTTACAGAAAAACGTTATTGCTCAAAATATAGAGAAACAGATCGACACGTACCATATATTTGTCGACTATAAAGCTGCCTTCAACAGCCCGATACAGCAGAAATTACTCGTAGCCATGGCTGAGTTTGGTATTCCAATGATGTTGATACGCCTTTGCGGAATAACGTTGACTGACACAAAGTCTTCAGTGAAGATTGGCAAGGACCTTACGCAGCCATTCTATACTAGACGTGACCTAAACAAAGCGACGGCCTTTCGCAAAAAACAAAACAAATAATGTCAGCCTCGAAATCTGGAGATGAATCCAGCTTTCTAAAAAATGCTACAACGGACTAAGCAAGCGATTTAATGACAGAGCCCTCTCTCGACGCACAAAAATCCAGCTATACCAGATACTGGTTCTACCTGTCTTGATGTACGGTTCAGAGTCCTGGGTTATGACACAAGCGGATGAATCGGTTCTGGCTGTATTCGAACGGAGTCTTGACGTCGTATGAATCATGAGATGAACGCTGACATTGACGTGGTCAGGTGTTGTATAGACGAAAATGCTTCAGTTTGAAAAGTCTTCGTTTATGAACCCGATGAAGCCGCAGAAGAGGGGGACCAAAACTCCGTTGGAAAGACCAGGTTACTGAGAACCTTGCAGAACTTGGTGTAACTAACTGGAGAAGAAGTGCAAAAGATCGAAGCGTTTATAATATTTTTCTACGTGCAGTATATTATCCTATAATATTGCAAAAAAAGCGCCAGCTATCTCAACCCTCAATCATGGGGTGTAAAGTGAAATTGATTTTTTTTCGTGTTTGAAGTTTTGTTTTTAATAAAATTTTTTATAATAAACTAAATTTTTGTCATCCAAAACTGCAACGTTTTTTGCTAAAGATTTTGAGTTGTATCATTCGCTTACTTTTGACATGTTTGTCTACGTCGATGTCATTATGCAGCTCATGATTCACACGACAACGGCAGTCTCCATTGACGATCATGGGTCCAAATTTGTTGCTGAGTTTGATTCTCTCAGACTTTTATTTTCCAGAATGAATTCTACGCTGTAGAGCAATACAGGTAGGATCAGTGTCGGGTGCAATCGAAGATTTGTTCGTCGAGAGGGGTCTGTGTCATTAAAACGTTTGCATATCTCATCCTAGCCATAGTTTGCAATTAATATTCGTTTCTTAATTTGTAGCATGTAGTTGATATTTTTACTTACGGTGGTCACTATAGACAATAACACAGTACAATACATGATTTTGGGACTCAATTCTGAGAACTGCACGTGAAAGTAGCCCCAAATAGAAGAATGTCTGCATCATTCGTTTTGTCACGTTACATGTAAGTTTCTTATATGGGAATTTGACAGGTTTCAGGCTCTTTCGTGTGACATAACATAAATACAATATGGTGGCGTATGATTATCATAAGTTATATTTCACGTAAATCATACGCCACGGAGTAAAATAGTTTTATTGTAACTGCTACAAAATAAGCCCAAATCAAAATCATTTGATGAATGGAAAGTGAAACTGTTGCTTATGTAGGTAAACGTTATATGAACAGATTAAAAGAATTCTAATTCTTAATTGTGACAAATTTCCCTTTACGGTACTTACTAACTTCAAATCAATATTAAATTATTATGGCATGTAACTTGACAAAACGAAAGAAGCAGAACTTCTTCATTTTGAAGCTACTTTCACGTGTAGTTTTCAGAATTGAGTCCCAAATCAATGAGGCCACGTTGGCCCCGTTTACACAGCGTCCCAAACTTGTAGACCCTTTGTTCTTTGAAACTAATATTTGTTATTGTGGCGCAACGTACTTTTGTTGTATCAAAAAATTCTTCAACTGTACCAAAAAGTACTGTAATTGTTTTAAAAAGTGCTTAAATTGTACTAAAAAGTGCTTTTATCGGCCAAAATGCACATTCACAGTACCAAAGATTAAAATTTTTTGTCCAGATAGAAAAAATTAAACAGTATTTTTCTTCTGCAAAAAGTACTTTTATTTTACCAAAAAATACTTTAATTGTACCGAAAAGTACTTTAATTGTATCAAAAGTACTTTATTGCACCAAAAGGTACTTTTATTGTACTAAAAAGTACAATTTATTTTACCAAAAAGTATTTTCTTTTTTGCCAAAAACACTTTTCTTATGCTAACAGCTACTATTTATTGTGCAAAAAAGAAAGTACTTTAATTGTACCAAAAAGTATTTTAATTGTACCTAAAAGGGCTTAAGTTGTACCAAAAAGTACTTTCATTGCAATAGAAAGTACTCTTAGTGTACCAAAATGTACTTTAACTGTAATAGAATGTATTTTTATTGTACAGACAAATACTTTTAATGTAGCAAAAAGTACTAATTATTTTACCAAAATGTACTTTTTTGTGCCAAAAAGTACAATTTATTGTGCCAAAAAGAAATTGACTTGCACTATTTTTACCAAAAAGTACTTTAGTTATACCAAAAGTTATGCTAATTTTACCAGAAAGTACTTTTATTGTGCCAAAATGTACTTTGTTGTTCCAAAACGTACTTTATTGTACCAAATTCACTTTAATTGTACCAAAAGTACAATTTGTTGTGACAAAAATCCTAAGCATGTTACACAAATTACAATTCAATGTTCTACAATGTACTTTTACTGTATCAAAAAGTACAAAATCTACTTTTGTTGTACTAAATTATTATTTTATTAGAAAGTCAATTGGTTGCTCCAGAAAGCACATTTTATAGTACCAAATAGTACTTTACTTGTGCCAAAAAGTACAATTTATCATACAAAAAAATTTCTTTGTTGTAGCTTATTGTAGCAAAAAGTACTTTTATTGCAATAAAAAGTACTTTTATTGTACAACAATATACTTTTACTATTCTAAAAAGTAAATAATTTAAAAAAAAGTACAATTTATTTTACCAAAAAGTACTTTTTTTGTGCCAAACATAATTTGTTAATGCCAAGTAATTTGATTTTATTGCAAAGAGAAATTGTGTTGTACGAAAAAGTACTATTTTTACCAAAAAGTACTTTAATTTTACCCAAACGTACGCTAGTTGTAACAGAAAGTACTTTTACCAAAATATACTTCTGTTGTACCAGAAATTACTTTATTGTACCAAATACACGTTATTTGTGCCAAAAAAAGAGTACAATTTGTTGTGCTTAAAATGTTTAGCATGTTACACATATCACAATTTATTGTGCTGAAAAGTACTTTTACTGTATCAAAAAGTACAAATTGTACGAAAAAGTACTTTTATATTACCAGAAATACATTAATTGCTACTTGTTTCAAAAATAACTTTGTTCATCTATGAAATTTATAATGTGCCAGCAAATATTATTCATCGTACCAAAATGTACAATTTACTGTCCCAAATGTACTTTGAGTGTGCTAAAAAGCACTTCTAGTCAAAAAAATTACATTATCATACAAAAATTTACAAAAAAGTACTTTAGTGGTACTATAAAGTGAAATTGTCCAAAATATAATTTTTTTTTTTGTAACCAAAAGTACTTTATTGTGCAAAAAGTAGAATTTATTGTACCAAAAATTTTATTTTTATAAAAAAGTACAATTAATTGTACCAAATAGTACTTTTATTGTGACAATAAGTAGTATTTTTTTGGAGGTGAAAGTGCAGAATATGAGGCAGGAACCCAGAAAAAAAAAATATTGGGACAATTACTGTGCCATGAAGAAATTTTGTTGCATAAAAAAGATTTTTTGTACAAAAAAATATGTTTATTGTACCAAAAGGTACTTTTGGTATGCTAAGATGAACGACCGAAAATTGCTTTAATTGTGCCATTTTGGGTAAACGGGCAGAAATACGATGTGAGCCCAAAAACATGCAATGCCTTCCAAAATGCGCCCTTATTCGTAAAGCATCGGGCCCTAAACGGTTCAAAAAAGGGTCCCCGTGTGTCCTATGGTGACCCTCTATGTGCGGGTATTGAAACAAGATATTATTAGCACAAATCCAGTGATGTAAATTAAAGACCCTCCGGGTTACATAAACCATACCAAGCTTAATTTTAACAACAACAAAAAAACGCTTAGATTTAAAAATAAATTACTCCCACTTAAAACTTAAATTGGGTTCCCCACCAACATTCTGCTCTTCAAAAATTTGAGGGTCATTGTGACGGGGGTGAATGAAACCAATTTCAAACGATAGTATTTGACCTCAGTAACAAAAACTTAAACTCCATTTTGCTTCTCTACGTCTCAATATTTTTTTTATTTTATATTTTGATTTTATTCTATAACCTTTGACTAGTAGAGGTTATTTGTCTTTGGCGAATCTTAGTGAAATTTTCCCGAGAACATTTCTATAAAGATTTTATCCCTTGACCACCCTCCAAAGTTGTGTTTTAAGCTTTTTTTTCCAAATTGGACGCAAAATGTTCCATATGGGTGGCAGCTAGAGAGTAAAAATGTTCCGAGGAAATATTCCCCCGAAAATTTGAATATAGGTCTCCGAATCCACAAGATTTAACTTTTAAACAAAAACTAGCGAACCCGGCGAACTTCGTCTCGCCCCAATTTTATGCCTTTAGATAAACTCAGTAGAGAATGTTTGATAAACAATGTTTTTCGATTAGTTTTCCGCCTCAAAACGAAGGCGGTTCTCCAAAACTCGAAAAGGCAACGTTCAACTGACCGGACATAAAACAGGAAAATTCGAGATTAATCTCATATACTTCCAACGATTGGCCTTGCGATCTATTGATTGTCGTCGGGGAATTGGAATGGATGATCAGTTGAAATTATCTAATTCGTAAGATAAGGACTTCCTCTTCTTCGAATTTGTTCTTTATGATCGTCTGAAATCACATTTTTTTTCAGATTCTTGACGGACAACCGCGTACCATTGCACAATTTCGGTTGATTCAGATTCCGCAATATGATTATGATCGATCCCACCTTTATCTGTAAATTATGCGGCATATTAAGCGAGTGGAAAATTCGGTCGGATTGTTTGTCGCTTCATCCTTTACGGTCACGCTGTAAACAGATTTGTACGAATGCGGTTCTCAAGCGATTTAACTTTCTAATTTAAAGTTGTAGCTATTAATGTATTTATTCTTCTCTGCTAGTAACATACTGCCCGTAAATTAATCCTATCGAGATTTTTATAATTTAGTGCAATGTCATGAGTTACTTTTCCAACGATGTGAACTGGCAAAAATTTGCTGGGAACGATATCAATTCAGTCGAAACATCAACCTGAATTTGGCCATTGCCAAGCGCTGGCAGTTGTTTCGGGAATTCAGCAGAAGATGGGAGGTTCTGGAATGAGCCCCTAATTTTTTGGTCAATTACAACTTCTTGACGTTTTCAAGCATGGTTTTAGTAAATCAGCAGCATTAGACATTTTGAGCAAAATCATAGCCCCACCAAATCGTTTTAAATTCCCTCGTAAATCTTTTATCTTTCGGTCAACTACTTCCAAAGCTCATTTAGTCGTTATCGAGCATTCATCCGAAATGTGGATTTGACATTTCCGCTCTACTTCGCCGTTGCGAAATTCTTGGTCATTGTATACTTTGGCTTTTCAACCGTGAGAAGATTCATCGACAGTTTTAAAGTGAAATTTGCAGTTCGAATGCCTTCCAACAATGTGACAGGTATGCCAGAGGATGCAGCGGCTAACGTTATTTGAGATCTTGTCCAAATTGTTGCGGGAATCAACAAAAAATGTCTTGGTTGTCCCACTCGGAGCATCGAGAAAGTAAATGCCTCCAGTTTCATCGTGAATCGTACACGTCCTTGTACTCGGTATTTAACAGCGGCACATTAGTTCGAACTCTTCCGATCAGCTCATCTAGATTATAGTCTTGCTCCCGTTAAAATTCGCGATCGAATGCATTTTGCATCGAACGATTTGACGCTGGCACTCCCAATGTCGGGTTCTACGGATTTTTTATTTAAATATTATTTTTCTAGTTACCAACCAACATTTAACCGAAAATTTTCCACCTAGACATCGTTCAAAACCATCAAATCATTCGAAAATTGCAAAATTTTGTAAATAAAAAAAAAAAACTTTTTGGAGTTTTCCGGAATTTTTCGAGTTTTTTCCTAAGAATTTTCTATTTTTCCATTCGAAAAGCCATTCCGTAACAACTGCACACAAAAAACCAATTTTCGATTTTTCTACTTTCCCGACTTTTTCAAAGGATTTTCCCAAAATTATCTTGCATAAAACCCTCATACCAATTACGAACAATTGTATAAAAATTGAAAACAAAATGGGCCAGCCGTTCTCCCTTGATGAATTACTGCACACTGTTTACACCGTTTTTATACATATAGGTTACACAATAAACCGAATTTTTCAAAGCAGCACAACGAATTTTCCACCTTTACGTCGTCTAAAATCATCAAATCAAGCGATACAATGACAAATTTCGATGAAAAAATTCAAAATTTTCGAGTTATTTCAAGAATTTTCCGAGTTTTCCATTCGAAAAGTCATTTTGGAATGATTATCCGAAATTTACATCATTTAAAATTATCAAAACACAAAAAAATTTAAAATTTTGTCGAAAAAAAATTCAAATTTTTGGAATTTTCCAACCAAAATTTTCTGTTTTTTCAACCGAAAAGCCACTACGGAACAATTGCACACAAAAAGTGATACAAAAACTCAATTTGCGATGCAAAATGTTTGTGAAAAAATCCAAATTTTTCGAGTTTTTCCGGAATTTTCCGAGTTTTCCACCGAGAATTTTTCTATGTTTTCATTCGGAAAGTCATTTCGGAATAATTATGCAAAATTGTTCACTGTTACATCGTCCAAAATTATCAAATCATACGATAATATGCAAAATTTCGTCGAACAACAAATTCAAACTTTTTGAATTTTTCCGCATTTTTCAACAAAAATTTTCCATTTTTCTACTCGAAAAGCCATTCTGCACACAAAATTCCATTCAAAAAGGCAATTTTTGATTTTTCCAATTTTCCGACTTTCCCGGAAATGTTTCCCAAAATTTTCTTTCACATAAACCTGCTCCTGCCAATAAAGAATACCTTAAAAAAAGTTTGAGCAAAATCGGCCCAGCCGTTCTCAATTGATGAATTACTATACATTTTTGCCACCATTTTTATATATATAGATATTAAATTTCAAACCAGAATAAAAAAAAATGGGTCAAATGATATCGTTTCATATTGGTTTGGTTCACTCCCGAAAAAATGTGTTGCACAGTGTGATTTATTGGTCCAAAAAATTAAATTTATAGTACCAAAAAAAAAAAAAATTATTATCAAATAGCACTTTTTATTGTGTTAAAAAGTACGATTTGTTGTACAAAAAAGTTCCAATATTGTGCCAAAAAATACAATTTATTATAACAAATAGTAAATTTATTGAATTTCAATTGAGCAAAAAATGTTTGCCTATGAAAGCCAATCCCTTTGGAGGTCTTACAGTACTGACCTGCTTCCATCATCCTGACTTGGAATTTCTCACCTCACATATTGGCGGTTGTACTTTGTTACTAAACCCTAAATCCACAATAATGGATGTGTGTATGATTCATATTAAATCCGCATAAAATTCATATTATTCATACGTTGCATATATAATTGTATATTATACACACTTATGTTGCGGTTATGTAGCAGTTTGCATATGTTACTATGCAAACTGCAAATATGTTACTACATATAATGTTCATAACAATATAACCATTTCTGAGTTAAATAAACAAAGGAAAAAAACCCTAAGTCAAATAATTATAACATAAATAATAATTTCGTCTACACAATCCTTAAAGCTAAACGCTTTATATATTTAAGCCGCTTAATAAAACATGAAAGATTATTATTTAATTGTAACCATCGAAATATTATCCAAATAATGCTTTAATTTTAAAAACAATTTAAATATCAATGTCACATTTAATACACTCCAACATTTCCCAAAAAAAAAATAACAAACAAAAGCTCAGTTATATCACATTGCCATTGCACCAGTTCAGTTGTACTTATTAACCGCACATATCCTTTAAATCTATAGTGCATATTTTTTATTTTACCCGCTTAACTATATTAAACGACCTCAATAAATTTAATATTTGGGTAACATTTTATTAAAATAGATATACATTGTTGTTGAACCATTGTTTTTTTTTTATTAAATTCTACTTTCAACCTATAAATTAAATACTTCCATAAAAGGCATACAGAGAGCAAAGCTCCAGAAATGTATTTAATTTCATAGCCACCTAACCGACAAATGAAATGTTTTACTTTCCACAGACAAAAACCAACCAACTAGGCAACTAACTAAAAAACATACACACACACAAAAAAATTGCAGCACACATTTTTAGGCCACGATTTTTTGTGTAATTATTTTTTCCGGTTTAGTTGCTGAGTTTTTGTGCCTAAATGATATTTGTCTATGGCGGCCGAGTATGATGTGTAGAAAGAGAGAGAGAGAGAGAGATGGACTGTGAGCATTGCATAAAGCGGCCAAATGAGTCAGAACCACCTTAGAACACACAAAATTTAATTGAAGGCAATTTGGTTTTAATTACCACGACTATGTCTCTCTCTCGGCTTTATGTCCGTTGTGCAGCAGCCGCAGCACAAATGAAAATCGGTTAAGGGCGGAAGGGAAAACTAACTAGAAAACTAAACTGCTGATGCTGGCTGGCATCAGTAATGGAGTCGAAGGAGTTTCGCCCGAGAAAACGTGTCAGAGTGGAACAAATTAAATCAACATCCTGATGTTGATTCAATGTTTGAAACGGGCAGCTTTGAAATGAAAACGAAAAACCAAACTGAATATAATTAAACAAATCTTCTGGCTCACACTGTGAGACCGGTGTGCCTGGCAGTGAGAAAAATATTATGTAAATTGGAAAGCAACCCAGCAAAAAGTATTGCGAAGAACTTAACAAAAAATTAAAAATAAAATAAACACTGTAAAAAATAATGCTGAAGAAGTTAAGCAATTTAAGTCAGTAGTCATCACATGTAACCATTGGATACTTATTTTTAATAAGGATCGACTATGAGTAAATGCATCGTTTTCTTACTATATTTAGGTAATATAAAAACTTTTTTATCATTCCTGTGTAATCAAATCACTCGTTCCATTTTTGACTACTTTCCGCTCATATACTTTTCGCTGGGTGTTGGCTTTTTCATGCTGTGTTAAGTAACCCTACACCAACCTCCTTGCTCTTTGTTTGTTCGTCCGGCCAGGAGCAGTAAATGAAATAAATTTAAAATTAGAATTGTTTTCGGCAAATTATAAACAATATTTAACTTTAGCATCTCTACAACTAAACTTGCAATATGAGAGTTAAATTTAATGGTCCATAGTTAAAACGTTATCATGTTTAGACTGCTGTAAACATTTAGTAACAGTGGGCTGCAATATAGCAAATTTCAAAAATTGGGTGGACATTGTATGGAAGCAATTAGCTTTCACATCGGTCAGAAGGTTAAGGCAAATGTCACAATGGGGTTGCTGGTTCTGGAATAAGTCTTGAGGATACTTTGAACATTCCGACATATGTAGACCAATCGAAAGTACAGCCATTTTTTGTTAGAAAGTACCATAATACCATCCGACCGGTAAATTTCTACACGGATGAGTTGGAAATAAGCGACCAGGTGGGTAATGGGGTTTACGTTAAGAACTAGGGATATCTTGTTCGGTGCCGGGCAATAAAGTCATAGGTAATAAAGCCATATGGTATTCCCAATCAATAGGCCATATAGCTTTAGATTTAACAAAATACAAAAAAATCAGACGGAATTAATAAAAAAGTTGTAAGTTAGTGGAAGGATAACACAGTACAACATTTCTCAGCTCATTGATTTGGAACTCAATTCAGAGAACTGCATATGAAAGTAGCCCCAAAAAGAAGTTCTGCATAATTCGTTTTGTCAAGTTACATGCCATAATAATTTAACATCGATTGTAAGTCACGTTTTAGACTCTTTTGTGATACTGTTATATGGTGGCGTATGATTATCATAAGTAATATTTCACGAAAATCATCATAATTTCTCAGAATTGCATCCCAAACTCACGTGTTGTACTGTGTTAGAGATCAGTAGTCAATATATATTCCAGAGTCTAACATCCGTGATATACTCTCATATTTCTATTAATAAGATGGTCCAGCATAAAGACATTCACATTAAATGAGTGCTTGGGCACAGATACATACATTACTGTAGAGCTAGCAATACTAGGGACTAAGTTACAAGTTTCTGGAATAGAAACGAAAAAAGGGGGACAAACCCAAGTTATCTGTTTCAACGAACAAAGAGTCTTCTCGTTTGGGAACGTTGACAACTATAACCTTGAAGTGGTAGATGATTTTTTCTGCCTTGGCTCCACCGTAAACAAAAATTAAGGTACGAGTATTGATTGCACACCGCTGTTACTATGCGCCAAGCAATCGATTTAATGACAAGACCCTCTCTAAACAAACAAACTTCCAACTGTACCAGACACTGATCATACCTGTCTTGCTTTACAGCGCAGAATCCTAGAAGAATCCACAAGCGAATCAATCTATTCTGGGAGTTTTGAGAAAAATTCATGAAAAATATTTGAACCCATTATCGTTAAGGACATCGACGTAGTCAAGCGCGTTCAAAAAGACCAAATGCGATGTCTTGAACATGTTGTAAGAATGGATGTAAATGCTCCAGCTCGAAATGTCCACGGCAATAAAATCGATGGGCGGTGAAGGAGGTGGCGACCAAATCTTCGTTGGATGGACCAGGTGAAACAGTTGTTATCTAAGCTTGGTATAACAAACTATGTACGGAATGCACAAGGACGAAGCGCTTGGAATTACTACTACTAATGGATGCATATATGTTGCTGCTCTCAAATTAGGAAATTAAGTGGTACGGTTAATTGTACTAAAAAGTATTTGTACTGTACCAAAAAGTACTTTTATTATACCAAATAGTACAATTTAATGTACCAAAAAGTACCAATTTATTGTACCAAAATGGACAATTTGTTGTATAAGTAAAATATTTTGGTACCAAGAAGTACTTTTCTTGTATCATCTAGTACAAATAATTGTACCAGAAAATAAATTTTTTTGTACCAAACAGTACAATTTATTCTACCAAATAGTACTATTCATTGTGCCAAAAAGAAAAATTTATTGTAGAAAAAGTTACTTTTTTTGCTCCAACAAGTGCAACAAAGTCCAACAAGTGCAAAATAATATATATTGTACCAAACGGTACAATTAAAATACTTTTTGGAACATTTAATTATACTTTTCTTGTACCAATTAATACAATTTATAGTACCAAAAAAAATTATTGTACCAAATGTTACAACTTATTGTGTCAAAAGAAGTACTATTTATTGTACCAAAAAGTTAAATTTATTGTAGAAAAATTACTTTTAATTTTTGTACCAAAGAGTACAGTTCAATGTGCTGAAAAGTACTCTTATTGTACAAATTGTACCAAAAAGTACTTTAATTGTACCAACTAGTCCAATCTATTGTACCATCAGTACAATTTATTGCACCAAAATGTACAATTTATTGTTCCAAATCGCACTAAATTTTACCAAAAAGTATTTTGTGTACCCAAATGTTATATTTATTGTACAACTTTTTGTTACAAAAAAGTAAAATAGGTGGTACCGAAAAGTAATTTTCTTGTACCAACTAGTACAATTTATTCTACTTTAAAAAAAAGAATTTACTGAACCAAACGGGACAATTTATTGTACCAAATAGTACAATTTGTTGTAAAAAATTTGTTGCACCAAAAAGTACAATTAATTGTACAAATAGTACATTTTATTGTACCAAAAACTACAATGTATAGTGCCAAAATGTACAACGTAATGTACAAAAGAGTACAATTTATTGTACCGATCAATCGTATTTCAATCGTACCAAAAAGAAATAAAAGTAATTTAGTTAAACCAGAAAGTAGTTTAATTGTGCCAGATATTCTTTTTATCGCATCTAAAAGTTAATTTATTGTATCAAAAATTTAGTGCTATTTTACCAACAACACTGATTGTCACCTTATTCTAGCAAAATAACAAATGGCAGACTTCAAAACATCCAAATGATTTACTATCGCCACTGGAAAAGCGGAAGTCATTATTGTTTTGATTTTGTGCGTTGAATGCTATGAAAACACAAAATCACAAACAATGTTTCTCCTTGCATTATTGTATAACTGTTAGAAAGGCCACGAATACCCAGCAAGTGTTGCTAACTGCAGTGAGTCATTTGTTGTTTTAGTAAAGCAAATGAATTTGGGCAGAATTAACAGGCTTTCTACTTTTATGAACAATAACGGCACCTACTTTTTTATAGGCGAATGCGACCTCCAAGTGTGCAAAGCTTTTTCTACACATGCCAATTAACTCGACACTATACTGCGAAGTTGCGGAGGACAATATCGAAGGGTCCGCTGATGTAAGAAAATGTAAATGACTGGAGACAGGAATCGAACAGGGGATCTCCCGCATTATAGTTGCGTATTCTGGCTTGATAAGAGTATAAGGAAGAAGCTATCGAACACCTCCCCGGTAAATGCTTAGCACTATCCAGTTGAAAATGACACAGTGGTATCCTACTTTTTGACGGATCTAAAATATTATGCTCATCTAAGCATACAAGAAATATTAAAATGTTAAAAAATTTAATTCAAAAATTTAGTACTAAATGAGGTTTATGCATCAGTGTGCATTTGCTGATGTAGCAATTTGAGTATTTACACTTTTCTTATGTACCATGTACCACAACCTGATAGGGTAGGAGGTAATACACTTATAACATTCGACTTTTATTACGAATTGTGAATATATTTTATGTTTAATTATTTTAATAAATTCAATGTAAACAAAAACTGTAAATACTACCTACTACATTTACACCCATCTAAACACAGACACATACACATATTTTTGCATCCAAAAGATTTAAATGCTCACAAGCCCAACATCACAACTAACTATTATTAAATTATTGAGAGTAACATAAAACTTAGCACTGGTAGCTCTGTGGCACACCTTAACTGGGTGACTAATAGGACAAATGTATAAGAGTGCGTTGTGTGTGTGTGCTTGTACAGGCGCATAGGTATTTATTTATAACCTCATAATAATTATGCAAATTATACGAAAAATTGTGTAGTTTTTGATTCATTCATACAAACATTAATCCATTCGCATTTCTCATGCTGCTTGCTTGGGTGGGTGGATGGTTGAGTGGGTGCAGGGGTCTAATTGCCCCTGCTGATGTCCTGCTATGCAAAATCTAACAATTTCCCCTGTCACCGTGGATGTTGGTTGTGATTTTTATGTTCATTCATTCATTGCTTATATATGTCAAATTATGTTAAATTTGCGTTCACGCACACACACACACATATACAATGTCGCTTATTGTACTACTTACTCTAGCTCTATAAAGTTCCGTGAGCATATGAATCATTCAGCGGGAACTGTGCCAACTGGCTGCAAATAAGGTGGGTGGATATATATATTTCCCACTGTACTTAGTCGAACAAAAAGCTTAAGTTATAGCTGTTGTATTTAAATATATATTTTGACATATAAAACGATAAAATATAGTCAAATGTAGTTTTTGTGGTGACCTCAATTTTGTGAACTTTAGGCGTCTTAATAAAGTGGACACCCAGCCGAAAGGAGGACAGGTCAAGAATTTGCTTAGATGAGGACACTTTTATGGGTAATATTAATATGTTATCTAAGTCGTTTCTTTTTGTTTTTTTTTTTTTTTTGGAAGGCAATCACCGAACGGAAATGTTTGACAGTATTTTAATACTTTGTGGGTTAGGTGGGCAAGACTAATATACATAATCTGGGCAGAGCAAACAACTATTAAGTCTTATAAGGTTTTAATGGAAATTAAGCAGGATATAAAGGTGAATTTAAGGCTTATAACAAGGTCTAATACGGCAAAGTGTATTTGCGTTGATAAAAGTTGAAATATGAGAGAAACTTGTTGTTTGTTGTCACAACACTAATGAGTGAAATTATTAATGGCCGAGGTTTTGAAAGTAAAGTCGTATGAACTTACCATATGTTAAAAGAAAAATATTATAATCCACCACTTACCTAAAAGAAAAAGACAGAAGAAAACAGTTAAATTAGTTTTGTAACAAAATATTCAAATGTGTAAAAATGTTTTCCTAATATAAATTAAATGACAATGTATTTTCACTAGAACGTCACAAATTGCACTTACTAACAAAATAAGATAAAGTTATAAGTACGACATGGAATATTATGCAAATGCATATTATTTCTGGACATTCTAAAATGGAAACGGTTGAGTAATTTTTACGAATCATGAATTTTCCATTTAAATGGCATTCAAACGTTTTTGCATATGTTACGAAAAATATGTGTTTTTTTTTATATTTATGCTCATATTTTAACAAATTTTACACTAAATTCACTATTTGTTGCATAATTTTGTTTTTGGGATTAACTACCACTTTAAGAAGTAAAACGTCTTTAACTTTTTGTGACATATTGGGCAAAAGTTTCTTTATAATCATCGGAATTACCAAACATTTTTACACCGATATCCAGCGGATATGTAAATTTTATATGAAAAGAAGATTTGCGCTACAAAAATTCTTTGCTTAAAGTTAATAGACAAAACCAATCAACAACTGCCATGCTCGGTGAGGATTTCAACATATATAAAGTTATTTCTTTTATAACCGTTGAATGCGGCTACATGGTAAATGCGGCAATGCACCTACTACTCTGTTGTTTATTAAATTGAAGTTTATTAAAAAAGTCATTTTATTAAACTGAATTATCTTATATCAAATGAATAAAAATGCCTTTTTAAAAACGTCTTCGCGTATACCGATTTTGAATGAAACATGTCCACTTCCTCCAGAGCTAATTATTACAAGATTGGGACAAATAACAAACATGTCAAAGAATTTGCCAAAGCATTGAAAGAGCAGAATCGACATCGATTTAAAATTAATTTTTATTTCATATGTACTTATAAGAGCATAAAAAATTGTATCTCCTTTTTTAACAAAATTCATGCAAATTTTATTTTTATTAATTATAATTTTTTAATTGCATATTTCATGTGATTTAGTGCATATTTTGGAATTTTAAGTGCATATTATATGCGCATATTTTCGATTTTTTAGTGCATAAAATTTCTTGGACTATTTATAAGAAGAATGATGTAAGGATATGCTGCTGGTGTGTCCGAATTATCTACAGAGATGGTGCCTCTATCCTCTATTTGCGGATGTTTTCGATGAATATAAGGCTGACATCACCACCACACAGAAAATGCGATGCAAACGACGAAAAAACTGTGACAAGGCACAAATTTGAATGTGGAATCATAGTTGCCAAGACACATCGACATCTGGTCGTCACCGAATAGCAACTATCCGCAAAATAGTTTTACATCACACATATGTGTGTACACGACGTCCTCCCAAGGACATTTAAGATGCATTCTACCCAGACTATGACATTAAAATCCTTCTGAGAGATTTTAATGCTAAAAATGAAAGAGAAAATGCTGTTGGTTCAGCAGTCGTATAATTTAGTCTACGTAACAACGCCTCGGTAACGGATTCAGACTGGTTAGCTTCATGTCGGTCGTCAAAAAGCAAGAAACCAGATTGTTCAGTTGGTAATCGATGGAAGGCATGTCGCCAACTCAATGGACGTGGGTGTGATGCGCGGTGCAAATATTGACTTGGATCACCACCCAATTGCAGCCAAGGTATCGCTAGTAACTAAATGCAAAAGAAACCAGACATCAAAAAGCTGCATACCACCGGGATAGCCAATGCCTACTCCAACCAGCTCTCCCAATTACTTACAATAAACTCCCAAATTCTGACGTTCTCTATACACAGTGACAATATATTGTGAATTCCTTGACCACTGCTGCAACGACTGCACTGCCTTTTGAAAAACAACTTGGAAACAAGCCCTGGTACGATGAGGAATGTTGCGCAGTGTCTAAGGAAAATGATGCTGCATACAGAGCAAAACTGCAGCCAATGGCAACGCACGCGGTGACAGAGCTTTATAATGAGAAAAGGAGGGAGATGAAAAAACCATACGGCGGAAAAAAGCCACTATATAAGAAAAGAGAGAGCCAGGATATTGAAACTTATAGGGATAGATGTGAAGCCCGAAAGTTATGAAAAAAGATAATAAGGAAAGGTTTTGGGTCCACATCTGTAAGGACAAAGGTTTAAATCTGGTCACGGACACTCATAGCGTTCTGAAATTATGGAAGGAACACTTTCGAACTCTTCTCGTTCCAGAAGGAATCATATGTGACGAAATCACGACGATCATCGACGACGGAGTAGATTATCCCCAAAACCGAGGCAAAACTAGATAAGCACGGCAATTGGAAGATTTGAAAACAATAAAGCTGCGGTAGCCGATGGACTGTCGGCCGAACTTTTTCAGGCCGGCAATGAGCTGCCAACGTGCATACATCAGCTCATAAACACTATTTGGCTAAAGGAATCCATGCCTGAAGATCGGAATCTAAGTGTTCTCCGTCCTGTTTTGTACCCATTGCATACAAGGTCCTGCCTAGTGTGTTATGTGAAAGGCTAAAGCCCATTCTAGTGAACCTGATAGGATCTTATCGGTGTATATTTAGACCTGGTAAATCCACTACGAACCAGATATTCACACTATGACAAATCCTGAAGAAGACCCAAGAAATGCAAATCGACACCTACTATTTGTTTGTCGATTACAAAGCTGTATTCATTAGTCAGATACAACAGAAACTACTAGATGCTATAGCTGAGTTTGATATCTTCGCCAATTTGATAGGACGTAGTATCCAATGAAAATGGGCAACAATCGGACGGAACAATTTTTCACCAATCGAGGCTTTAGACAAGTCGATAGTCTGTCATGCAATCTCTTATTATCATAATGGATATGATCATGCCAAAGGCTGCAGAAATCGCGGCAGATACCATCTTTATGCCGCCTATGCTGATGTTATAGATATCATTGGCCGTGGTTTGCGGGATGTTACTGCTGGATTTTCATGTATTGAAAAGCAGTCGTCGAAAGTGGGTATGGTGATAAATGAGGAAAAAATCAAGTTATTTGTTTCAACGAGCAAAGAGTCTACTCTTCTAGGACGCAGCGAGAACGTTGAGAGATATAACTTTGAAGTGGTAGATGATTTTGTCTACCTTGGCTCCGCCAATGTCAGCCTGCAAATCAAGAGACAAAATCAAGACAAACTACTGCTACTATGCTCTAAACAATCGATTTAATGACAACTCCCTCTCTCGAAGAACAAGATCCAACTCTTCCAGCGCTGATCCTACCTTTCTCGCTCTGCAGTGCAGAATTCCAACACAAAAGGTCTTCGTCAATGAACTCGAAAAATTTCGTTGGATGGACCTGGTGAAAGAGCTATTATCTAAACTTGGTGTGACGCTTGAACTTCCTTTATAAATGCGGGTACGGGTAGATGAATTTTTGTTGGTGCTGCCAATTAAGAAGAAGGCTTTAGACAAGGCGATAGTCTGTCATGCTATGACCATGCGAAAGGCTGCAGTAAACAGGACTGGTACCATCTTTAATAAAAGTCACATGCTGCTGGAGTATGCCGTTTACATAGATATCATTGTCCGTAGACTGTGAAACCATCAGCCCTAAGGGTAATGGTATACAAAGTCAAACACACTTCATTAGTATGACAGCTAGTTTTACTGTTATCACTATGGGAACACATAGCCCTGGCAGTAATTTTGTAATTTTGTAATTTTGTAATTTTGTAATTTTGTAATTTTGTAATTTTGTAATTTTGTAATTTTGTAATTTTGTAATTTTGTAATTTTGTAATTTTGTAATTTTGTAATTTTGTAATTTTGTAATTTTGTAATTTTGTAATTTTGTAATTTTGTAATTTTGTAATTTTGTAATTTTGTAATTTTGTAATTTTGTAATTTTGTAATTTTGTAATTTTGAAATTTTGTAATTTTGTAAAAATTCTATTACTTTAATTTTGTAAAAATTAAAAATTAAGCCCTGGCAGCTTTAACCTTTTGAATGTGGATTGCGATTTCAATTTCATAAAGTTAAATAGAGCGGCCTTGTCCAAAACATGAAAACCGATTGTCATCAGCAAAATTTTTTGTAAACTTATATGCAATAATACACAGTAGCCATCATATCTGATAACATATGCTAAATAACATTAAGCATTACCCGAATTTCCCATATTTCCTCTTTCTCTTTCCTTTTCTTCTAAAATATCCCATATGCACAACGACTGCAACCGCTTTCATCGATTCCATACCAAAATGCGGTTGTCAGTGGCAAAGCTATAGATAGATGTGGTGTGTGTGTGTATGTATGTTGCTGGATGATGATGTACTTTCTGTTATACTGCTCTATTCAAACTCTGTCGGGCTGTTGTGGCAGTAGCTTATAATTTTCTAATAGTTTAATATTTAATTAATTTACCGCTCATTTAAAATTTACTTTTTATGTAAAAACAAGCAATAATGCAGATTGAGTAAAACAATAAAAAAAAAAACAGCAGCAATAACAACGGCGGCAATGGCGTTGCTAAATTGTGTTCAACATCATTTCAAATTAAATTTTATGTCGAACAATAGAAATAACACTTCGTATTAAAATGTGGTAATTTGCATTACAGGCCAGTGTACATAAAACACTGACGCGGCGCGGCTATCCAACTTCCTCACATGTACTACTACACACACACACGTACATTTCAATATATCCGCTAACATTGGCCTATGCCATTGGAGAGTTCATGTCAGCGTTGCCACTAATAAATGTTTAAAATGCAAATGCTTTCTAATTGTTAATGTGTTCTTCTTTTTTTTGATGTTTTTTTTTTGGTTTATTGCCACTGCTTTGCTGTGTAGCCTCTATTGTTATTGTTGGTATTGTTGCTGCTGCTGCTGTTGATCTGTGGATTTTCAATTTGGACAAAAATGTTAATTTTTCCGAGTCATGTTATTTTAGAAATTCAGTCGGTTTTCATTCTCCGCCATTTGTTTGCGGTGGGATTATTGAAATTCATGTATAGTGGTGCACCTCTGTATTCCCAGATTGTGGATGCACTGCACTGTGGGGTGATGCAACGTGTGATTATTGTTTGATATGAATTAAATGTGGCTTAGACCAGTGGTCACAATGATTATCACATTGTCCACGTGACGTTGATTGAAGAGAGTGCGCTAGTGGAGGTGGTGGTGGTGGTGATTGGGTAATAGGCACAGAAGCTGTACAATTAGGTATGATTGGAAAAAAAGAAAATTTTAGGATGTGGATAGTGACATATTATCATGTATAACTATAATGACATTAGTAATGAAATTTGTGACGTAAAGTGGGAAACAATTTGAAAATGTGATTAAAATTATATGCATTAGTTGAACTTTAGGGGGAAATACAGCAAAGAATTTGCTTCTCAAGCCGATAGACAAGAACTGCATCTAAAGTCGACACACAAAGTTCCATATGACATCAAATGTGATATATGTAATTTTTCAAAATTAAAATATTCCGCTGAAATCTTTATGTTTTTTGCAGTACCAACAACTGAAGCACATTTGTCTCCCCATACCAATTTAAACATTTCTCCTTAAGCATCTTATTCCAACCATCAGCACACAGTCACTCTTGTTGCGTATACGACATATCATATTATTGCATGTGACTCATACGCCATAATGCACTTGTGGCTTTCTAAGTTTTTTTACGATCATTTAACGGCATAAGAAGGTTATAACCATAAATTTCCTGAAAAGTAATAAACCAGCAAATAACATTTCATCATTTCTACTGTGACAAATAACCAAAGTTATCGTTAGAAAATCACATCATGGCACACGCAGAGCAGCACTTCAAAGCAATTACATTTGTTTTTAATAACATCAATTAATATTCTATAAGTTGTTGAGTAGAACTCAATGTGAAGGAGGAATCAAAAAGGAAACATAGCACAGTACAAAAGAGAGAAAAGGGGGAATATCGGAGAATATGGAAGAGAATTAAATAAATTCAGCAATAAACTTAAGACTTTACGAAAAATGCTAATTAAGCAAAAAGTAATGTTGCTTTAAATAGAATTAAACATTAAATGAACATAAACAGATTAGCAGAAAAGAATAGCCAACACCGCTCAATACTGACAAGCAAATTTGTTGTTGTTGTAATTTAGCAACATTAACACAAAGGTCTATGGCAGCCATATTAGCAAAATCACTGCTATAAATAACTCACCACCCACCGTCGACTATGCTCTTGCTACGAAATTAAGGAAATCCAGTACGCATTTGTTTCCTTCTCTATACTTGTGATGACACACAACGTCATCGTCTGTGTAGGTTGGAACTTTGCAACAAAATCATCATGTTTTCAACACCAGATCTTATAACTTTCCTTCCACCCCAACGCCAGCGCTTGCCTCGTTATCATACGTAGTCATTATCAAACAACACTGCCCACAATAAAACTGGAAACTAATGAAAGAGCATCAGCACCAGCAGCAGGAGCAACTTTACTAGCCAGGACATATATTTAATTTGTTGTTATTGTGATAGAGAAAAAACTTTCTGTACTCTGGTCTATATCGCACCAGCATGAGCAGACGGTCGGGAAATCAAATGAAAATATAAGAAAGCTTTTTTTTTTTGTATTTGTCTTAGGGTGTTGTTGAAACAAAACACTAACACTTGGATTGACCATTACCATTATATAGTAGGAGGGGGAGAGAGGAAAACAAAAACTAAAGAAAAACATCAGCGTGTTAGTTTAGAAGTTGTAATATACATAAAGAATGGGGGGTAGAAGGAAAGTCATACGTATGAGTTGGCATATACATAAAATGTAAATAATATCATAAACAAAAGCGTTTATCGATTTCCTCTATAAGAAAAAGAGTAACTATTGCAAATTGTAATCATTGGTCACAAAATTTCGTGAATTTAAAAGGCTTTAGATTTTGTTAGTCTTTGTTTGTTGATTGTAAAATTTTTGTAAATTTTGTAATTTTGTTGTTTTGTAATTTTGTAGTTTTGTAATTTTGTAATTTTGTAATTTTGTAATTTTGTAATTTTGTAATTTTGTAATTTTGTAATTTTGTAATTTTGTAATTTTGTAATTATGTAATTTTGTAATTTTGTAATTTTGTAATTTTGTAATTTTGTAATTTTGTAATTTTGTAATTTTGTAATTTTGTAATTTTGTAATTTTGTAATTTTGTAATTTTGTAATTTTGTAATTTTGTAATTTTGCAATTTTATTAAAAATTAAAATTAAAATTAAAATTAAAATTAAAATTAAAATTAAAATTAAAATTAAAATTAAAATTAAAATTAAAATTAAAATTAAAATTAAAATTAAAATTAAAATTAAAATTAAAATTAAAATTAAAATTAAAATTAAAATTAAAATTAAAATTAAAATTAAAATTAAAATTAAAATTAAAATTAAAATTAAAATTAAAATTAAAATTAAAATTAAAATTAAAATTAAAATTAAAATTAAAATTAAAATTAAAATTAAAATTAAAATTAAAATTAAAATTAAAATTAAAATTAAAATTAAAATTAAAATTAAAATTAAAATTAAAATTAAAATTAAAATTAAAATTAAAATTAAAATTAAAATTAAAATTAAAATTAAAATTAAAATTAAAATTAAAATTAAAATTAAAATTAAAATTAAAATTAAAATTAAAATTAAAATTAAAATTAAAATTAAAATTAAAATTAAAATTAAAATTAAAATTAAAATTAAAATTAAAATTAAAATTAAAATTAAAATTAAAATTAAAATTAAAATTAAAATTAAAATTAAAATTAAAATTAAAATTAAAATTAAAATTAAAATTAAAATTAAAATTAAAATTAAAATTAAAATTAAAATTAAAATTAAAATTAAAATTAAAATTAAAATTAAAATTAAAATTAAAATTAAAATTAAAATTAAAATTAAAATTAAAATTAAAATTAAAATTAAAATTAAAATTAAAATTAAAATTAAAATTAAAATTAAAATTAAAATTAAAATTAAAATTAAAATTAAAATTAAAATTAAAATTAAAATTAAAATTAAAATTAAAATTAAAATTAAAATTAAAATTAAAATTAAAATTAAAATTAAAATTAAAATTAAAATTAAAATTAAAATTAAAATTAAAATTAAAATTAAAATTAAAATTAAAATTAAAATTAAAATTAAAATTAAAATTAAAATTAAAATTAAAATTAAAATTAAAATTAAAATTAAAATTAAAATTAAAATTAAAATTAAAATTAAAATTAAAATTAAAATTAAAATTAAAATTAAAATTAAAATTAAAATTAAAATTAAAATTAAAATTAAAATTAAAATTAAAATTAAAATTAAAATTAAAATTAAAATTAAAATTAAAATTAAAATTAAAATTAAAATTAAAATTAAAATTAAAATTAAAATTAAAATTAAAATTAAAATTAAAATTAAAATTAAAATTAAAATTAAAATTAAAATTAAAATTAAAATTAAAATTAAAATTAAAATTAAAATTAAAATTAAAATTAAAATTAAAATTAAAATTAAAATTAAAATTAAAATTAAAATTAAAATTAAAATTAAAATTAAAATTAAAATTAAAATTAAAATTAAAATTAAAATTAAAATTAAAATTAAAATTAAAATTAAAATTAAAATTAAAATTAAAATTAAAATTAAAATTAAAATTAAAATTAAAATTAAAATTAAAATTAAAATTAAAATTAAAATTAAAATTAAAATTAAAATTAAAATTAAAATTAAAATTAAAATTAAAATTAAAATTAAAATTAAAATTAAAATTAAAATTAAAATTAAAATTAAAATTAAAATTAAAATTAAAATTAAAATTAAAATTAAAATTAAAATTAAAATTAAAATTAAAATTAAAATTAAAATTAAAATTAAAATTAAAATTAAAATTAAAATTAAAATTAAAATTAAAATTAAAATTAAAATTAAAATTAAAATTAAAATTAAAATTAAAATTAAAATTAAAATTAAAATTAAAATTAAAATTAAAATTAAAATTAAAATTAAAATTAAAATTAAAATTAAAATTAAAATTAAAATTAAAATTAAAATTAAAATTAAAATTAAAATTAAAATTAAAATTAAAATTAAAATTAAAATTAAAATTAAAATTAAAATTAAAATTAAAATTAAAATTAAAATTAAAATTAAAATTAAAATTAAAATTAAAATTAAAATTAAAATTAAAATTAAAATTAAAATTAAAATTAAAATTAAAATTAAAATTAAAATTAAAATTAAAATTAAAATTAAAATTAAAATTAAAATTAAAATTAAAATTAAAATTAAAATTAAAATTAAAATTAAAATTAAAATTAAAATTAAAATTAAAATTAAAATTAAAATTAAAATTAAAATTAAAATTAAAATTAAAATTAAAATTAAAATTAAAATTAAAATTAAAATTAAAATTAAAATTAAAATTAAAATTAAAATTAAAATTAAAATTAAAATTAAAATTAAAATTAAAATTAAAATTAAAATTAAAATTAAAATTAAAATTAAAATTAAAATTAAAATTAAAATTAAAATTAAAATTAAAATTAAAATTAAAATTAAAATTAAAATTAAAATTAAAATTAAAATTAAAATTAAAATTAAAATTAAAATTAAAATTAAAATTAAAATTAAAATTAAAATTAAAATTAAAATTAAAATTAAAATTAAAATTAAAATTAAAATTAAAATTAAAATTAAAATTAAAATTAAAATTAAAATTAAAATTAAAATTAAAATTAAAATTAAAATTAAAATTAAAATTAAAATTAAAATTAAAATTAAAATTAAAATTAAAATTAAAATTAAAATTAAAATTAAAATTAAAATTAAAATTAAAATTAAAATTAAAATTAAAATTAAAATTAAAATTAAAATTAAAATTAAAATTAAAATTAAAATTAAAATTAAAATTAAAATTAAAATTAAAATTAAAATTAAAATTAAAATTAAAATTAAAATTAAAATTAAAATTAAAATTAAAATTAAAATTAAAATTAAAATTAAAATTAAAATTAAAATTAAAATTAAAATTAAAATTAAAATTAAAATTAAAATTAAAATTAAAATTAAAATTAAAATTAAAATTAAAATTAAAATTAAAATTAAAATTAAAATTAAAATTAAAATTAAAATTAAAATTAAAATTAAAATTAAAATTAAAATTAAAATTAAAATTAAAATTAAAATTAAAATTAAAATTAAAATTAAAATTAAAATTAAAATTAAAATTAAAATTAAAATTAAAATTAAAATTAAAATTAAAATTAAAATTAAAATTAAAATTAAAATTAAAATTAAAATTAAAATTAAAATTAAAATTAAAATTAAAATTAAAATTAAAATTAAAATTAAAATTAAAATTAAAATTAAAATTAAAATTAAAATTAAAATTAAAATTAAAATTAAAATTAAAATTAAAATTAAAATTAAAATTAAAATTAAAATTAAAATTAAAATTAAAATTAAAATTAAAATTAAAATTAAAATTAAAATTAAAATTAAAATTAAAATTAAAATTAAAATTAAAATTAAAATTAAAATTAAAATTAAAATTAAAATTAAAATTAAAATTAAAATTAAAATTAAAATTAAAATTAAAATTAAAATTAAAATTAAAATTAAAATTAAAATTAAAATTAAAATTAAAATTAAAATTAAAATTAAAATTAAAATTAAAATTAAAATTAAAATTAAAATTAAAATTAAAATTAAAATTAAAATTAAAATTAAAATTAAAATTAAAATTAAAATTAAAATTAAAATTAAAATTAAAATTAAAATTAAAATTAAAATTAAAATTAAAATTAAAATTAAAATTAAAATTAAAATTAAAATTAAAATTAAAATTAAAATTAAAATTAAAATTAAAATTAAAATTAAAATTAAAATTAAAATTAAAATTAAAATTAAAATTAAAATTAAAATTAAAATTAAAATTAAAATTAAAATTAAAAATTAAAAAAAGTACTTTATTGTTAAATAACAGAGCATTGTAGAACATAATTTTTGTAGAGCAAAAGTACCGTGTGGAAAAACTGAAGGCATATGGTGAAAGGTAGAGAATACAGAGTTCTGTGAATAATTCCTCAACAGAAATTCACTATTTTGTCATCACTCAAATTTGTGAGCTCGAAAATGTATAAGAGTTAACAGGAACGATATAGCTTAAGCTATCAGTAAAATTAAACAAGTCACTAACAGATTTTACCGCATATGAATAATTTTTTGTTTTAAGTACAGGATTACATTTATTATTTGTCATGGAAACATCCGTACACCATGTGAAATCGATACACATATATAAAGATGAACATTCCTCAAATCAAACCACCTAATAATAAACAATAAAAGACTAAATGAAAACCACTTAAAATCATCAATAAATGGCTAAGTGGTTCACTCTTATGGCAATCGACTAAATCAAATCACACCCATACCTATTATATGTAGTTTTGAGTCTTTGAGCAAATACTTGCCAAAGCCACATTGAATATTTAAAATCTTAATTAGTGGTTTTCTCTTCTATGCTGTCTCACCCTCCAGACGCCACAGCTTAATGCTGCAAATTCTTTAAATATTTACAGCAATACTTCTCACAGCCATTTCCTTTGTCATTTCTTGTTGCCGCACCCGCATATGGTTTAAGTTAATTATAATTGATTCTTACCCTCTGTTTCATTTTATTTAGAATTTACTAATTTTCTTAAAACTTTGATGTGTTTACTTTTGTGGCGCTGCTGTGCTGCCAACAGACGAAGAGCATTCTGTCAACTTGAATGTTGTGTAACTCAGTGTCACACTTTGTTTGCTGTATTCCATGCCGATGTTTTATTCAGAAACACCCATTTTTTGTGTTGTTTGTTTAATTTTTGCGAACGAAAAGAACACAAGTAACGAACGCTGTGTCAACAGAGAGATGGAGAGCGAGAAGAGAGAACGCAACAACTCTAAGCAACACATTACGTTACATCGTACCTACTACACTAGTAGAAAACCCCGGCATTTAAACCCAATGATTACTAATGAGTAAACATTATAATTTTAGTTACAAAACTACAACTGAATAAAGAATGAGCATGAGCGTCGGAATAGACAAGTGAATGGAAAAGTTTGCACTACTCTTTGCTGCTAACGCTGCCGTTGATAGGAACTTTTAGTTAAATGTATTCACTAGCTGGGCAAATCAAATGCAAAAAGTTGTTTCACTACACCCGCTGGCTGACTGCATCACATCGCCAGTTATTCACTTCAGTAATGGTTAGGGACTGTGTGTGTCTCATAGTAGAACTGAATTAACGCCATCATAACAAACATCGGTTTAATTAATCATTTGCTGTGTGTCAAAACAGCACTTGGCGTTCACTGAATTAGTTCCTTTTTATCCCACCTCCTTCGCTGGTTATTTTTGTGTGACTCTCCTGTTTTTATCATTTCGCAGTGCTTTGAGATATGCTAAGATATGACGAGTTTTTATTTCTGCGACAAGTTAGCGTTGAAATATCAAACGAATGGTTTCTGGTAAACAGAAACCCCAAAAACCGTAAGCGAATCAACAACTTTGCAACAGCAAATGAGAACGTCACATTTTCTGTGGCAGCCAAGACACACATGAGTAGTCACAGCGGTGTTGTAATCAGTTTCAGGAATGTCAGACACTGGACTACCGATAGATTGCGGATTAAGGTATTACATGAAACATTTATGTGTTTGTAAACTAAATGCATTTACATAAGATCAAATTACATTAAAATATAAAGTAATTAAAGCGCAGATTGGTAATGCAGATATGAGTAACATTATTATAGAAAAGGTTTAGTTATTATGCTCAACACTTTGTATGTGTTCGTGTTAATCAAGCGAACAAAAAAAATTTTTTTTCTTTGACATCCCATTAATGAGCTTTGAGAAATATTTTCCTATTCGAGTAAGTTGATTTGCTTCTATTCATAGAAGTTCACACCAGCACGATCCCAAGTAGCTTACACGTACATGAATTACCGATATATCCAAATCATCAATACGTTCCTGACTTGGCAATATGAAACTTAATTGCCAGAAAAGTGAATTGCCAGAAATACCCTAATCGTTGCATTTCTGATCCTGATCTATATGGACACTGCCAATTCGAAGAAGTATTTCGTTCCGACAAGCAGCATAAGAGACGAAATTACGTCAATCATCGACGAAAGAGTAGATAGTCCACCACCGAATTAAAACAAGATCAGCAAGGCAATTGAACGCCTTAAATACAATAAAGCTGCGGAAACCAATGAACTTTTGACAGGGTTTTTTAAAGTCGGCGGCGATAAGCTGTCAACCTGCATGGATTACGGACTGCATGCCCGATGATTAGAATCTAATTGTTTTATGTCCTGTGCTTAAGAAAGGCGATCCAAGTGTGTGTAGCAACTACCGCGGGATTTGACTTTTACTCATCGCATACAAAGTTCAGTCTAGATTCTTATGTAAAAGACCACAGCCCATCCTAGCGAACGTGATTGGACATTACCAGTGCGGCTTTAGACCCGGTAAATCCACGACCGACCAGATTTTGTCACTACGGCAAATCCTGAAGAAGACCAAAGAACTGCAGATGGATACTCACCATCTATTTATTAATTACAAATGTTGCATTCGCCAGTCAGATATGACAGAAATTATTATATGCTATGACTGAGTTAAGTACGCCGTCGAAGCTGATACGACTTTGCTTGATGATACTGACCGACAAGGCGATAGTCTGTCATGCGATCTTATGAACATCGTAATGGAAATGATCATGCCGAAGGCCGCAGATTACGAAAGTATGCTGATGACATAGATAAAATTGGTCATGCACTGCGGGATATTACTGCGGCCTTTTCAATCATTGCGAAGCAGTCGGCGGAAGTGGGTCTGGTGATAAATGAGAACAAAACTGAGTTTTTTCTTACAACGAACAACGACGTGTCTACTCGACGCTGCGTGAACGTTGACAACTATAACTTTTAAGTGGTAGATGATTTTGACTACCTTGTCCCTTCGTAAACAGAAATGATATTGTCAGCCTGGAAATCAATATACAAGTAGTGATCGTAAACCGCTGCTACTATGCGCTAAGCAAGCTTTTTAATGACTAAAGCTCGCTCCCGCAAAGATCCAGCTCTACCAGACACTGATCATCTACATCGCAGTATTCTGGGAGTTTTCGAGAGAAAAATGCTTCCCAAATTTTTGGACCCATAATTATTAACGTCAAGAACCGTCGTCGAATAAACCATGAGCTGTATAACGACATCGACGTAGTCAATCGCGTCAAATAGACCGAATGCGCTGCAGTGGACACGTTGTACGAATGGATGAAAACGCTCCAGCTCCAATAAAAATATGAAATTAGCCCCCAAAAAAATCATAAAATTTCGTGTTGTTGTTTTCCATTTTTTCGGGGCCTAATTTCATTTCTGATTTGGGGTGTATTTTCGTGGGGCCTAATGGCATACCGCCCATAACGTATACATCCATTACATTATTAATTGCCTTAATTTCCTCTGTACACCCCACGAATGAGGTATGCGATAGCTTCTCTCGCTGTTGTGAATTAACACAACGATCTTTTTTAAGATTCTCAACGAACGGCACCTACTTGTTTATCGACGAATGCGAACGTCACTGTTTGAGAAGATTTTTACTAGACATGCCGATTGACTGAACACTATACTACAAAGTTGTTGTCGACAACATCGAGGGAGCCGGCACTGAAAGAAAAATTTAGATTACTAGAAACAGGAATCGAACCTGGAATCTCCCGCATGGTATCATGCCATGGCCGGTCCCAGTCCGGCAGTAATATGTTATTCCTGATAAATTTAGTTCTTTTTACTGGCCCCCAGATTCCCTGAAAGGGTCCTTGTGATCTCATAGCTAGCCTTGTATATTACAGTTGTGGGCTCCCGATGATCTACCTCCCACTGCATTTTGGTAGTCAGCGATGTGCACTGAATGTTTCTTCAATCTGACTCTACGAATGTTTAACTAGAGCGCACTGTAATACATATTCCCCCTTAGTGAGCAGTCGTACAATGCTTAAAATTATGAAAACAATACCGTCGTAACCTTATTTACCAGAAAAACTGCTTATTCCCACTGCTCGTTGTAACCAAGTTTAAATATGTTCATATTTTATTAATTGCATTTCGACTATATCGAATATCGCTGCTTGTATGCAAAACATACGTATACTTGATCGGCAGTAGGTAGTACACAGGCAACAACAACCAACTGTATGTTGTATTACAATCCCCCCACAATATTACTGCAATATTAATAATGAACATAAAAATATGCACATATTTGTAATGATATGAAAGGCAATACAGCAACGAGGAGGCAAGCATACAAACATCATCATATACCGCACACACACAAAGTAATGTGTGTGCATTAATACGCATACGCCATCGTGGTCAAGGCAGCCGGACACAGCAAGCAACCCAATGAACAAGGAAAAGTTTATGGATTTTAAAAGATAAGAAGATTTAAATTTTTATTCCAACTCAACATTACGATAACACAAATAAATACAAAAGCGAAACCTCTCTTCCTTTCTCTCTCTCTCTCTCCCATTCTTCTTCCAATAAAATGTCTTTATTTAATCTTGTATTCCAATTAAATTTTTCGCTGCCACAGATGAAGCAAAGAAAAATCTCAGAATAATTTCAACAGAAAATATTGAAAAAACGAGCAGAGAGAATATCATTAAGAAGAAGATTGTAAACGGTAAACATTCATTCATTAGTGCATCATTGAAGCAGAAAGAAGTGGACGCAGGCCATGTGGACAAAATAGGAATGTAACGGCTTGCTAACAGACTACTCCCTCTCTATCACTAGTTCGCTGTCTCTCTTTCTTTCTCACACACAGGCACATTCACTGGCAGCGTACAAAATTTGTTGCAAATAAATTGTCCGATGTAATAAATGACTTAAAACAACTCATTTATCTTCTATTAAATAAACGTAATTATTTTCGTTTTTTTTGTATTTTTGTTTTTTCGCTCTTGCACTCTCTTTATCTCGTTTAATTTAAACTAAAAGAGAAAATCGTGCAATATAAATTTACATAGAAAAAAAAAATCGTACAGTTTGTAATGGAGCCTGGGAAGGAGGATGCTTTACAAAAAATGCAATCACTCATTGCGAGAATAAAAGAAATCCTTACAGCGCACACATTGAAATTAAAACGCACTGCCATTCATTTCGCTCCCCTCCCTCCCCCCATGCTCTCAGTCACTCACGTTTTTTGTGGCGGGGGCTGACTATGGCGCTGGATTATTCCAAACATGTTTTCGCCTTAAAACGGCGGGGGTTGGGTTGGGAAATCCATACATTTATTTTAAAATCCATATTAAACCATTATAATCAAATATTGGGTACCATATCAGTTGAAAGTATATGCGAACAACAATATAACAAAAAACGAAAAAAAAAACACAACAACATATACGATAACCAGATTGGTATGGTACTGCATTGCCATCGAAGACTTTATGTGCTGCTGGGCTCTCATTCTTTGTTCACTTGCAATCAATTTAATACTCTGCTAGATATCCATCACGGCACAGTGGTATCTTATAAAGCTTCAGCGAATTTTATAAATATTACTATATGTTGCAAACAGAATTTCTTTACTTGTCAGCACTCTCGGATAAGAAATTTTAATTTAGATACAAAATTTACTGTTATTGTACCAGAAGCACTTTAGTTGTAACCTTAATATACATTTAGACTTTTACTTTAAAATCGGGCAAACAGTTGTCAAATAAAAACGGTTTATCATACAACCACCGTGTCACAGACGCTCAGGCACAAAAGACCGCTCACACGACAATGATGATGACATGAATGGTCAGTACTCAGGGTTCTCCATTTAAAAATGACATACAGCTCGTTTTTTGATAACCATTTTTTTTTTGCAGTTGTCGTTGTCATACAAAAGGATTCCTACGCACTTCCTCTCGCCTTTGTGCAGCACTCCTCTCAGTCTCACTGTAATATTTGCAGTCACAATCTTCCAAACAATCTCTCAAATATTCCAACGCTGGGGCATACAATTTCAACAGGGACAATTCAATATAAACATATCATCAAATTTAAACGTGTATATTCTTGTGAAAATATCACGAGCTTTTTGTTAAAATATCATACAGAACAAAAAAAAAGAAAAACGGCAACAATACAAAACAACAGAAAAATGCACGAAAAAAACATATAATAAAAAGAATCCGCCCAATACCAACAAATATTTATGCCACAAAAATCCTGTACAGCTTTAACTTTCTTGCTGTGTGAAACACAACACTGTTACGGGTACGCAGTAAAACGGAGCATTCATAACAAAAAGAGGTATTACAAAGGAGAGAATGCACCTGGGAAAATAAAAGCGTCGTCACAGTGCTATGAGAAAGGTGATAATATTAATGATAATATTCTTCATTTTTAAAATTTTTGATATTTTGAATATTTTAAATTTTTTAAATTTTTTTAATATTTTAAATATTTTTAACATTTTTAATATTTTTAATATTTTTAATATTTTTAATATTTTTAATATTTTTAATATTTTTAATATTTTTAATATTTTTAATATTTTTAATATTTTTAATATTTTTAATATTCTTAATATTTTTAATATTTTTAATATTTTTAATATTTTTAATATTTTTAATATTTTTGATATTTTTAATATTTTTAATATTTTTAATATATTTAATATATTTAATATTTTTAATATTTTTAATATTTTTAATATTTTTAATATTTTTAATATTTTTAATATTTTTAATATTTTTAATATTTTTAATATTTTTAATATTTTTAATATTTTTAATATTTTTAATATTCTTAATATTTTTAATATTATGATATTGTCATAGTTAATATTTTTAATATTTTTAATGTTTTTAATATTTTTACTATTTTTAATATTTTTAATATTTTTAATATTTTTAATATTTTTAATATTTTTAATATTTTTAATATTTTTAATATTTTTAATATTTTTAATATTTTTAATATTTTTAATATTTTTAATATTTTTAATATTATGATATTGTCATAGTAAATACTTTTAATATTTTTAATATTTTTAATATTTTTAATATTTTTAATATTTTTAATATTTTTAATATTTTTAATATTTTTAATATTTTTAATATTTTTAATATTTTTAATATTTTTAATATTTTTAATATTTTTAATATTTTTAATATTCTTAATATTTTTATTATTTTTAATATTTTTAATATTTTTAATATTTTTAATATTTTTAATATTTTTGATGTTTTTAATATTTTTAATATTTTTAATATATTTAATATTTTTAATATTTATAATATTTTTAATATTTTTAATATTTTTAATATTTTTAATATTTTTAATATTTTTAATATTTTTAATATTTTTAATATTTTTAATATTTTTAATATTTTTAATATTTTTAATATTTTTAATATTTTTAATATTTTTAATATTTTTAATATTTTTAATATTTTTAATATTTTTAATATTTTTAATATTTTTAATATTTTTAATATTTTTAATATTCTTAATATTTTTAATATTTTTAATATTTTTAATATTTTTAATATTTTTAATATTTTTAATATTTTTAATATTTTTAATATTTTTAATATTATGATATTGTCATAGTTAATACTTTTAATATTTTCAATATTTTTAATATTTTTAATATTTTTAATATTTTTAATATTTTTAATATTTTTAATATTTTTAATATTTTTAATATTTTTAATATTTTTAATATTTTTAATATTTTTAATATCTATATATATAAAAATGAAATGGTCCACGTATGTCATACCATCACTTGAGAACGGCTGGAGCGATTTGGCTGATTTTTTTTATTCGATTCGAAATTTTCCGTAGATTGTTTGTGTTGAAAAAAATCAAATCCAGGTGGCGCTAGGGTGGATTTATATCGAAAATTTAAATGCATGTACCAATTCAACTGAAATTTAGAATGGATATTCGTTTGGTCATGAGAAAACATTATACGTACAAATGGACCCGGTAGATGGCGCTGGGGTCGGTTTACAATCAAAATTTTTACGAAAGGGCTAATTTAACTGAAATTCATAATCTATGTTTGTTTGATCATCAGAAAAAATTGTATGTACAAATGGACCCGGTAGATGGCGCTAGGGTGGATTTATATCGAAAATTTGAATGCATGTACTAATTTAACTGAAATTTATTTAGTATTTATGTTTGTGGAACCTTGAGAAAAAATTGTTTGCATAAATTGACCCGGTAGGTGTCGCTATGGTGGAATTATAATGCAAATTTTTACGAATTAAACAATTTGACTGACATTTTGAATGTATATTTGTTTTATTATGAGAATTTTTTTCGTATATATGGACCTACGGTTGATTTGGCTGGGGTTGAATTATTTCGAAAATTTATATCCATTGTCCGATTTTACTTAAACTTAAAATATATGATTTTTTTGACATGAGAAAATTTTGAATGTATGTTTGAGACCAGTTGCCGGTGTTTAGCTTATGATACACTTAATTTTTGGAATGTCATTTAGTCACTTTTTTTTAACATCATAGTTATTCAGAAGTCACCATAATTGTGAAAACGGTTGACCCCATTTGTCCCAAAATTTCAGTGAAAGTTGAGGATTGGCTATAGATGGTCACCCAGACCGCAAAAAGGCTAAAAGAAGAATGACTAACTTTTATAATGGCGCACTTCCTAAAGAATTAGACAGCTTCACAAAGTGGTTTTCCCAATTCGAAATTTTAGGGGACAATAACGAAAATAGGAATAACTGTTGATATCACCCAGACCATACGGTTAATGGGGTTGCTGAGCCCAATGAATGCATTTTTGGAAATTCGTACTCCTTAGGATAGAAAGGTACAGTCATCCAGTACACCAGCGCAGAAAGTTATATGTCAGTCAATCGGCTTAAAAATGTGGCTTTAGAATATATGCCTATCAATAAGTAAGTTTTCATCACATCATGGACGACACTGCTGATCCGTTTTAGCAATTCTTATAATAATATATAATAATCTTTTAGATATATCAAGTACAAACTTTGTTCGGAAAAACCTCGCCTTTTATATTGAAATATTTCAAAGGTCAATGTAATAAACCAGTCGCTATTAGATTTCAACAGCAATCAATATCTTTTACAATAATTTGAAGGCAGGACGAAGTCTGCCGGGCCAGCTAGTTTTTAATATTTTTAATATTTTTAATATTTTTAATATTTTTAATATTTTTAATATTTTCAATATTTTTAATATTTTTAATATTATAATATTTTTAATATTTTTAACATTTTTAATATTTTTAATATTTCTAATATTTTTAATATTTTTAATATTTTTAAAATTTTTAATATTTTTAATATTTTTAATATTTTTAATATTTTTAATATTTTTAATATTTTTAATATTTTTAATATTTTTAATGTTTTTAATATTTTTAATATTTTTAATAATTTTAATATTTTTAATATTTTTAATATTTTTAATATTTTTAATATTTTTAATATTTTTAATATTCTCTTGTTTGTTTTAATCGATCTGTACAGAAATATGAATATGTTTTTCATTGTTCGGTTTGAGATCTATTTTCTATTATCGCTAATAGAATTTTGTTTTACAAGAGTTGTGTGAAATGGATTATGTTGTTTTAATATTTTTAATATTTTTAATATTTTTAATATTTTTAATATTTTTAATATTTTTAATATTTTTAATATTTTTAATATTTCCATGAGTTTGTATTCTAAATACTGTTCTGCATGTCCGTCATTCCATTTATGTTATTGCAACAGATTCTTCCTCTATGGCCCCCAGAAACTCCCACGCAGCACCAGAACGTGTCTCAGTCACATAGTGCGCCATTGTAGTTAAACATACGACGAAAAGGTTAAAGTCATAAAAATAGGAAAACGTTTTACGCTTTTACATAGAGCATAACCTTTTGTTAAGAAAACAGGTATTTTTTTTATCAAGCAACACCACCTACACGTGTGGCAGTAACGTTGCGAGCAACAAAAATGCATTCTATAGATTACGGACGTGCCGACGTGTGTAACATGCGTGAATGTATTACTCTTGCCATGGAGCCCAGCCAGGTGGCCATCGTGCAGCCAACCCTCGCCCATATGCAATAAATACAATAACGGGTAAAAAGTTGTTGTATTATTATTTTTGGTGCATATATGTACTATATATAATTGCGCACAGAATAACCGATTGCTATTCACATTTTTTTTTTGGTTCACCTTAAAGTTGTACTGGTTTACAAATGTTGAGTTTGTTCCGTTTCGTTTTTCATGAAATATCACCGAGACCTCAGTCATCTCTCAGCGTTGTATAAAAATGTTTAAGGAACAAAAGCAAAACGACTATGGGCGATTTTCGCATTGTCCAGCAATGGCGAACAATCCAATTTATATTGGTTACAACAAAACAAGTTCTTTGTGATTTCCTTCGATTGTGACAAGAATATCAATCAGGAATATTTTCCCCGCACCAATTTACAACGCATGTTTTGGTTTTGTTCTCTGGCAAAAGCTTTGCCAAATTCCGGGGGTCGTTAATGTTAACGAATTACTGGAAAAGTTAGTGTCAATGGAATACATTTTCAGGGGAAGGTCAAGAATTTTCCATTACGAAAATTTGAGAAAATTAAAAGAGTTTTTTTTTCCAACTATAGCTGAATGTATATGAAAGTTGTATATGTGTATTACTTGGCATGTTTGGGATACGTTAAGCATCATATTGATACTCAGACCAGATAAGAAATAAAGGCGAAATCATTTTTGTAGCCCCCCTTCCAAGCCTTAATGGAATACCCATCTAAACAAGCTGCTTATAAGCAGTTTCCCACCAAAAAAGCTTCTAACAATTAACAACAATTCCCTTAGTAAAGCGGACTAAATAAAATATAAATGTTTAAAGGATATCCTCAGTTTTACATAATTTAGCATTGAATGAACAAAACACAACTTAAATTTTCTATGCATTCAACAATAACACCTCATTTACCGGTGACTACAACAAAACAACATTCCCGGCACAAGTCTCACAAACACGCAATCCCAGCAGGCTGCACTCTTTGCATACCCTGCTTCATCTTCAGCTGGTTACCAAAATATGCGCCAAGTCACAAAAGCCTTTTCTTGTCTCGGTATTGTATAATTTAAATGAATGAATTAAAAGCGAGCGAAAAAAACTAAAATAAACAAAGTAAGCCCATCATAAGAAAAACTACGACCCAATGCGAATCCCAAAAGTTTAGAGCAGTTGTTGTGATGTTCGCAATAATGTTAGGACGAAGCAAGGCATCGTCTTGCAATGTCTTGTGTGTGTGAGTGGCTGTTATATTCCATCTGTTTGGCCGTTTTGGCATTCACAGTTAGGTTCTTGATGGCACACAAAATACCACCAGAAACATCCGCGGATGCCAGTTGAAACCCCGAAAAGGAAGCCAACGCCAACAAGAAACAGATTCCCCAGTGCGGTTCGCTTTCTGAGTGGAAATGCAATTTAAATGTTTCCTGTTTTTTTCTCTGCTTGTTGGCCGTCCGTTGATTTGCCTTTGGTGCCGCCGAGCAGTTTGTGTTTTTGGTTAAAAGTTTATGTTGTTTTTGGATTATTATTTCCCTCCAAAAATATTTTTTTTTTGTTTTCTTTTGCCAATCGTCGTTGGCATCTCTGGTTGCCATTGGAAAAGAAGGAAGGAAGGAAAGCAGGATGAAAGAATGGCGGGAGGGTGCACAAAGCCAGTACTATCTGGTGCTGACATTAACAACAACCGAGTTATGTTTGCTATTGCATCGGAGCTTTAGAAGCTGTAGATGAAATGTTCGTAAAGGAGTTTTAATAAGTTGGGTAAACATTTTTAATATTGGAAGTAAATTAAACAGAGAATAAATACAAATGCAGAGCATTCTTTTAAATTAGTAATTATGAGTAGAAAAGAAGGCAAGGTGTTGGGGAGTAGCTTGGGTTGCAGTTTTCGCAGTATTAGTAAAGACTAATGAGGGGTACGAGCAGAAATCGGTAAGGTATCTATGTAGACTGAATACATTACGGTGGACTATGGCAATAACAAACTTTTGGATACTGAGTTTTAGGTTTAGTTGAACTAATGATAACTTGAAACATACCGTGATGTTCCTTTTATGACACTTTTTTGATCTTCATTTGATCTTCACGATAATATCAGCGAATTTGGACATCGAGCAGCACCATAAGTTTGTTACTGAATAAATTTCGCAGCGATAGGTAGGAATTAGAAGCTCCTCAGCTAATGCAGGATTTTTCTAATTTGAGTTTTATGTCCGATCGTTATTTATACTTGGGAATAATCAGAATCTCGCTTTGGAGGTCCACAATCAGCTCACAACGTTTGAGAGATCACGTGTTCCCCGGAGAATGAACATCCATTTAGTGGTAGCAAATATGAGATGACACACTGTTGAGTAAAATGTGCTTAGTAAAAATGGCATGCTTCCACCGATGCGTCTTAGTGAGTAGGCAACAGAAGTAACTGAAGATCAACACAACGGCACTCTTAGTGGCTTTGGCAGCCCCAATTTACTAGCATTGGGCGTGGTGGCCTAATAAGCCACTCTCTATAAACAAAAACAATTATTATGAAAACACGAAGAAAGGGAAAAACAAGAACCCCCCAATTTGACCTACACCGCAAATGTAATAAGGACCATGATTTAAGGATATGCACCTGGAATTTCCGATCTCACTACAGAGATGATGCCTATATCCAAATGAGATGACCATACAGGAAATGCGATAGACGGGACATAGATGCACACAATGAAAGCATTGTGACATCTTTTACAGCTTCCATACAGAAATACATAAATTTGGATGTGAATTCATAGTCGGCAAGAGACTTCTACTTCTGATATCAGGGTTTAACTCTGTAAGTATCCGAATAGCCAATATCTGCATCAAGGAACAATATTTCTATATCACGAAGATTTGTCTTCACGCCCTCTATGGGTGCATGGAGGAAATATAAGACCGCTGCCCTGATCATGATATCAAAATCTTTCTGAGAGAAATTCCGTGTATGCAACAACACCTCCGATAACGGATTCAGGCTCATTAGCTTTGCGTCGGCAAGCAACATGGCAGTGAGTGGAACCAGATTCCCGTACAAATATATCCACAAGGCAACCTAGATATCCTCTCATCAAGAGACAATAAGCCATGTTGCAGCCAAGTTTTAAAAACACAAAAATGAAGCTAGACATAACAAAGCTGCATACCACTGAGATAGCCAATGCATATTTCAACCAACTCTATCAATTACTTCAAACAACCCCCCTAATTCTAATATTCCCAAAAGCATATTACGAATTATATGACCACTGCCGCACCGACAGTACAGGGTTATGAAGAATCATGCTCAGAAAAGTCCTGATGCGATGAGGAATGTCGTAGCATCTGAGGAAATGGTTACTGCATACAGGGCCAAATTTGCAGCCAATGGCAACGTGTGCGGTGACGGAGCGATATAATAAGAAGAGGAGGAAGATGAAACGCTTCTTTATGAGGAAAAAGCATCTACGAAAGAAAAAAGTGCCAAGATATCGAAAATTACAGGGGCAGAAGTGAAGCCGGCCGTGGCATGATTTTTAGAACACATGACTCCCATCCGGAAGATCAATGGTTTGATTTCTGTCCCCAGTCACCTACATTTGGTTTCTTTCATTTGATTTCTTTCACAATAACGCGAGAAGCTTTCTCATACCACATTCATGGGATGCAATGGGAAATTAAATTTAAGGTTAAGAGGTGAAGCCCAAAAGTTCTACTAAGAGGTAAGGAGCATCGGTTTTTGGAACAGGGATCCTCACCTGTTAGGACAGAGGTGAAAATCTGGTCGTGGACACTTAGAGTATGCTGCAAATATGAAGGGAGCACTTTCGTACTCTGCTCGTTTCCGAAAGCAGTAGAAGTGAAGACATCACACCAATCGGAGTGATTGTCCACTACCGAGCCAAAACGAGATTAGCACGACAATTGCATGGCTTATAACCGATACAACTGGCGATGAGCTGGCAACTAACATGCACCATCTTTTAGACACGATTTGACTAAAGATATGCATGCTCGATTATGGAAATCTGAGTGCTCTACATCCTGTGCTTAAGAAAGGCGATCCAAGTGTGTGTGCCAACTATAGCGGGATCAGCATACAAGGTGCATTCATGTGCGTTAGATAAAAGACTAAAGCCCATTCTAGCGAACCTGATTGGACCTTATCAGTGTGACTTTAGTCCCGGTAAATCCACGACCGATCAGATATTAACTCTAAGACAAATCCTGGGAAAACCCAAGAAATTCAGATCGACACCTTCTATCTGTTAATCGGTTACAAAGCTGCATTCGACAGTCTGATACAACATTAATTATTATATGCTATGGCTGAGTTTGGTTTCCTTGCAAAGCTGATACGACTTGGCGGGATGACATTGACTGTCCCGAAGTCTTCAGCGAAAATAGGCAAACATCTCACAAAGTCATTTTCTACCAAGCGAGGCTTTAGATAAGACAGATAGTCTGTCATGCTAACTTTAACATTATAATGGACGTGATCATGTGGAAGGCTGCAGTTAACACGACTGGGGTGTCATCTTTAACAAAAGTCACTTGCTTCTCGCGAATGCCGGTGACGCGTATGGCGGGATGTTACTGCGGACTTTTTGAGTATTGAGAAGCAGAGTCCACATGGTTTTACATGAGTCTTGCAGTGGAAGCCTTACCCATAGTGTGCGATTGCCAGCGCGGACCTGGGATGGCCCAAGAAAGCTTGAACAATGAATAGAAATCGACAATTTTGGGAGCAAACTACCACAATTGCCGGCCCTTTCTTACAGCCAAAAGATACCAAATAAGGAATGTGAGTGTGAAGCATATCTAATTTCACATCGAGCCTGAAGACTCTACCAGCGATTGCGGTTCTAACCACAGCCTGCGTGATGCTCCCACAAAGTCCCGGGGCTCCAGATCTCCACGCCACCGGTCACCACTACTCCCAAATTGTGATTTAGCGCACCATATTTCACACGATTGCTAATTTTTCGCGGAGAGCAGACATGGAAATTGTACATACACGCAGGCAGCGATGCTTCTATACCTATTGCCCCGGATAGGTGAAAACGGTTTGGTACTACACTACATGCATGCAGTACCCACACCGCTGAGAGACGGGAAGACCTTCAAACCTCTTCCGCTCGACGACGTTGAATGGCAACCATGTATTATATATTTTAACGAACAAAAAGCATCTATTCGTTTGTAAGGCTGCATGAACATTGACAACTATAACTTTGAAAAGGTCCGCCATGGATCCGCCGTAAACAAAAACAATAATGACAGCCTAGAAATCGCGTGACGAATATTGCTTTTAAACCGCTGGCACTATGCGCCAACCAGGCGATTAAATAAAAAGCTCTCTCTCGACAAAGTTCCAACTCTACCAGGCACTGATAACATCTGCATTACTCTACAGCGCAGAATTCAAATATCAACCCATGCAAATTTTAAAAACAATGGCTTATATATTTTGAAAGTTATCGTGCGTACCAGCCGGACAGACAGATAGAAGGACATGGACCAAACGACTTAAAAAGTCATGGAACGAATTTGGTTCAAAGAATCTTAGGGTCTTAAATAACTCATTCTATGTCGTATACTTTTGGGTCGTATCAAATGGTAAATGCCCTCCTACTCTTAGAGTGAGGGTATAAATACACATGGGAAGTTTGTCGGTGCATTAAAGACATGTGGTTTTGTTTAAAATTTTATTATTTGTAAACCTCCATATTATTATTTTCCGTTTTTTTTTTTTTTGTTAAATAGAAAAACTCCCAAACAAATATCTTAAAGGTTAAATGTCAAGGCTATTTGAAAAAATATATTTCTTGTATTCTTTATTTGTTTAACCCAATTTTCTTGGCTTATCATCCCAAATCCCAAGTTGAGTAAAGGACAAATTTATTCTTTATGTTTTGTTTTTTTTATTTTGTATACGAATTCTTTTTAAAATGTTCAGATTGAAACAGTCCCTTGCCCCACAAATTTTCTTCTACCACTTATGTATTAGTGCAGCATCCAGCGCAAGTGAGCTCGTAATTCAAAGCGCGTATTCAAATTACTTTTAAGTAGGCAACAATTGAATTGGCACCAGCCAAAAACTTCACGAGTAGAAAGCAAACGAAAAATAACAAAAACAAAAAAAAAACGCACAGCTCCTTAACATCCCAGAGCAACGACAGCAGCGCATGAAAAATGCAACAGAGAAAACGAAAATTCGGCATGAGGACATCAACAACAACAAGAAGAAGAAAACGTCTTAAATGGGATCATTGTTATACAAATAGCGTGCGGAAATTGCAAACAGATTTTTTGGGTCAAGCTATAAATATACAAGTTGGTATAATATAAAATATTTGGGTGTGTGTGTGTAGTTTTTAGAATTTTAATGAAACATTAGCGAGAGCAAGGGCAACGGGCACGTTAGTTAAATATTTAAACGGTATCTTATTATATCATATTAAAGCGTAGGGAATTTTTGGGAAACAAGGTGTACGAATATATTGCAGTAATCATATGACAGCAAGAAATGATATTGTGGTAATAGGAATAGGGAGTTCATCTCGACTGTCGCTTTTGGAATTATAATAAGTTGTGAAAGATGTTTTCTCGAATGTTGTTGACAGCAACTTCGCAGTATTAAGCGTCGATTCAATCGTCGTGTCTAGTAAGAGCTTCTCAAACAGTGACGTTCGCATTCGTCGATAAACAAGTAGGTGCCGTTAGTTGTGAATCTAAAAATAGAAAGCGTGTTAATTCACAACAACGCGAGAAGCCATCCCATACCTCATTCATGGGGTGCAAAGGGAAATTAAGTTTTAAGTAAGTGAAAGATGGTTTTTTTTTTGTGCTACATAATGCAACATCATGGCCATGATAAACAACCAACCATTGCTAGTTTCCATAAAATACAAGCAAATTACCTACTCACGTTCGCTTACTTGACGCGTGTTCAGCATATCACCTTAACATCATCATATATTCTAAGAATCAATAAAATTTAAGGAATCCAATTCAATTGCATATCTCTAAAAATTGCTGTGGCTTATACCACCACCAAAGCAACTACCGCCAAGCAAGTCCCTTTTCATCTACACTAACCACAAATTCCCCTATCAAACTTCACACGACGACATGGACCCCCGTTCACAGGTCTGAGGTTAAACGGCACTGATTGAACTTTGAGCCTTCCACTAAACGACAAAGCAATAATTTGCTATATTAAATATGCTATAATTATTATTTCTTTATAAACTCCTAGTCTTGTTAGAGCTTTTCTGATTTAGCCAACAACAAAGTATTTGCTAATTTTACCATAGCAATTTAAATGCAAAGAAAAGCAAATCATTTATTACCTTTCACGTTCACTTGGCGCTTTTCACTTGTATTGTGGTGGTGGTGAGTGTCATAAATGCTTTGTTGTTGTTGCGGTTGTTGCTGTTGTCGCTGTTGTTGCAAGAATTCTATTATAGTTGGCTGCCATTTCAATTATTGTTATTATTATTGTTGAAGCTATTGCTGCTGCTGCTACTGGTGCTGCTGCTGTTGTTATAATTGTTGTTTAGGTAACAATAAAGCAAATAGCACAAGTAAGTGAATAACAACAAAGGGATTGAATGACTAATAACTACCTTAGATCGCGCTAACAACGCCCACATATTTCAGTTAGTTTTCTGTGTGTGTATGTGCGTGTGTGTATTTGCATCCCACACTCACAATTTACATAATTTCAATTTTGTGGTTATCACCTGTTATTCCCCATCACGAGTCCCAAGTTGCTGAGAAATGCTTAAAGTGAGGGAAGATTTCCACTTATTCTTATGTGCCAACACTTACTTCATATGAGAGGGAGTGTGTGTGTGTGTGCGGGTGTGCTTGGAGGTGTCCACGAAGTTGGGGGGGCATAACTGTGGCTACATAGCATTTGCATTAATTTGAATAGTGGCCTACTATTTTATTATAATTTTGTTAATTTCAGTAGAAGAAATAAATTTAATTAAATTAAGGAAAAAGGTGGTCGTTAGGTAACTGACTGACTGACTTCAAGGTATACTAGAAAAACAAATACAAATATGTTAAATTGTGTATTTAAGTAAATTTTAATGAGACCAGCCCTTGCCTGATGGTTAGAAAACGCGACTACCATGCGGGAGATTCCGGGTTAGATTCCCGCCTCCAGCTATTTAAATTATTTTCCATTGTCGGCCCCCTCATTGTTGTAGACATCAACTTCGCAGTATAGTGTGGAGTCAATCGGCATGTGTAATAAAAGCTTCTCAAACAGTGATAAATAAGTAGGGGCCGTTAGTTGTGAATTTAAAAATAGATAGCGTGTTAATTCACAACAACGCCAGAAGTTATCTCATACCTCATTCATAGGGTGTAAAGGGAAACTACGTTTTTTTTAATATTCACTTAAAATACATAGTTGGCACATATTTATATATTATAAGTGACCCGGCCCACTCTAAATTATTGAAAAATATGTTGAATACTGTTATAACAGCGATTAGTTTAATAACGATAAATTTGGTCACACTTTTTCGTATATAAAGTTTGAACTTTAAAACAAAAGCAAATGCACTAAATTTCTTACTAAAATATTCTTGTTAGGATTGGTAATAAGTGTCAGCAATACCACGGAAATTGGGGGTTTTCTGATCGTTATTCACTAGGGAATAAACAGAATTCTCTATTTGGAGGTCCCCAAGCGGCTCACAATGTCAAAGACATCACGTATTCCCCGGGCAATGCCATTAAGCATCCGTTCAGTGGTAGCATGCTATCACCTATGCTTCTTAGGAAGTAGGTAAAAGAAGTTACTGAATTTCAACAAAAAGGCTGTCTTCATGGCGTTGCAAGCTCCAAGAAACTAGGATCGGGAGCAGTGACCTAATCAGCTACTCTCCTTATAAAACAAAAACTGTTATAAAAATACGAAGAAAAGGAAAAACAAGAACACCCCCAAACGATGATGTCCATGATAAAGGTATACACCAGGAATGTACAAGGCTGACATCATCGCCAAACATGAAATACGATGGACGGGACAGGGATGCACACGACGAAACAACACACGAATATGGATGTGAATTAAGAGTCGGCAAAATACATCGACATCTGGTCTCGCGGTTTAACCCTGTTAGTGACCGAACAGCCACTATTAGCATCAAGGCGAAATATTTTTACATTACGCAGGTTTGTTTACACGCCCCGACGGAAGACAAAGACAAGAACAATAAAGATGCATTCTATGGGCGCCCCTGCCCTTCACATTGTTCTGGGAGATTTAAATGCTAAAGGAAGATGTAGCATTCTAAAATTCAGTCTACACAACAACACCTTCGATGACGTATTCAGACTGGTTAGCTTTGCCTCGGCAAGAAGCATGGTAGTGAGTAGAACCAGATTCCTGCATAAAGATATTCACAAGGCAACCTGGATATCGCCTGATAATAAGATGCCCGTTGCAAATATTTCCCCGAGTCACCACATAGTCGCAGTCAAGGTAGACAAGCGATTAGGCAGCACTAAAAACGATCGGAACCAAACGCAAAGGAAGCTAGATATCACAAAGTTGCATACCACCGAGATAGCCAACCTACTCCAACCATCTCTCTTAATTAGTTCAAATAAACTGCCCTAGTTCCGATGTTTTCTGAAGATAAGATGCTGCCTACAGGGCAAAACTGCAGCAAATGGCAACGCGTGCAGTGACGGAGCGTTATATTGAGAAGAGGAGGGAGATGACAAGCCTCTTGAGACGGAAAAAGCAGCTATGGAAGAAAAGAGATATAGGATATCAAAAATGACTAAGATAGAGATGAAACCCGAAAGTTCTTCTAAAAGCTAAAAAGCAAAGGGGAATCCCCACTGTATTAACACAGCTGGAAATATACTCACGAATACTCAGAGTTTACTTCAAACAAGGAGGGGAACGCTTTTGTTCTTTGCTCGTTCTCGAAGGCTGCATAAGTGACAAAATCACGTCAGTCATCGAAGACAGAGTAGCTTCACACTACGACAAATCCAAGAGAAGACCCAAGAAATGCAGATCGACAAAGCTGCATTCGACAGTCCAATATGACTGAATTTATTAGATGCTATGTATAAGTTTTGTATACCCACGAAGCTGATACGACTTTGCGGGATGACACTGACTGACACAAAGTTTTTCAGTGAAAATAGGAAACAATCTGACAAAGCCTTTATCCTTCAAGCTAGGCTTTGGACAAGGCGATAGTGTGTCATGCGAACTCTGTAACACCATAATGGACATGATCGTGCGGTAAAAAAAAAACTTAATTTCCCTTTGCACCCCATGAATGAGGTATGGGATAGCTTCTCGCGTTGTTGTGAATTAACACGCTTTCTATTGTAAGATTCACAACTAAGGGCACCTACTTGTTTATAGACGAATGCGTACGTCACTGTTTGAGAAGCTCTTACTAGACACGCCGATTGACTCGACACTTAATACTGCGAAGTTGCTGTCAACAACATTCGAGGGAAGCCGACATTGAAAGAACAATTTTTTTAAAGATGACTGGAGCCAGGTTTGAACCTGCGATCTCCCGCATGGTAGTCGCGGTAGGCTGCAGTAAATAGGACTGGTACCATCTTTGACAAAAGTTAGATGCTGCTCGCGTATGACGATTATATAGATATCATTGCCCGTGGACTGCGAGATGTTACTGCAGTCTTTTCGAGCATTGGGAAGCAGGCGACGGAAGTGGGTTTGGTGATAAATGAGGACAACACCAAAATGTTTTAACAGAGAGTCTATTGGATTAGGACTCTGCATGAACGTTGACAACTTTGAAGTCGTAGATGATTTTGTCCACCTTGACTCCGTCGTAAACAAAAATTGGTATTGGTCGCAAGCCGCTGCTACAATGCGCTAAGCAAGCGATTTAATGCCAAAGCTCTCTCTCGACGAACAAGGATCCAACTGTACCAGACACTGATCTAACCTGTCTTGCTCAACAGCATAGAATTATGTCTAATGACTCAAGCCGATATATGTATTCTGGGAGTCCTAGAGAGAGAAAAATACTTCGCAATATACATTTTGGACTGATACCGTCGTCGAATGAACCATGAGCTGTACAACGACATCGACGTAGTCAAGCTTGTTCAAATAGAACGATTGCGCTGACTTTGACACGTTGTACAAATGGATGAAAATGCTTCGGCTCGAAAAGTCTTTGGCGAATTGCGTCGCTGGAGGGGGTTATCAAAACTTCGTTTGATAAACTTGGTGAAGGAGCTGTTATCTAAGGTCAAAGTTGGCGCCGGGGACCATGCGGCCCTTGGTTTCTATGATGACCCCATATTTGCGGATACTCAAATGAAATATATTTTCAAGAATAGGTATAACTAGGTCCAGGGGATCTTTGGGGCCCAAAAAATCTACATTGGATTCGTCTTGAAAGTATCTATTTTAAGAGTACCACCAAGTAAAGAACATTTGAATGTTGCAACGTCCCTTTTTAACGTCCTTTTCTGACGTGACGTGAGGAGTCGAGATGGAGAGTTATATTGTCTCGCAAAAACAGCCTCGTTAAATTTTATTAAAGACATCTGATGTCGAAAATTCACTAAAACAATAGGAAACATAGTTATAACCTTACTCCACGGGTAAGAGGGTATATATCACTTGGTATGACTCAAAAGTGTAACACATGGAAGGAGTCACGATGTTTTAAGTCGATGGATCCATGTCCGTCTGTCTGGACGGCTAGTAAGCACGATAACTTAAAAAGACTTAAATAATTATTTTGAAATTTAGCATGGGTTAATATTTTCCCAAAACTATTTACGGGATTGTATATGGGCTACATGACAACTCCCTTTCTGGTCCCTTCTATAAAATCGTGTAAAAATATCAATACAATCAACGCGATCTAATCCAAATTCTGTTGTTTGTAAAGTTATAGCAGTATAAAGTTTGGGAGTAATATTTAAATTCTATTAGCGCCCCTTCTGGTACCTCGTATGTAAATGTACCATTCCTCCCAATTTAGAAATCGTGTAATAATTTCAATACAACCAACGTGCCCAAGCTATTAAGCTAAAACTGGATAAAGTTTTAGAGAAAAAATTGGAACTTCAGCCACGTTTTAGGTTAAACTGCAATCTTCACCTGGTAATAAAAGAAAAGTTCAACCTGGGGCGCAGAAAGGAGCGCTTACAGTTTAACGACGGATCCCAATCTCGACTTTTTAAAAGGAATTGACTATACAAATTAGAACTGACGACCATTCACATAGGCTGTCGACAACAACATAGACAATGACTGTAGCTGCCATTTTGTTACTTTAGGAACAAATTTATGGATACGACAAAATTATATGTTCACTCTTTACAAATCTGATATATGTTGTAAAATTTCAGTAATTCCCATTTCGTGGACAACCCTACGCCGTTGCACTTAGTTTTGTCGTTGCTAATAACATTTCATTACAATCACAATTGTGAGTAGTGAGTTCCTTATTACTTTCCTTAGACTCCCCACAACACAATGATGCACTATCAGCAACAATAACACCAACAGCAAACAACGACAACAACAACAGCAGCAACCATAGCAATTGTTATATTTGCAGCACACACACACATGCATACATACGTGCTACAATAGCTTTTGTATAGAGTTTACACATTGACACATTTGGCCCGAGTCGGTAATAATGTATTAGTTTATTGTGATTGCAATTGCATACGAAATTGAGTTGGTTTACCATATGAGGGAAACGGGGAGAGAGGAATAGAGAATAGGGGCTAAAGCAATGGTTTTCACTACGATGTGGCAAAAGGAGGCTGAAGTGTTTTCCCGCCATTGCTGTGTGTGAGTGTGTGTGTGTGTGTTGCAAGTCAGAGTATGAAGTGCATTTCTTATAGATTTCCTAGTAGTCATACAAGGTCTTCGTGTGTGTGTGTGTGTGTGTGTGTGCTGACATATCACAACGATATTCTAAGATTGTAGGGTAAGAATTTGAATTGTAAGCAATGTAAGAAAAATTGCAAATTTTATTGTTTTCCTGTACGTTTTATTGTTGCTTTCCAAAGTCCCTTAACCACAGTTGTTGTATAGAGCATTGGTTAACCCACATCTAACACATAAGCGTCGCTGGCTCTGGGAACAGTTTACACATATCCTTATCCATGATGACGTACACTCACATACGCTGGTGTGTATAGCTACTCTATTATGTGTGGTTTCATATGCACAATCATCATGTGCAACGACCACTAGTAAATTCTTGCAAACAATCGTCATCATCGTGCACATCATCATCAATGTTTGTGACAATGTGGGTGAGTTCCTTAGTCCTTAGTATAAGTCGAAGTCGAAGTATTTACTGATATCCTTGCGAGTTGTTGTTGTCGTCGTTGGTGCTGCTTAAACTTATTACTGTGAGAGTGTGTGTATGTATGCGAAAATGTCTGCATATGGAATATATTTTACATTAAGTAAAGATTTGCAATTTAAATTATAATAAGATAATTCCTCTATCTATTGTTTTTATGGTTCACAAAATGTTTGGCAACATAATGCATATTTTATAAATATGTCTACTATGTGCTTGGAGAATCAAGAGATTACTAAGGACAAGAGATGTTGCCCAACGCCACGTAATCAATATCAAGGCTATGTCAATATGTTTTGTGCAATTTGTATGTGTGTTTTAATTTATAATGCATTAGATACAAATGTCTAATGAACAACAAAAGTAATCCTTTTCGTGTGGCAAGGCCTGAATGTAAGAATTTAAGTTGCAAAAAGAGGTAGCTGAGATAGTATAAGATTAACAGTTAAATGTGAGTGGTGCTTTAAGAAGAAAACTAATAGAATATATTAGCATAGTACAGTTATATACAATACATCTTGTCCCGGTTAACTTAGTCCTGCCTCCAAAGTTATTGATACCTACATATGTACTTGTAAAGCATAAATAAATATATACTATGAAGATAATACAAAAACACAACGATCTCATAATGTAGAAATCTAAGTAGAATTCGTTTATATATTTAAAGACATGAGTATAACAAGTAGGATGCAATATGGATGCAATATCCCCAGATCAAATGACGAGGAATCAGATTGATCACGTGATAGTCGATGCCACATACGCAGTGACCAGGGTGGCTAACTTTGACATGGCGAGACCACGCCTAACGAACGCTGGACATCGGTAAACTACACACCTCAGATGTGACAGACGCCTACTCAAACCACTTAACACAACTGCTTCGGGATGCAATATGAGCTGGTTGTGAGCGGCATTGAGAGAATTAGCTAGAGGCAACTGGTCTCTACAGCTGGAAAAAGAAGGCGTTGAAGAAGCTACAGAATACATTCACATTGTTGCTCTGAAATAAAAGGGAAGCCCGAAAATTCTACCAGAGAGTTAAAGCGAGAATACGAGGACTAGCGCCGCCCTCCTGCAAGCACAACGATGGCCAGCTAGGATCCAAAAAACGTACTTAAGATATGGAGAGAAAATTTCGGCAATCGACTTGATATGGCCACCACTCCAGAGGACCCCACTCACGATAGTATTAACCGTCCTCAACCGAAGGCGAGTTACGTGCAATATCCTGCCTTGAACAAAACAAAGTGACCGTAGCGGATGGTCTCCTGACTAAATAGTTTCAAGCAACTGGTTAGGAGCATTCATCAGCCCACAAAGATTATCTGGCTAGAGGAGAGGGAGCAGGGCATAGCAAAACCCTGTGGGAATCTAATATACTGATCTAGTAACTTCACCTGATATTATACAACAAAATTCAAAATATTGCAAAGATGTGCGTATGATTAACATAAAATCCGCATAAACTTAATATTACTCATACGCTGAGTAACCTAACGGCCTGCTATATCTATACGTCTTAGGAAGTATGTAATAGAAGTTACTCAAGCTCAACACCGCGTCTCTTAGTGGCTTTGACAGCCCCAAGAAACTAGGATTGGGCGCGGTGACCTAATAAGCCACTCTCCTTAAACAAAACCAATTATTATAAAAACACGAAGAAAAGGAAAAACAATAATTTTATTTCCTCCACTCCTATAGTGTATTCAACTCTTAGCGTGTTTGCCAACTGGCCAGTGACCGGTTATTACAATTTCGATGTACCTTAGAGGAACTCTAGACAGGTTCAGCACTGATCGTGTTGTCTGTACATTCATCGTAGGCCAAATCTGTTTGGAGGCCGTGCAAGTGGGTCCTGTACCCCATCCTTCATTAGCAATAAGGTTCAGTTTCACCGCAATTTTATGCTACCCCCCATTGTAACAGGAATACCAATGTAACGGTAGGCTTCGCCCAAATTTTCGACGGTAGCGGCTTTTTGGCCAATGCAACAGCTCATTGGTTATCATATACATATGTCAACAAATACTGGAACATAACATATGTAAGGGTAACTGTCGAATGTACCTTGGGTAACACAGTACAACACATGATTTTGGAACTCAATTCTGAGAACTGCACGTGGAAGTAGGCCCAAAAAGAAGAAGTTCTGCATCTTCTTGTCAAGTAACATGCCATAATAATTTAATATCGATTTGAATTTAGAAAGTATCGTATAAGAGAATTTGTAACGTTTTAGGCTCTTTTTTTACTAACTTCAAAACGATATTAAATTTTGGAAATTTTATTTGAAACGGAGTTAGCTAAAATGGGTTAGAGGTAAAAGAGGACAAGACAAAATAAAAAAATTCGACGCACTTAGAGTCCCCTCGATGGGAATGGACCATAAACGTTGAAAGCTATCGATTTAAGGTAGTGGATGAATTGACCCACCTCGGATTTTAAGGAAATAAGAAAAGTGTCAGCCAAGAAATCGTGCGAAGAATAGCTCTCGCCAATTTATGTTTTACGAACTGCTGCAGCAGTTTACTAACGCCACCTTGTACCCACCCATGCTCAAGCACGTTTCTGGCTTAAAAGTCTGTAAAAGTACGAAAACCCGGGCTTTCAACCCTAACTCAAGATTTGAAAGGTGTTTGAAATTTTTCAAAAACAGATTCTTGTTGAGCTCCGCTGCACCTAGCAAACAAATATTACTTTGTTTTTGGTCACACTGTGTTACCTTAAATATAATCTAGCTAAAAGACAAAAGTGGATGGATTAAGGTAGGTTGAGATTGAGTTTTAAGCGAAACCAAAAATATAATTATAAATCGAAAATTAGACCTGCCAAACAGTCGCGGCCACCATATGAACAAGTTTATCTTTAAGAAGTAAATGTGGAAAAAACTGCTTTCGATTTAAAGCAATGATTTCTAAAACAAATTCTATATTGAGTATATCTGTTGAATTTAAAAAAAATAGCTTCTGATTGAATAAATTTTATTTACAAAAATATTTACTCATTTTAATCCAAATAAAATCGTATTCAGCTCTTTCTTTTCTTTTAATATTATCTTAGTACACAAAGTACATAAACAAATTTAATACCATTGCTTTTTAAGATATCAAATAAAATTTTAATTTTTAATCCACAAAAAAATCCATACGCCATAATACTGCATAATTTATATAGCGTATACGTCTAAGATATTTCATTTTAGAAATCCAAATGCAATCACTCACAAAATTATTCACTTTTCCTATGCCTGAATTGATTATTCTTTACCATAACGACAAAGAAAAAAACCCAACCAGGCCTTTACATATGCACTCTTGAATATCTTATCGGTAATTAATTCAATTTCACTTATAAATTTTCCAATTTCATTCAGAGTAGGAAAACAACAACAACAGTAACGAGAAAACAACTACCAGGCTTAGCATTTTTATCTTCTTACAATACGAATCCATCACTAGGACACACGAGCACACACACACACACACATACTTTACATCATCAAGATCTCTAAAAACTAATCGAAATTCTTATTACATTTTACTTGCAAAATACTAAAATACAATATTACAATCTTACACACACACACACAAACACATTCAAGGAAATTGTATATTTCCTCCTGCTTTCCCTAACAAATCATGCATATAAATACGTTTACTCGCATGTGTTAGAGTCACTATGGGCGTGTGTGTGTGTGTGTGAAAACTGATTGCATTTGTGTGTGTTGAGCTGCTTTTGATCGATTGTTTGATGTTGCAAAACATATGAGGCCTTCTAATGTAGAACTGATCGAAATTCATTAAATTTTATACATATTACAGACAAAGCCTAAACCCCTCAATATACAGACACAAATTTAGCTATTATTATCATATGCTTGGGTATATCTTAGGGCTCATATGTATATTTATATAATCGTTTTAGCATTCATATACATGAATGTTACCAAACTTCAAAAAATAAGAGTGTGTATGTGTGTATATTACAACAATATATATGTGTGTGTTTCTGATGCTAAGGTGGTGCATTAAAAAACTAGGTTTCTTAGTTTATAAACTTTGATTGTACAACTATTAATAAACTTTATCAGGATGATTGGGAGTTAATGGGATGAAACGCAACGTAGGTATATTAAACTGCATATCGTCGCTGCGCCGACCAAAACAGTTATGTGCGTTTTCAACTACTTGCAAGCAGAGCCAAAAAACTTGTTTATTTTGGGACATCTCTCATATATTCTACACATAACTGATATAAAAGGGATTTAAACAACTTTACACCGAAAATTAAGCTATAAGAGATTTGCAAATACAAACTACTACTGTGCTACTCCACGCATTTTTTTGCATAAATTGTGTTATTTCATAACCAGAATTATCAAAATCGGTTTAAAATTTATTGAGTTCAACCGTTACAAACTTTACTAAAGACTTCGTATCAGTCTGTGTCATTTCGCGAAGTCGTACCAGCTTTGCGGGTACATCAAATTCAGCCATAGAATCTACTAGTTCGCCACGATGGACTTTAGTCTTTCACATAACACACTAGACAGGACTTTGGTAACGATGGGTAAAATGCCTATCCCGCGATATATATCGCCTTTCTTAAGCACAGCACAAATTATTTTGATCTTGAGCTTAATAACTTTTATGAGCTGGTACAAGCACTTTTACAGCTCCTTGCCGTCGACCTATAAAAGCTCTGCCGACAGCCCATGCGCTCCCGCAGCTTTATTATTGTCAAGCCGGCAATTGCCATGCTGATCTCCAGGATTTTCTCGGTGATGGACAATCTACTCCATCGTCGATGATTGGTGTGATTTCGCCTCTTGTGCTGCCTTTGGGAACGAGCAGAAATCAAAAGTGTTTCCTTCATATTTGCATCACACTTTGAGTGCCCGTGACCAGATTACATCTCTGTCCTTACAAGTGAGGATCCCTGTTGCTAAAACTTTCCTTTGCAACTTTCGGTTTTCACCTCTTTTTCCGTAATTCTTGGTATCCTCTCTCTTTTTTTCCACTTTTTCCGCCTGAAGAGGCATTTCATCTTCCTACTCTACTCATTAGATATCTCCGTCACCGCACTCTTTATCATTGGCTGCAGTTTTGTCATGTATGCAGCATCCTTTTCTTTAAACATTGCCCGCCTTCCTCGTCGTACCAGGGCTTGTCTGATCGGGGGTTGCCATAACCCAGTACGGTCGTTGCGGCCATGGTCATAGAAATGGCAATATGCTGGCAAAGTATGTCGGAAACTTCAGAATGAGGGGGTTTGTTTGAAGTCATTGAGAGTTTACTGCAACCAGGCATTGTCTATCTCGGTGGTATGCAGTTTTGTGATGCCTTCCATAGATTTCATCGTGACCAGTCTGGTTTCTTGGGACCGGCCGTGGAATAGAGTTTAGAACACGCGACTAAAATGCGGGAGATCCTTTGTTCGATTTCCGGCTCCAGTCATCTTCATTTTTCATTCATTGCCGACCCCCTAGATGTTGTCGACAGCAACTTCGCAGTATGAGTGTCGAGTTTATCGGCAGGTGGTCTAGTGAAAGCTTCTCAAACAGTGACGAGTCACGTCATGACGTTCGCATTCGTCGATAGACAAGTAGGTGCAGTTTGTTGTGAATCGAAAATAGAAAGCGTGTTAATCCACAACAACGCGAGAAGCATCCCACTCCTCATACATGGGATGTGAAGCGAAATTAAGTAAGTACGTAATCTGGTTTGATCAGGGAATATTCAGATTGCCTTGTTGATACGTAATCTGGTTTGATCAGGGAATATTCAGATTGCCTTGTTGATATCTTAATGGGGGAATTTGGTTTCATTCACTACCGTGTTTTTCGCCGACGCGAAGCCTATCACTCTGAATCCGTTATTGAAGGTGTCGTTGTGTAGACTGATTTTCCTTTCCTATAATGGTATTTAAATCTCTCAGAACAGTTGTAATATCACGGTCACTTACAGGGTTAAACTGCGATATCAGGTGTCGAAGTCTCTTGCCGACTATGAAACCACATTAAAATTCGTGTCTTTTTGCATGGCAGCTGTAAAAGATGTCAGAGTTCTTTCGTTGTGTGCACTCCATGCCGTCCATGGCATTTCCTGTATGAGTATAATCTCAGCCTGGTATTTGTCGAGGACTTCCGTCAGTCGGCTAGAGGCAGAATCCCTGTAGATCCTTAAATCAAGGTCCTTACAAGGTTTGCGAGGGTCGGCAAGATTTGGTATTTTCATAATAAAAATGATCACCGCACCCGATCCTTGTACTTGGGGCTGTCAAAGCCTCTAAGAGAGCTCTTGTGTTGAGCTTCAGTGGTTGCATGCCATTTAGGTTACCCAACATTGCACCTTCTCACGTTTGCTACCACTGAGTAATAGTTCAATGGCAATGTCGGGGGAATACGTGATCTCTTGGACTTTTTGAGTTGCTTGGGAACCTCCAAACAGAAAATTCTGGTTATTCCCAAATGTTTAACGATCACAAAACTCAAACCAAAAAAACTATGGTGGGAGTTGGTGTGTATGTGTACGTACCCGTAAGTTGATAATAAGATGGGAATTAGTTGGAATATTGGGATTTATGTTGGTGATTAAATTAAAATTTCAACTTGCTTCTTGACCAATGCGTATGAGTTATGTGGAATTTTATTTGTTACTCATACGTAAGTCATACGAAAGTAAGGTCTTATATACGAAAATAAGAAAGTTATTTATACGTAAATCAGTAAGTATATAGGTAAGTAAATCTAAAGGTTTTTGCGATTTCTAAGGCACTGGATGCACTTTTTTTGGGTAGGTTTGTCCCCCATTTTTTTTCTCCTATTCAATACTTATAACTTTCCTTCAGACACAGAATAGATATTCCTAACGGTGTACCGAGATATAACCGAATTAAAATATGGAAAAAGGGCTTAAAATCCACCTTGCGAAAAAATTAGTCTAGTAATTAAATTATTATGGCCTGTAACTTGACAAAACGAATGATGCAGAAGATCTTATTTTTGGGGCTACTTTCACGTACAATTCTCAGAATTGAGTCCCAAAGCAATGAGCTGTAAAATGTTGTACTGTGTTATTAACATTCGTCAAGATTTACTAAATGTGAGAAATTCCTCCCCGTTAATTTTAGGATTTAGCTGTTAGCTTCTGTTTAATATATTTTGGCTAACAAATGCAGTCTCTACAATTTATGGAGACCCCGGGCGCTATATTTTACATATTTGGTTGTTGGAGTAAGGTTTAGCATAGTATAACAATATACCAATCGTGTTAATATAAATATAAAAAATAAGCTACGAAAAAGTGTAAATTAATTTGCAAGTAATGCCTTATCGATTTAATGTTATATTTAAAAATGTTATTTGAAGAATTTCAATTAAATTTACTCGGCATTATATTGCAATCATAGTCAACCAACCAGCGAACCAACCATTCAGCAGCCTCGCCCCGCCATAGCGCAACAAAATCATCCGCAGGAAAAGTTTAATATTTCAACATTTTCATAAATATTTTCATATATTCGTTAATTGGCATACACGTAATCCTTGCCGCAACTTTTTCGCATGGCTGTCATTGTTTTTTCTTATCCTTCACTTTTAAATATGTACGTGTATATATATTAAAACGTAATTTTCATATATGTGTGCGTAAGTGTGTGTGTGTGCCTAGGTATGTTGGTTGTAGCCTGAGTTGGCATTAATAACTATAACAACACAACCCCAATTTTATTGAAAATATTATTTTTATTAATTCCATTATTATTGTTGTTAAACATTGCCGCCACCAACATCAACAGGAAGTGAAGAGATGCATATACAAAAGTTTTGTTGTTTTTGTTGAAGGTTTTTTTTTTGCTTTGCATGAAGCTGTTTTGTATTGTTTAATATTAATTAAACGCGTTCAAAGAAACGCGTGAGAGAATTCAAACCGGAATTATTGTACCTTTGCTATTAATGCGTGTGCATTGTTTCCAACGAAAAACAACAACAACAAAAACTGTCGGTGGTGGCAACGCATTGTTTGCCAATGTTGTTGACATTGATGCGGACGATTATGGTGCTAATGAATATTAATTTTCATATAGCCGAGAGATGGAGTGGAGGGGGAGAAGGATGTGAGTGTGGTTTAAGGCGCGACACATTTACATAACGAACTTAAGCGCTAAGGAGAGTCGGTGCAAAGACACATATGTAATTATGCGAATAATAATAGGTTGTAAGTACCGCAAGTATGGTTTCGGTAATATGTTAATATAAGTTGACTTTAATTAAATTTTTTTAACTTTTTTCTAATGATTACAATAAAATCTAACATTAATAGAGTATATAAACAAACAAGCAACACTTCAGCTACTTCCTATCCTTACACTTACAACTGACACCGGACATTGTGTACACCACAGCCTTTGCCATTGCTCTAGTTATGAGTTTTGCACACCAACAGAATACACAATAATAATGTTTAATAAGTGTTAATGCATTGCTAAGTTTCCTATGAAATATGCATAGCCCATCCATGTGTGTGTGAGTGCATAGGTATATGCAATTGCATTCACAAAAGCAGCAGTTTCTTGCAACACATACCCATGCACCAACACACTCAAATAAGTAATTTTAGTGGCTTGTGCATTTGAAAGTAAGTACATCATGTGCACAAATATTCTTTGTTTGAATACTCGTTTGATTAATTAAGAACATAGTGTACAGTTAATTAAAGTACCTATGACCCCAAGTTAATATTTTAGTTTAATTTGTACTCGTGTATGTTATTTGTTAAATACAATTTCTGAGCGCAGTGAACGCAAAGTTTTGTACACCGCTATTATCAATTCCATTTGGAGGTTATTAGCGCAATTGGCAGACAGACTGGTATATTGGCAGCATTTTAATTGAATTGAGTATTTAGCGGCAGTTATTAAAATGTTATTAATAATGCATATTTATAATGTAAACATGTAAATTATGTTGCAGGGGATTAAAACGATAATATGTTGCTGCAATATGTCATGATTAAATTCATTCGATGCATATTTAGATAGCATAACATGCGATGGCTAACAGATGTGTACAGTAATTTGTGGTACTATTGTACGACGAATATGGGGGAGTTAATTACAAAATTATTGTACTAATTGTACTCACTCTTGTTGGTTAATCTCAAAAAACGCCAAACTTACCTGCAAAAGAGAAAAGAAGAATTCGTTAATATATATTAGTAAATATGCATTTTATTTTTTTTTCTAAATTAAATAAATGGAAGTAGCTTATTTTAACCCTCCGATTAGTGAGTCATCCGATATCGGAGCATTAACTGTGAGATATAAATTCGTCCATTAAACTAGTGTGTCCTAGTTATCTGTAATGGGGTTTGCTTTTGTTAAACTATAGTTGTTAAATAATGTAAAATATTTTAAAAACAAATTTCGTATACGTGTGGAGAAAAGAAATGGGGGAATTTCTAATTTAAATTTTCTGATCGTTATTCACTTGAGAATAACCAGAATCACTCCTTGGAGGTCCTTAAGCAGCCCACAACGTCCGATGGATCACGTGCTCTCCGAGCAATACCATTCAACAGCCTTTCACTAGTAGCAAATGTGAACAACCTCAATGGCATGCTATCACCGTTGAAGCTTAGATAGTGGGTAACAAAAGCTAGTGAAGCTGAACTCAAAGACTCTCCTAGTGGCTCTGGTAGCCCCAAGAGACTAGAACCGGGCGCGGTGGCCTAATAAGCTTTCTCGTTTAATAAAAAAAAACTATTATAAAAAATAAACAAGAATTCCCCCAATATTGATGACCCCAGAAAACGTTATAAGGTCCATGATTTATGGACATGCATCTGGAATATACGAACTCTCTACAGGTATGATGCCTCTGTCCAATTGTTGGATATAGTCGACAAATACAAGGCTGACATCACCGTTATTCTACGTGAGTCTGAAGGAAATATATGACCGCTATCCTGCCCGTCACTTTAAAATTATTCTGGGGCATTTTAATGCTAAAATAGGAAGGAAAAATGCTCTTTGTTCATCAGTCGGAAAATCCAACCCACACAACAACACCTCCGATAACGGATTCAGACCCATTATCAGACTCAGACCCGCATAAAGATATTCGCAAGGTAGCATGAGTATTGCCTGATCAAAATACAAGAATCCAAAATGATCACGTAGTAATTGATTGAAGTCATATCTCAAGTGTCATGCGCGGTGCAAATATTAAATCGGAACGCTATAGAAAAAGAATAGAAGTAAATAAATATAATGGAAATAAGAAAGAAAAATAGATGCAGTAATGAGATTAGGCGGGATATACATGGAGTCGCTATGGTCTTCTGTTCGTAAGCTAGCTCAAACCAATAGTGAATTTCATAAGATTTTCCATGTTGCATGTGAACTGCTCATTGAGACTTTTAAAATACCACTTCCGTAGAGACCGCATCCTTCTTCTATGAAGAGCTGGGTTATGGCAGAACAAATGCTTAATAACCTCAATTTTCTTCTTGTCTGACATACTTCATATTCTACTCCAAGAGTAACTGTTTTTGTCTTTCATCCAGTCTTGCCCAAATATCAAATGAATCTATACAGTCGGTGCAATGCACGCAGGATGCATTTGCCAACCGATGTGACTGGCCGAGTCCCATAGATAAGCCTTTCCGGGCCAAATCATCCGCCTTCTGGTTTCCTAGTATGTCACTGTGTCCGGGAACCTTGCAGAGTCAAACATAATGTTGAGAGCACCATCCTATATTTGTGCACCCAGATCGACTATATAACCTTTGATGTTAAAGCAATTACTGTCACTTGACTACCCACACCGATTGTAACAGTTTCCTTTAAATTCATTGCTAATATTTCCTCCGTAGATTTCACAACAACGAAGATCTCCGTCTGAAAAACACTTCAATCGTCATCCAATCGTTAGTGTTGGCTGCACTTGATATCATCGCTGAAGATACCTGTTCCTGTTCAGATGTCCATTATTGGGCCCTGAGTGAAGGTCAACGTTCCCTCGAATGGTAGGGAAGCTTTCCACCTTCTCGCTATCAAGCATTTAAGTAATACTAAAAACGCTCGTAACCAAATGCTCGTAACTAAATATAAAAAAGCTGCATACCACTGAGATAACCAATGTCTACTCTAACCAAATCTCTCAATTCCTTACAAAAACCCCGCTATTCGGCAGCACTTTAGTAATACCACCTTATCTCGGAATACTAAGAAACAGCTTTACCAGGTGCTAATCTTACCCGTTCTTTTGTATGCTGCCGAATCATGGGTGCTTACGACAACGGACATACAAAACCTGGGAGTATTCGAGAGAAAAGTACTCCGAAAAATATATGGACCTATCTGTGTTGACGGCCAATTTCGCCATCGGATGAACCATGAGCTGTATGAGCTTTACCACGACATCGACGTAGCTAAAAGAGTCAGAATCCAACGACTTCGATGGCTGGGACATGTTGCCAGGATGGATGTAAATGCTCCAGCGAGAAAGGTGTTTGAAGGCGAACCTGACGGACGGCGCAGAGCAGGGAGACCCAAACTCCGTTGGAAGGACCAAGTGGTAGGCGATGTGCCATCATCTGGTAGGACTAACTGGAGAACACACGCAGAAGACCGAAGCGTGTGGAATTCTTTATTACTTCAGGCCTCAAACTTATAAACCATGTTTGTAAGTTGTAATGGGCCACTTAAGTAAGTAAGTAATTCTGATGTTTCCGAAACTCAGTGGCAGCATATTGCGTATTGTATGACTACTGCCGCAACGACCGTACTGGGTTATGAAAAACCTCTCACAGGCAAGCCCTGGTACGATGATTAATGTGCCGCAACTTCTAAGGAACTGGATGCTGTAAACAAGGCAAAACTGAAGCCAATGTTAAGGAGTGAGGTGACGGGACGGGATCTCTCTTTTCTTTTATAGACTAACTAGCTTTCCCGGCTCGCGTTGCTTCACCCGTACTTACAATGAACCTTCTTATGACTTTAAGCAATACAGGTAAAATGCCAACGCTTCATAAGACGAACGAATACCCAATTTATGTGATTGTAGCTTTATCCCATTGGTCTGAGTGATTGTACCGCTTTAGTCCCTTTTTATCCCTAAAAGTACGAATTTTAAAAGATATATTCGTATGGACCGGTGCCCCCCTCTTACTAAATAGGAAGCATGCCCATATACGATTATAGCTTTAGCCGTTTGGTCTGGGCGATGGTGCCAGTTTACCCTAAGTGTTCGAATTTTGAAAAACCCCATTTGACAGTTTTCTAATTCTATAGGGTGCAATTCTATATACATTTTCTTAACTCTACCTTTAGGTATTTGATCTGGGTGATATCATCAGTTTTATCCCTTTTTCGGTATTTGTACAACTTAAGAACGAATTTTAAAATTACTTCGCATCGCACAATTTTTAAGACTATTCCTTTAGCCGCTTATTACCATTTTATCCCTTTTCAGTCCATTTTACCCCTAAAAGGTAAGAATTTCGAAAACCCTCCTTGCTTCGTTCTAATTCCATAGGGAGCAAGCCTATATTACTTATCATGATTACATCATTAGCCGTTTGGTCTAGGCGATAGTAAGATTTTTATCCCTTTTTCGATTTTTTTACCCAGAAACATCGGATTTAAAAAAAATACTTCAATCCAATTTGATAGTAAGCATTTCCATATCAACTTTCGCGATTATACCATTAGCCGATTGGTTTAGGTGATGATACATTATTGGTAATTTTTAACCCATAAAAGTACGAGTTTCCAAAAATCCGTTCTTAGCTATTAATATGACCGACATAACAATTGTTTCAAAAGGGGCGTGGCACTGCCCATTTCCCAGCGAGACGTTATCCCCCATGTACCATTTACATATGTAGCAAATCTCATCTTCATACCTTTAATGGCTCGCGAAATATGACCGAGTCAAATTTTGGTTTGTGTGGGCGGTGCCACGCCCCTTTGTCTAGGTATGTTTTCATGTAGCCTATGATAGAGACCCTACGGATAGTACTACACAGTGAAAATTTCATTGCAATCGGTCCATTGTTTTCGCCCAGATAACGATTTTTTCAAAAAGGGCGTGGCACTGCCCATTTTCCAGCGAGACGTAATTACCTTTGTATCAGTAACATATGTAGCAAATCTCATCTTCATACCTCTAATGGCTCTTGAGATAAGACCGATTGAAATTTCGGTTTGTGTGGGCGGTGCCACGCCCCTTTGTGTATTTATGTTTTCATGTAGCCTATGATAGAGGCCCTATGGACAGTATCACACTTAGAAAATTCAATTGCAATCGGTCCATCTATTTGGCCAATATTACTATTTTTAAAAAAGGGGTGTGGCATCGCCCACTTTCCACAAACAAAGTATTTTTTCTTATACCACCGATATACATACCAAATCTCGACTTCGTACATATAACGGTTCAAAAGATACAGTCATTTTAAAATTCCAGTTGTATGGGGCGGTGACACGCCCATTTTACCCCCTTTCAGCCCAAATTTCAAAAAATCCCTTCTTAGTGCGCGCCTACGTCATAAAATAAACCTACATTCTAAATTTCACGGTTCTAGCTTAAGCCGTTTGGGCTGGGGAGTGATCAGTCAGTCACCCAGGCCTTTTATATATATAGATAAGCGTTCAGGATTTATATAATTACAGGGATAGAGGTAACGTCCGAAAGCTCTACTAAAAGACTTAAGGACAGAGACGGACATCTGGTCACGGACATCTGCTAACCCTTAAAAACCCACCCTTTGACAAGCCCTGGTATGATTCGAAATGTCGCGGAATGTCTGAGGAAAAGGATGCTGCATACAGGGCAAAACTAAGGCCAATGACAACGTGTGCTATGACAGAGCATTATAATGAGAAGAGGAGGGACATGACACGACTTTTCAGGCGGAAAAGTGTCTATGGAAGAAAGGAGAGAGCGCAGAGACGGAAATCACGGACATTCCGAGTGTTCTGCAAATATGGGGAATACTTTCGTTCTCTCCTGGTTCCCGAAGGCAGCATAAGAAACGAAATCACGCCAATCATCTACGACGGTGTAGACTGTCTGAAATGGAGCCAGAAAAGGGACCAGAAAGCCCATTGCACGGCTTAAAAACAATAAGGCCGCGGAAGCCGATGGGCGATGAGCTGGCAACGTATACGATTTGGCTCATTTAATGCTTGCCCGATGATTAGAATTTGAGTGTTCATTGTCCTGTCCTTTAGAAAGACGATTAAAGTGTGTATACCAACTATCTGTCTAGTGTGTTAGGTGAAAGACATCCCATCCTAACGAACATGATTGGACCTTATCACTGTTGTTATAGACCTGGTAAATTCACGACCAACCAGATATTTACACTATGCCAAATCCTGAAGAAGACACCAGAAATGCAGATCTTCACTTAGCATCTTGTTACCGATTACAAATCTGCATTCGACAATCCGATATGTCAGAAACTATAAGTTGCTACGGCTGAGTTTGGTTTGCCCGGAAAGCTGATACAACTTTGTGGGGTGAAGGTGACCGACACGTAGTCTAGTAAAATATGCACAAAATTATCGCAGCCATTTTCTATTAAGCGAGGCCTTTGGCAAGACGATAGTCTGTCATACGACCTCTTTAACATCATAAGCGAGATGATCATGCAGAAGGCTGCAATAAACATGACTGATACCGTCTTTAATAAAAGTCACTTGTCGCTCGTGAATGCCAATGACACAAATACCATTGGTCGTGGACTACAGCATGTTCCTGCGTTCTTTTCGAGCATTGAGCAGCAGTCGGCAAAAAAAAGACATCTACGTAGTCACGCACGCGCAAAAGGAGGCGACAAATATTTCGTTGGTGAAAAACGGTTATCAAAAATTGAATCCCAAAACCAAGTGCTTCGGTATTCTGTCCTCCGTAGGTAGTTCGTCACATCAAGTTTTTACAACAGCTCTTTCATCTGGTCTACCCAACGAAACTTTGGTCGCCCCTCCTGCACTGCCTAATAAGGTAATTGCCCAAAACATTACGAGCTTTTACATTTTGCTCTATTTGTACAACATGTTCCAGCCAGCGTTCACTACGTGGATGTCGTTAAACACCTCATGTTCGTATACAACATTCGTTGTTAACGATGATGGGTCCAAATATTTTTCACTATACTTTTCTCTTGAAGACTCCCACAACAGATTCATCCACATGAGTCATAATCCAGGTTTCTGCGATGTATAGCAAGACCGGTAGGATCACTGTCTGCTAATGCTAGATATTATTTTTCGTCGAGAGATGTCCTTGCCATCAAATGACATAGAAGCAACGGTTTGTGATCAATACCCGTTTCGTGACCGAACCGAACAATGATAGATCATATCATATACCACCTTAAAGTTACTGTTGTCAACGTTCACGCAGGCTCTCAAACGAGTGGACTCTTTGTTCGTAGTACTTATATTTTAGTTGACCCACTTCGGCCGATTGTTTTTCAGTGCTTGAAAAGGCTGCAGTAGCATTCCCTCCTTCTTTACATTATCGGCGTACGCGAGCAGCATATCACTTTTAATAAGTATGTAGTCGTTTTTACTGCAGCACTCATGATGATCATCTCCATTAGGATGTAAAAGCTATCGAATGACAGACAATTGCAATGTCAGAAGCCGAGCTTGACAGAAAATGACTTCGTTCGATGTTTGCCGTTTTTTTTTGAATACTTCGTGTCATACAGATCTCGTTTTTGGTCGGTGGTTGAAATCTAATCCATCATCGTTTGGCGTAATATTATCACTGGCGCTGCCTTCGGGGACGACTCATATTTGCGGCACTCTCTGCGGGTCCGTGGCCAGGTTTCCGTTTATTCTTACAGGTGTTAATCCCTGTGACATCTCATAGCATTTTACCTTTTGGTAGAAATTTAGTAATCTCTGTTACATACTCCCTATGAGACATTGATCGTAGCACGCCATTTAAAACATTCGTGCCTTCTCACATTTGTTTGATAAGGTGTCCAGTAGTATGGGTCGTAAAAACAGTTGATCCAGACACCACTTACGATTGAAGATTTTCCAAAGACAAATTCTGACCACACAAATTTGTGTGATCCGTGCACCCTACGTACGGCCCAAATATGTTTCATTGTGCTGCCTTGGTATCATATCGAAACAAAACGTATACCTTTGTTCTTGGTATATTAAAGGCTTAGTTTTTTCATTTAATCCGTTTTGACTTCGACGTCAATTTTGGATACTATACCATTTCTTATAATGTCCATGAAGTCCTCTCCAAACCATGAACAAACATTAAAGTTAAGAGGTTTAAAAAAAATTTGGTCATCTTACACAACAAAAAATAAGTTTTTGTACTGTGCTGTCAAATGTTTTCGATAAAACACCAAATAACAACGCAGTTTATTAAAACATAGTTGGGACATGCGTAGAGCGCACGGATCAAAAAACTTTTGGTGTTCTAAAATTGTTTTTGGATAATCTTTAATCGTAAGTGGTATCCGCCTCGACATAATTTTTTTGTATGGGACCGCCCCCTACTATAGTCCAGTGTCATGGCCCGGCATGCAAGTGCTCTATCGGACGTTGTTTGTTGCTCGAGGTCCTCCGCATGGAAAATCTGATTATTGTTAAGACAATAACGACCAGAAAACTCAAATTCAAAATTTCCCCATCACTTTATCTTTAAAAACTAACAGATGAAAAGGGAGACTTTAAATTGATCACATTTTATAATTCAAATATGTGGTCCTGAATTGTTATTATTTTACATGATTTCATATTTATATTATCATAGAATATGCGAATAGTTATCTATTCCACACTTTTCAGAGTAAACATTAAATTTTAATACTTGTTCGCTGGTTTTTTTTCTCCATTTTCTTTTATGGCCCACACTTCAAAATTTCAAATGTTATCTACACATTTCGCAAATGCTTAACTTCCACCTCCGTTATCAGTATTCCTGCTGGTAATTATTTACACAAATCCTATAGAAAATTCACTTTACATTTCTATGCAAATTTTTGTTGCCATCCATTCATTTGTTGAATACGATTTTTCCAAATAAATAAATAAATAAATGTACAAAACCCCATTAACAAAATTTACATAAAATTTCCGTCTCACTCTCCTGAGCGGTGTGTACGATGCGATGCTGTGATGTGCCTCAATGTCATTTTTCACTGGGTTACTAAGTCATTGTGCCGCCGAAATATAAAACGTATACAACCCGGCCCCCGGAGGTTTGAATCGAGCAAACGAAATACACTCCAAGGAGAAATAAAATGAAATGCAGGACAGACAGACAATTCATTTAAATGAAATGTCTGAATGTCGGTGGGTAAATATACAACTCCGTCAGTTGTAGCTAAGCAACATCATGAGCAATAGCAACAGCGTGCGTCAGCCAGCTAGATCTATAACATCCGATTGCAACTGACAGTCACATTAACTGCAAAGAAACAAGATGAAACAAAAACTGCGAATTGCAAATTGCAAACAATGATATGCAAACAGAGTGCCGCTGTTTGTTTTATTGCATTTAACACCGAACAAAAAAACACAATTCAGCCAAAAGTGAAATGCAGTAAAAATAGCAGAAATATTAAATGATGACTTTCTCACTTTATTGCCCCCAGGGCCAACGGCGACTGCTGTTAGATTGCAATGACATGGAAATGCAGGAAATGTGGCAGAAATGATTGGGGATTCTACAAACTGACGGCAGTTGAGAAGAGCCAGTGAAGTAGTGAAAGTAACCAAACATTATGTAAAACGCTAGAAGGTGTACATAGAACAAAACAATAGACAAAGGACCCAATGCCGGACTATAAATAATTCAAAAGTTCGGGTGGTAAATGGCAAAGACATTTGGCATTTGGCAAGTAGGCAAGTAATGCCTTTGTGTTCAGACAAAGTGTAGAGAATATACTAGGACGGGTGAAGTTGGAGGCCGGCCGCAGTAAACTCATAACCTTTTACTGTGGGCAGAAAACTATAAAGTGCTCTTACAGTTAGCAAAAGCTATTTGCTGTACTGTCCATTATTTATATTATATTATTTATAAAAAAAACTACTTTTATGTAAGTTATGATGTGTTCAACAAAAAAATTGCAATTTGTTCACTTTGCACATACATAACAGCTATCACATTTACCACCACCTGCGTATGAGCAATATTTAATTATGACTTTGGTTGAAATAAATATTACTCATACGTATGTATGTAAATGAACGTGCAATATCGAAATAAATACAACTCATACATCTTGTTTAAAATCTAATTTTGTTGCAGTTTTTATAAACTAACTGCTACGCATACCTACATCCTACACATACTCCCACACACACACACACTCGTGCAGACAAAAAGACTCTTCTGGGAAATAAAATAAAAATAATTAAGTGCAACTTTTACAGCACATACACACACACACACAGCAAACTGTTTAGGATAGTGCCTTGTGGTAGTGTTGGCAAACTTTACACTAGCACAAAACAACGCTAACAACAACAGCAACAGCCCCTACAACAACCAGTAAATAATAAAATACTTGAGCAAAATAGTGAACAACAACAGCAGCAGCAGCAACACACTAAACACAAAACTTTTGCCAGAGCATTTTAACGCAATTTAAAACACCTGCCACATAACTATAGCAACAACAAAGACAACAACACAAGTGAAATTGCAACTTGTATGTCAGTTAGCTGCTGCTGCTGCAGTGCACAGCAGCACTATTACCAGCTAACTGTTCATATACAGTAGCAGTCACTGCAAATATGAACAGCACACACAGAGCAAGAAAAAAAGCAAAGTTTGTGCACAAAAGTGCAATTCATAACTTTAAAATGCTTTTACACAAAATGCAATTGTAAAAAAAGCAAAGTAGTAGTCTAAAGCGAAAACACAAAACACAGTGAACACCAGCAGCAGCCCACAAACAATTTGCGAAAAGTGTGCAACAAAAACACAAGAATGAACACCTTTATACATAAACATATTTCTAGACGACACTAACACACACACACACACACACTGTCACACGCTGAAAGTGTGTTGCACTTTTAGCCGTATAATGACAATTTATTGTGAATGTGTGAGGCAGTGCCTGGCGAACACTTTATTAGTGTCTACTTTTACACAGACGATGAATTTGTTATCGGGGTTGGGGGTTGCCTTGCAAAGGAGGATAGTATGCAATTGTTATCGGTAAGTTGCGAAAGAGAAATATGGATGTTACGTGGATTGGCATGCACATACTATGTTTGTTTATCAAAGACGCAAGAAAATTTGGCATGAAATCAGAATTGTTATACCCACAATTTATCATTCTATTGACACAATGAGACGATTGCCCCTATATTTGCATTAGAGTGGGTCAATTTACTTCTCGAGCAAGCGGTTATCAAAATCGTAATTTATTATGAATTCTAAGAAAATTTGCCCAATAAACCATAGGTCTAAATTCAAAATTGGGGAAAAAATTAACAGCAAGTCCCACTACTGTCCGGAAATCGTCCCTAGAGGGTTCAAATGAAAGAGCGATCCAAAGACATTTTTCTTTCTTAACCCTCCGTCATACACATGTTTCGATAGTCACATTCGTAACACATGGGTCTGGCCAGACCCACTATGTATTTGCAATGTATTTGTATGGAATATATGCTATTTTGTTGAAATTATTTCACTAGCGTCACCGTTTACTGATACCTTAAAGGTAGATTTTCTATATTTATTGTTTTTAGCTTATACTGAACTACCTGTACAAGCAAAAATATTGAACAAATAATATAATGCAAAATAAAAGAGCAAAAACTTGTTTTGTTTATGCTATTTAGTGTTTTTTTATGAAAAAAATAGTGTTTTAAAACGCTATTTATATATAATTAATCTTACTAAGTTCCAGGTATGCAGCTAAAACACCCTCATCAAAACGAATATATCGTGTCAACGCAGCGAATAGATTTGCATATTATTATGTGAAGCACCAACTACTAAAAGAATTCCGATGAATGCATCCAATTCACTTTCGGTCACAACTTTCCTAACTTTTGGTTTTTTATTGGCATTAGATGTGTTCCATTTATTTACTTCATCTTTTCTATAACGATTTGTTTCACTTATTATGATGAATTGAATGTTTCTTGAACACCTCAATTGAAATAGAGTTTTGCTCCTTTGGTCCAGCTCGAAAATGCATAATATTGTGTTGATGTAAGCGAATACCAGTATTCGGGGCATTTTTGCCCATTTTGTTCCGACCTTACCATAGAAACAATCATCGGCAGCATTTTGTTGTTCACCTTGTAGCTCTATATCTTCTTCACCGTCGTCACTACCAAACACTTCATTTGGTTCGATGACCAGTTCATTTTCAATGTCTGATATATCCTCTTCGTTTGGCACATAATCTGCATCATCATCGTCGTTGTAGTCTATGAATGGATCTCCAAATCCTTCGCCATCTTCAGCGGCTCTTTCACGTTCTAAATAAGTAGCTAATGCGTCTGCTATTCGCGTGTAAAAATCTTTTTCATTATTACCTCTGCGGTGTCGCAAATTATAAATAAATTCTAGTTCTTCATTCATTTTGCTCAATTTGCACTAAAACAATAAAGAAAAACGCGTAAACTTATGTAACTGGTTTAACTTTATTTCATCGATCACAACTCAATTGGCAGAGATCATAAAAAATACCGTTCATTTGCAACACACCAAGTCAGGTGGTACAAGGTACAAGGCACAAGGTAGAAGTACTAGGTTTTTTTGTTTGAGTACCCAACAAGAACACGAAATTTTGTTTGTATCCAACAAGAACACGCAATTTTGTTTGTGCTTCAACAAATAAATAAAGTTTAGTCAGCTGTTATAATACATCTACCTTCAGTTATTATACCATGATACCAAGTGAAATCAAAAAATACAAGCGAAAATGGTCAAGCTAAGTAATTTTTCATAGAAAATATATGTGGGTCTGGCCAGACCCATGTGTTACGAATGTGATGTGTACATCAATATTAACTTTTTTATTAATTAATTAATTAATTTTTTTCCTCGATTTTTTCATACATCGATAGGCCATAAAATTTTAGGAGGGTACCAGAAGTTTCATGACTTTACCTAAATTTTTAATGTATATAAATTACAATTAAAATCGAAAAAGGTCTGGCCAGACCCATGTGTATGACGGAGGGTTAACATTTTTCCCAAACAAACCTACTCTCCATCTTCACCCACTGGGGTGACACAGAATTTTTTTTTATAAAATTTGCTCACACTTTTTTAACTGCCCCAGAATCGACCTTAGAAGCATAAAATGTTTGACCAACACCCAGTCGTTTTTCCAACCTAAAATTTTTCTCAAACATACCTTGCACCCCCGCCCGTCTTCTTCCCCTAAGGAGGCTCACAAAAAAATATTAAATTTTTATGGAAAATTTGCTCCTAACTGCCCTAAAAGGGACCCTAGAAGAGCCCCCAATATTTTTCCAGAATTTTTTTTTATAAATTTTGCTCCCTCCTTCCTTTCCTTAGAGGAGTAAAATGTTTGATCGACCCCAGTCGTTTTCCCCTCCTAACATTTTGCCCAAACATACCTTTAAAAATACTCAAAAAACTTAATTTCCCTTTGCACCCCATGAATGAGGTATGGGAAAGCTTCTCGCGTTGTTGTGAATTAACACGCTTTCTATTTTTAGATTCACAACTAACGGCACCTACTTGTTTATCGACGAATGCGAACGTCACTGTTTGAGAAGCTCTTACTAGACACGACGATTGAATCGACGCTTAAATACTGCGAAGTTGCTGTCAACAACATTCGAGGGAAGCCGACAATGAAAGAAAATTTTATTTATTTTTTTCTTTTAAGATGACTGGAGCCAGGTTTGAACCTGCGATCTCCCGCATGGTAGACGCGTGTTCTAACCACTATGCCACGGCCGGTCCCGCCCAAACATACCTAATTTCTAATTATTCAAAAATTCTTGGCAAATTCTGACGGAAAATTTATATTGTGATGAAAGTGTGGCGGCTCCAGGCATCGGGTATTGTTAGGCTACTTTTTACCTACCTACCTAAGGTGTTTTAGCATGCCGTCAGGTTCAATCGCCTTGGATGGTTTGGCTGCATTAATGGCATCTGAGACTTCAGAAGGGGTGTAGGGTTGTGGCATGTCAGAGACTGGAATGTAGTGAAGCTTGCGAACAACATTTCGTTTTGCCTTTACAGGCGAAGCACGCGAGCATTTTACTGGGTCGAAAATGGTGGTGTCGGCAAACTTAATCGCAACCCTGTAATCCTTCTTCGTTGGGTTGGAGAGGTACCGAACTGTGGACCACAACTTATCCACTCCTGAGCTCAGGTTGCAGTGATCTATCCATTTTAAAGTGATCTATCTATTTTCTCCGCTTGTCCTCATTTAACAGCCAGCTGATATCAAGGTTCAGCTCGACAATACGTGTTGGCACTTCCGATGTCATCGCGCTCATCCGGTTGGTTTGGAGAGAGACCGAACCGTGGACCACAACTTACCCACTCCTGAGATTAGGTTGCAGTTTTTCACGTGATCTATCCATTTTATCCGCTTGTCCTTATTTACCAGCCTGCTGATATCAAGGGTTGTCAGGGTTGGCACTTCGGATGTCATCGCGCTCAACCGTTAACCTCGCTGCCTCTGCTGGAAAGTGCGGTCGCACTAAAGATAGTCGTCCCGCAGATATAAAACGGGCTGCTGCTGCCATGACTGTATTGCGGAATTTGCACTCAGCTTGGTGAACGTAGGTGGGATCGGGGAGATCATTAAAAATGCAATCTGCTTTTATCTGATTGATGTAGGTTCGGCGTTCACAGACGATGAAGTCGTTGGGTCGATCCAGATAAACGATTATGGGTAAGTGTTCTGATCCTGTGAAACTAACTGCAATTGTTATGTCTGGGGAACTGGTGCAGTTACCCCTAATCCGAGTGGGGGCATCCTCATTCAGTGTGCAGAAGGTGGATTCATCTATTTGATCCGTCAGTGACGCGCTTCTCTGGTCTACCCTAAGCAAGACTGCCAGAGCTAGTGGTGCGCGTTAAAGTCCCCAAGGATCAGACGCATATCACCGTCTAGAAGAGTCCTGATATCGGGGCGGCAGCCTGATGGACAACTGCCTACTGGCTGAATATATACTAGGCATATAACTTTTTAAAATTTTTGCAAATAGGAAAAATGGCATAGCATAGTTTTATTAATGTAATTATTAATTTTTTTCGAAATTGCAAAAAAGTTTCCGCACCAAACGCAATTACTTTTTTTCAGATCATATAGCCATTCAAGGTTTTCCTACGAAGGTTACATCATCCCATCAGCTGTTTTTGACGTTTGGCTTTGTTGTTTTATTTCTTCAAAAATCTGTCAAAATGATTTCAGTTACAGAGTTGCCAACTCGCAGCAATACATACATTTTGTCATGTATTAACTATATTAACTAATAGTAGCCAGATATAGAGGTGGCAGCCCAGTTCTTTTTGACGTTTGTCACGAATGACGTCATCTAACCTTGGTTTTCTGATCTTTTAACAAAAATAATTTGGCCATACTACAAAAGTCATTGTCCGGCTTTACAAAAGCAAATAAATGTTTCTTAGACATTGGTTCAAAAAACCGTCAGATATTCAGGAAGTTCAGCGGAGCAGCACCTGCGCAGAGCGTGCAATTTAAATTATGCAAGACATTTTGCCATTTTGTAAATCATAACTTAAAATTTATTTCATATAAAAATTGAAAATATTAAAAAAAAATCGGATTTTTTTTAGAAATCGCGTTTGGTGCGGAACATTTTTGAACCCAAATCACCTAAAAAGGTTTTATTCATTACTTGTACAATATTTGCCACCACGTAGTGGTATGCCAAATTTTTTGTCAAAATTAGTTATATGCCTATATACGTTATAGAGTTCTAGATCGGTTCCAGCCGCCCTGACTGTAGTACCTTGAACTTCAACGTATTGGTCTTTGACGTTGAGTTCGAGGGAAAGAGCTCTATACTGCACAGTGTTGTGTGTGATTAATGCGATGCCTCCACCGTTGCTTCTGGTGCGGTCTTTTCTGAGAACCTTGTATCCATGACAACTTCGCAGACTGGAATTGCTCGTTAGTTTTGTATCCTGGACCGCAGCGACCACGACGACGTTGTTTTGTTGCATAAATCTGGTTATCTCGCGTAATTTATTATGCAGGCCGTTTTAATTAAACAGCAATATGGATATCATCCCGAAGCTGTAGAATGCAATCGATGGTGTCAGCGGCGATAGTTGTTGTTGCTGCTGTTGATGTTGTGTTTGCTGCGGTTGTCGACGATGCCGGTGAATTTCGTCTCTGTAGTTGCCAGCATGGGGCGGCAAAGGCTCTGACCATTCCCAATGATAGTTGAACCCAGAGCAGTTCCTGAGGTGACATTAGCCCAAATATGCGTTGCACCTTAATTGGATGGACATATGGTGCAACCGATTCCGGCAAACAGTGCAGAACCATGGTTCGGGATTAATTTCGATTCCGGCACGAACTTAACTTCGATTTCGGCGCGGACCAAAAGGATTCGGAGCTGCCAAGCCGGGAGATGTTGCTAAATTGCTAAGAATTGTATAGTTGTTACTGGGGTTGACAGACCTTGGCCGAATATTTCGGTTCATTTCGCTACATAGAACCGGCTGCCGGGGTAATGCCAAAATGCCAATGTCACTAAGAGAGCCCTTGTGTTAAGCTTTAGTAACTTTTTTTACCAAAGTACTTCCATCTTGGCATACATCTGTTTTTTATTCTAGAAAGTGTATGTACTAAGTTTTAACACTTTTTGTTCGATTGAAAATATTAAATAAGAAGAAATTGATTTTGATCGAAATCGACCTGTGTTGTATGGTCGATTGACTGTGGGTATGGTCGATTTTTATGAAACTTAAAATGCTGCTGTTGTTTATTCTAGAGAGTATATGTACTATATGTCAAAACATTTTTCACGCGAAAAAATAAACTTGGATTGTATGTCGACTTGATGAGATTCCATTGTTTACGTAACTTAATCAAAATAATATTCGGTACAACTTTTAATAATCTAGGACCATTCCTTATTGGTTTTGCACAAAAATGTATGCAGCCATTCCACAAAGCAGCTTATCGGCTGCCTAAAGTATTCGATATGACACCTTCAAATTTTTCTTTAGAACGATGTCTTCTTAAGAACGATTCTTGCAGCCTATGTACTCCCCCCATAGGTTTTACTTCCTTTTGGTTTATTTCTCCTAAAGTCTATGGATACCTCTCCAAACAATTAAAACTTTTCCTTTAAAAGCAGTTATTAGTCTATCATCATATCCATTACTAGACCGCCCTTTTAAATGAATATCAAAATATTACCTTTTTTAAAGACTATTGCACATTTCTATGTCTAACACAGTTCACGCCACAATTCAACAAATTCGTATGATGTTGTAGCGATAAAACTTTTCGCCGAGTATATAAATTGTTCCAAAACTCTCGTAACACACACACACATACACTGGAGTCCACCTACAATTATAAATTTCCTCTGTATGTTTGTGTGGATAGAGGAAATAATTTACCCAAAACTTAGGCGATAATTTATAAACGATAAAACATTAAGAGAAATAAATAATAATAAATTGAAATGAAATACAATATGTGAGATTTTGTGAGGAAGTGAAGTACATAGATAGAGAAAAAAGTGTTTAAGTACTTAGTCAAAGTTCTAATAGAGGATGTGGTAGGGGTTAAGAGAGTGGGAGAGAGCAAAAAATGTGGAGTCGATGCAAGTGTGTTATTTGACAATTAAAGTTTATTAATTTCTGTAAACATTGTGTAAAGTTAGTGCAGTGGGAAGTAGCGGAAAAAAGTTTTTAATATATTACACAGTGCTGCTGTTTGTATGACAGTTTTGAAACGCCTACAACAGAATGTGGTATTGAATACAGAAAAATAGTTTTTAAACTGAATATTTTACTTGCCAGTATATGCTAAGGAAGATAGCCTTAATTCGAGAACAATGTCAGATTTTTTATCTTAAAGGAATCGAACGTAGCACGAAGGCTAGAACAAGCGCATATCATGCGGAAAACATGGGCTTCAATCCTGACAAAGTCATGTACATTTCTTTGATCGACAACTTCTGTAAACTTTTTCTAGTAAATACTTCTGAAGAATCTAATGTTCGGATTCATATACTAGATCCCTTTCAGAAAGGCTTCAAAAATAGAAAAAACTTTAAAAAGATCTCTAATATCTTATTCATGAAAATCGAATATAACACAGTGCAACACATGATTTTGGGACTTAATTCTGAGAACTGCATGTGAAAGTAGCCCCAAATAAAAAAAGTTCTGCATCATTCGTTTTGTCAAGTTACATGCCATAATAATTTAATATCGATTTGAAGTTAGTAAGTATCGTATAGGGGAATTTGTCAGGTTTTAGGCTCTTTTGTTATATTGGTATATGGTGGCGTATGATTATCATAAGTAATATTCCACGTAAATCATACGTCACGGAGTACAACAATTTTGATGTAACTGCTACAAAATATACCCAGTTCAAAATCGTTTGATGAATGGTTAAGTGAAACTGTTGCTTATGTAGGGAAACGTTATATATAAACAGATTAAAAGAATTGTAATTCTTAATTCTTTTAATTTTGTATCAGCTAAATCGAACTAAAGGTTCTCGAGTTATGTCAAACAAAAGATCCTAAAACGTAACAAATTCCGCTATACGATACTTACTTCTACCACTTCTTCTTTTTGGGACTACTTTCACGTGTATTTCTCACAATTGAGTCCCAGAATCAATGAGCTAAAAATTGTTGTACTGTGTAAGTTTTCTTCCCGAGTTAATGATTTCCTAGTGTTCAAGTTTTTAATACTCACATGAACAAATCTTTGACTACTTTTAAACATTGTATATGGCATTAATATATGTTCATGTCACGAATTCACACAATAGCTACGAACCGATTAATACATAAATCGAGATTATTTTTTATTTTGCTATTCTGCTACAGTGTGCAGCTTAAAGCCGTTGCAATTGAACACAGATTTGAACACGATTAATATATGAAAGTACTGAAAACGTTTTTTCCCTTTTCACACGACATTGTTTCAGTAATACCGATTATATTTTCTTGTTTTGTGTTGTCATTCAGATCCACCATAATATCCAACTATTAATACGGCTCATATCCAATGTCCCACACAGAGCTGTTGAGCCCTCAACACCATAGAATTATTGACAGCGTATTTTGTTTTCCATTTTTTAGTTTCACTTGAAAAATATTTTACATATTAAAATGGTTTTTACCTAGGCTATTGTTCTTTCTTTTTTTGGCTATTGTTTATAAAATCAATATTCACACTTAACATGAATATGTTTTTCATTGTTCGGTTTGAGATCTATTTCTATTATCGCTAATAGAATTTGTTTTACAAGAGCTGTGTGAAATGTATTATGTTGACAGCTGGCAGGGCAGATAGCTATTTCGATGGTTGCCAAACCATCATCATCAGTGCCGTTTGCTGTGCCTTCTCCACTCATTATCACAACCTTAAGTGTTAAAAGCTTCACACAATCAATGTGAAGTTCACACACACCGGTGCGAAAATGGTATCAACGAAGACAACGTCAACACAATCCACACAAGCTCTTGTCTATGCTTTGTCCATCGGACAAAATAGCATAAAATTGTTTTTGGCATAAAATGCCAACCCAGTGTACCTCCCGTGTATGTATTCTCTTGTTTATTTTTTTCGATCTGTGCAGAATATGAATATGTTTTTCATTGTTCGGTTTAAGATCTATTCTATTATTGCTAATAGAATTTGTTTTTACAAGAGTTGTGTGAAATGGATTATGTTGACAGCTGGCAGGGCAGATAGCTATTTCGATGGTTGCCAAACCATCATCATCAGTGCCGTTTGCTGTGCCTTCTCCACTCATTATCACAACCTTAAGTGTTAAAAGCTTCACACAATCAATGTGAAGTTCACACACACCGGTGCGAAAATGGTATCAACGAAGACAACGTCAACACTTAACGCTAGAATTTTAATATGAAATTGACACGTCATCATCATCCTCCATCCTACCGGTCGGGTATGCAACGAAAACTGCTAATTTTTAACATTTTAGTCAAATTTAAGAATTTAATCACTAAAATATGCTGGATATAATTAATTGTGAAGGCAACTTGTGTAATCTGGTGTTATTTGTGAGAGTTAGGTTTTTACAGTCAGCAAAAAAGGCACAGTTGGTTCTAATGAAAAGTAGACAACACAGATATTAACAGATATAGATTTGTATGTAGTTTAAGACATATGCAAGGGAATGTGTTTGTTATGTTCTAACAAATGAAACTTTTCTGATTTATGTATTTCTTTGACAGGAAAATGACTTATCTGTGATTCCTATACGGGTGGGCCACACACAAGTTTTTTTTTCATAGCTTATTTTGACACTGACCGCTATTTCCTGCTCAAAATCTTTACAGAAATTCAGTATCGTACCTCCACAAAATGCAGTGGCTCGCTTTACGCTTGAACAATCGATGTCTTGCGCACTCATGTTTTCAGCCGACTTAGAGACGTCAATTGGCCTCTTCCGATCTGCGATTTGACCCTTTGGACATTTTTTTTTTGAGGGGAACCAATAGTCGGGACAGGAATGCACACGGCGTAAGAACTGTGACATCTTTTACAGCTGCCATGCAGAAATACACGAATTTAGATGTGGATTCATAGTATGAAAGAGATTTCCGATATCTGATCTCGCGTTTTAACGCTGCAATCACCAGATTAGCCGCTATCCTCGTTAAGGCGAAATATTTTTACATCATGCTGATTTATGTACTCGTCCCTATGGATGACAAATGCGAGGACATTAAAAATGCATTCTATAAGCACCTGGAGGAAAAATATGACCGCTGCTCTCCCATGACATTCAAATTGTTGTGGGAGATTTTGATTTCTATAAAGGATAGATGCTCTTGGCGCGGCAGTTGGAAAATTCAGTCTACACACCAACACTTTCGATAAAGGATTCAGTCTAGTAAGCTTCGCGTCTGCAAGAAACATGGTACTGAGTGGAACCAGATTCCCGCATAAATATAAACACAAGACACCTGGATATCCCCTGATCTAAAGACAACAATCCAAATTGATCACTTGGTCATTGATGGAAGGCATGTCTCAAGCGTTATGGACATGCGTGTTATGCGCTGTGCAAATATTGTTTCGGATAAGCAATACTGTTTGCAGCCAAGGTAAGTACTCGATAAAGTAGTGCTTAGAATGCACGTAACCAAATGCGGGGGAAGCTAGATATCACAAAGCGGCATATCATCGAGATAGCCAATGCCTACTCGAACTCACTCTATCAATTACTTCAAACAAACCCCTTAATTCTGATGTTTCCGATACACAATGGCAACATACCGCGAATTTTCTGACTACTGCAGCAACGACCGTAGTGGCTCAAGAGAAACCACCCTCAGGCAATCTTTGCCACGATGTGGAATGTGAATGTCGCATAATGTCTGAGGAAAAGGATGCTGCATACAGGGCAAAACGGCAGCCAATACCAAGAGTAGGGAGATGGAATGTCACTTCAGGCGGAAAAAAAGTCTATGGATGAAAATAATGAACCGGAATATCGAAATCTATAGGAATAGAGGTGAAGCCCGAAAGTTCTACCAAAAATTTAAAAGCAAATGATTTAGAAGAGGGATCCCTATCTTTATGAACAGAGATGGAAATCTGGTCACGGATACCAAAAGTGTGCTGCACATATGGAGGGAACACTTACGTACTCTGCTCGATCCCGAAGTGACGAAATTACGCCAATCATCGACGATTCAGTAGAGACAAGTCAGACAAGCCCTTGTACGATGATGAATAACGCGAAATGTCTGAGGAAATGGATGATGCATACAAGGCAAAACTGCTGCCAATGGCGACGCGTGCAGTGACGGAGTGTAATAATGAGAAAAGGACGGTGATCAAACGTCTCTTAAGGTGGAAAAAGCATCTGTGGAAGAGAAGAGAGTGCCTCAATATCGAAAACTACAGGGCTAAAGGTGAAACCCGAAAATTACACCAAAAGGTAAAAATCAAAAGTTTGGAATATGGATCCTAACCTGTAAGGACAGAGATGGAAATCTGGCCACGGACACACAGGATGTGCTGCAACTATGGCGGGAACACTTTCGTACTCTGTTCGTTCCCGAAGACAGCATTAGTGACAAAATCACATCATTCATCAACGATGGAGTAGTCTTTCCACCACCGAGCCAAAACGAGATCAGCACGGCAATTGCACATCTTAAAAATAGTAAAGCTGAGGGAGCCGATGAACTGCTTAAGGCCGGCGGCGAAGAGCTAACGACGTGCAAGCACCAGCACTTAAACATGATTTGCCTAAAGGCATGCATGTCCCATTATAGGAATCTGAGTGTTATATATCCTGTGCTTAAGAAAAGCGATCGAGTTGTATGCACCAACTATGTCGGGATCAGCCTTCTACCCATCGCATGCAAGGTCCTGTATAGTGCACTTTGTGAGAGACTAAAGCCCATTCTGGCGAACCTGATTGGACCTTATCAGTGTGGCTGTAGGCCTGGTAAATCCACGAACGACCAGATATTGACATTCCGAGAAGACCCACCTACCATCTATTTATCGATTACAAAGCTACAATTTACAGTCCGATTCGGCAGAAACCAATAGATGTCTGAGTTTGGTATTCATGCGAAGCTGATACCACTTTTGCAGGATAACACTGATCGATTAGAAGTCTGCAGTGAAAATAATAAAAAATCGGGTACAGCCATTTTCTACTAAGCGAGGCTTTAGACATCGCGATAGTGTATCATGCGATCTCTTTAACATCCTAATAGAGATAGTCTTGCGGAAGGCTGTAGGAAAATCGTTTGGTTCCGTTCTTGAACAAAAGTCACATGCGGGTGGCGTATGCCGTTGATATACATATCATTGGCCGAGGCCTGCGTGATGTTACTGCAGTCTTTTCAAGCATTGAGAAAAATGAGGTCAAATCCCAGTTATTTTTTACAACGAACAAAGTGTATACCCGTTTGGAACGCCGCACAGAGGGGTAAATTCACGATATGGCGACCAAAACTCGATTTCTCAAAAACCAATGTTTTTTTATAACTTCCGATTGTAGGGTTAAGAGAACAGAATGCTTAACAAGATTCCGTTATTTTTTCATTCCATTTTGCTTACATTCGTTTTCTACACGCTGTCAAAGTTACTTGTTGCTTATTGTGCTTTTCTATTTTGGTGCGTTAAGGTAAAGCAACAATTTTAGCAGGCTATGGGAAGGCGTGTGTTTAGTTTAAACATTTAGGTAAAATGTAAAATTATAAAGCAGGTTAATATTATTTTATCCACTTAGCTAAATAAAATTATAATTCAAATTCCTTCTAGTAAAACAACATTGAAAAATATGGTTTTTTGGTTATTTCAATGGGTACCAAAATCGAACTATGGACAAAAAGTTATGCATCACATCGTATTGTTCAGATGGAAAAAACAAATTTTTGCGGGTTTTTGCGGTTTTGTGTTTTATAGCCATTTACCTACTGCGTAAGACTAGACCATAATTTCTGCGCTTTTACTGAACCGCTTTAGTTAACATACTGGATGTCCTTTATCTCTATGCATTTATAGTTAGAGGGTATCCAGACGAATAATAAGTTATAGGGAGGTAGGGCTCTAAAATGCAACCTGAGATATGAGAAATACTTGAAATCTTAAATTTTTTATAAAAACCATTTTTTGTATAAAAACGGTCATAACCTCTAATTTTTTAACATTCTGCTTCATAAATTTGCTTCAAATAATTTTGGCCGCCCAGATGAATTTGCCCCACTGTGCGCCGGCTAAAAGTTGACAACTATAACATTGAAGTGGAAGTTGATTTTGTCTACCTTGGCTTCGCCTTTAACAAAAATAATAATGTCAGCGTGGAAATTAAGAGACGAGTATTGTTCGGAAATCTCTGCTACAATGCCCTGTCTCTCGTCGGACAAAGATCCAACTATACCGGAAACTGACTGACCAGGCTAATGATACAGGCTGATCAATCTATTCTGAAAGTTTTTGAGAGAAAAATATTTCGCAAAATATTTTGACCCATCATCGTTAACGGCGAGTACCGTCGTCGAGTGAACTTTGAGATGTATAACTAGATCGACTTGTCCGCGCTGGCGTGGACACGATGTACCAATGGATGAACATGCTTCAGCTCGAAAAACCATCGGCAATAAACTCAAAGGGCGGCTCATGAGGGCGCGAACTTCGTTAGATTAACCAGGTAAAAGATCTGTTATCTAAGCTAAAGCGTTTGGAATTAGTTTCTTCGAGCAGCTTATGACGGATGAATTTCAATTGTTGTTGCCAAATAATAAGAAGAATATTATGTTCTAAACGGTGATTCATGATGCACTTTGTTTCTAATTTTTAATAGAGTACTTGAAATACAAATAAAAATTAACCTCTAAATGAATCACACCTTAATACCACACAAGAATTTTGGCAATGGTTAACAATTAATTGCTGTTAATGCATATGTAACAAATAACACTGTGGAACATTTTTGGGGTCATTGTCTCAGGGGTGAAAAATTCCAAGTCAGGGTGAAAATAAGGTACTAGCCAGTATAGTAATACCTCTAAAGGGTTTTTATCATTACCTTTTATATTTGTTGCTTATCTTTATGGTTGCTCGCTTAGTTTTTACCTGCAACTCATGAACCATTGATAATTTCTCTATTAATTCTGGAGCAGAATTGTAGAGAATGTTGAATCCTTTCGGGGTTTTACTATACTGACCTATTATCTTCACTTTGACTTGGAATTTCCGATACTAATTTAAAACGTGAGAGCACCAAACATGGGTGCTCTGTAAAAAAAACACTAATTACAAAAAACCTCTTAATGAATGAGACTTAACTACCACACAACAATTTAGGCAGTGCTTAATAATAATATTCTAATTTAAGCAAAATGTTTCTTAGTTTTGTACCCAATTGTAATTACTAGTATTTCCTGTTAGCAATTTGTCAGTTTTTTTTCTCTATTCCCTCATCCTTTATACTAAACAAATAAAAACTTATCGCTACTATTTTGCCTCTTATTCTCATTTATTCATTTATTTCTTATGCATGAGAAAAACTCATAATAAAATTGTGTTTACCACCACATTATTTATAAATTTAGTTAAGCTAATGAAACAACAGTGCGTGCGTGTACTATTCGGCAAAATGAAAATGTAAATAAATTAAAGCACAACTAAATTTATAAATAAGTGATAGACATTGGTTTTTGCACTGTCTCACCACAATTCAATTTTTTCTGGTTTTTTGTTGTAGTTGTCGATGGCGTTGTTTGCCATTTATGTTAGGGTTTTGACAAATGTCATATTTATATTGTGTCAACATTGCCTACGTACTACGCTAAGCAAAAACATTACGTTCTTGTTTACTCTAATATCATATTCAAATGATTATTTATTTTCGAGTGTATGAATGTGAGTGTGTGTTATATATTATTGTTATAATATTACTCGTACTTTAGATTTTTGTTTATAATTTAGGGAGTATTATTTGTTGTTGATAACATAATCCACTGCAATCTGAATTATGCATAAATGCATATTGCAAATACCCAATGCGTCACATAGACATGGACATGCACATGCACATGCTTATGCATGCATATTAAAGTATGTCGAGTATTTGAATTGTCATTATTGTTTATTTGTTTATTTAATTCGAAATGAACAAATAGCGTAAATAGTTTCAAAAATTGACTTAACCAAATCCACATACACAAAAAAAGAGTTGGCAACAACAACAGCAAAAATTCAATGTAGTAACCACATATTTTCATTATATTACACACATGTATGCGTTCGCGCAAGCACCGTGATGTAATTAAAGTATTAAAAACTATATTGGTTGAATAATACGCATGAGGGCAAGAGCAGTGGCATGATCAAAGTTTTGAGATATTTGTAAAATGTAAATGAAATAGAATAATATTAACTTTACTGTTATCGTTAAAGAGAGTGCATCAATTAATCTTAGATCGACTTTGAATATTTCAAAATGTATTACATTGAAATGACGTAAAACTTGGTGTAAACGAAATTCAAATACTCTCCAATTTTATATTGAGGTTTGGTAGAAGTTTGCTAGAAATCGTCCACTGTTTTTTATCTCTATTGCTAAAGTATTACAAGAAATTGTATCTTAAAGGAGTACTAAGAGACATCGTTAATATTAGATACATTGGCACGAGTTCTATTTTTAAATATTTCACAGATAGGTATACATTTGGGAAGCTATGCACCATTATTTTGTCTTAAGTTACACAAGCTTATAGCGGTCCGTCTGGAGTTTCTGAAGCTCCGTTTTCAATTTGAACGAGGAAGATATTTTTATACTAACACAGAACTACATAGTCCTGTGACTTGTACCTAGTGGGTAAGGACCGATTTAGTTCTAACTCAAATATATGGAGGGAAGACGTCACGTTAAGATGGCTTCGGAGCTATGAGTTAACAACATACGCCATAACTTGGACCACTACTGTGTCTGTTCTACAGTACCAGCGTTAGGACCTACAACGAGGAATATGTGTCAGTCCACTCATAAGAACTTATGAACTATAATAAATAAATTATATGTATTCTATTAAAAACCACCATTGAAAAATACAATGCCGAAATGGTATACATCGGTCAAACTGACACTTCTTTTTTCGCTTTAGAACCAGTTTGTGGGCACGTCCCCTCATTACTTATCCCTGAACAGGTTCTTTTGGACAATGTTCCCCCTGTCCCGTAGGTTATATTCAGATCATTGTGTTACATATGTACTACGTGGTGTTTTATTCTGGAAAGCGATCACAAATTTCGACAAGAGACTTCGACACCTGGTCTGGCGGTTAAACCCTGAAAGTACCAGAATAACCACTATCCACATTAAGGCAAAATATTTTTACCTCACGCTGATCAGTGCAGACGCTTCGACGGAAGACAAAGACGATTACATTAAAGATGCATTCTTTAATCACCTTGAGGACGCATATGACTGCTGCCCTGCCCATGACATTAAAATTGTTCTGGGACACTTGGTTCACACCTCCGATTACGGATTCAGACTGGTAAGTTTCGCAGCGGCAAAACACACGGTAGTGCGTACAATCAGATTCCCGCATAAAGATATCCACAAGCCAACCTGGATATCTCCGGATCAAAATACAAGAAATCAGATTGATCACGTGGTAATTGGTGGAAGGCATGTCTCAAGCGTTATGGACGTGCGTGTGATGCGCGGTGCAAATATTGACTCGGATTACCATCAAGTTACAGTCAGGATACGCACGAGATGAAGTTGTTTTAACACTTCTCTTAATCAAACACAAAAGAAGCTAGACACCACAAACATCACTGCATATCACCGAGATAGCCAATGCCTAATCCAACCAACTCGCTCAATTACTTAAAACGAACCTTCTGATGTTCCCGACACACTTTGTGACCATTGTCGCAACGACCATACTTTTTTATGAAAAACCACGCTTCGACAAGCTTTGGTGCAGTGAGAAATGCCGCGCAATGTCTGAGGAAAGGATGCTGCATACAACACAAAACTTCAACCAATGGCAACGAGTGCGGTGACGAAATGATATAATGAGTACAGGAAGGAGGGAAAACACCTCTTCCGGCGGAAACTGCGTCTATGGAAGAACGGAGAGTGCCAGGATATCGTAAGTTCTAGTAACAGAGGGTAAGCCCTATAGTTCTACCATAAGGAAAACGGCACACGTTCTAGAACAAAGTTCACCGCTTGTAAGGGCAGAGATTGCAACCTGGTTTCGGACACACAGAGCGTGCTGGAGGGAACACTTTCGTTCTCTGCTCGTTTCCGAAGGCAGCTTAAGTGACGAAATATCGCCAATCATCGACGACGCCGTATTGTCCACCACCGAGCCAAAACGAGATCAGCACGGCAATTGTACGGCTCAAAAACAATAAAGATGCGGAAACCGATGGACTGACGGCAGAGCTTTTAAGGCCGACGGCGGTGAGTTGGCAACGTGCATGCACCAGATCATTAACACGATATGGTTAAAGGCATGCATGCCCAATAATTAGAATCTGAGTGTTCTATGTACTGTGCTGAAGAAAGGCAATCCAAAATGTGTGTACCAATTTCCGAAGGATCATTATTTTACCCATCACATACAAGGTCCAGTCTAGTGTTTTATGTGAGAGATAAAAGACCAAATTTGATTGGACCTTGTCCGTGGTGCTTTAGACCTGGTCAATACATAAACGACCAGATATTCACACAACAACAAATCCTGAAGAAGACCCAAGAAATGCAGATCGACACGGCTCTATGAAAAATGTCCCAAATGTTTAGAAGAATGTTTTTTCCTTTGGGTATTTTTCATGAATTATTTAGGGTATTTTGCAAAATCATTCGACAGTCCAAAACGACAGAAACAATTAGACGCTTTGGCTGAGTTTGGTATCTCCGCGATGCTGACACAAAGTCTTCAGTAGAAAATAGAAAAATCTGACAGAGCCATTTGCAAACAAGCGAGACTTCCGACAAGGCGATAATCTGTCATGTGATCACTTTAATATCATAACGAAATGATCATGCGGAAGGACAAAATTCACATACTGCTCGCGTATTCCAATGACAGATATATCATTGGCCGTAGACTACGGAATGTTACTGCGGCCTTTTCGAGCATTAAGAAGCAGTCGGCAGGAGTAGGTCTGGTGGTAAATGAGAATGAGAGCAAATTATTTGTTTGAACAAACACAGAGTCTACTCGTCTGGGACACTGCGTAAAAGTTGGCGACTTTAACTTTAAAGTGATAAATAATTTTGTCTACCTACCATAAACAATAATGTAAGCCTGGAAATCAAAAGACGAGTATTTATTCAAAAACGGCTGCTACTATGCGGTAAGCAAATGATTAAACGACAAAGCCCCCTCTCAACGAACAAAGATCCAACTCTACCACTACACTGGTACTGCGCATAATCCTGGGTTATGACATAAGCGCAACAATCTATTCCGGGAGTCTTCGATTATTACTAAGCTTAATACATTGCAACACATTTGGACCCATCATTCGTTGTCGAATGAAGAGCATCTGCTCTATTCCGAGATCGACATAGTCAAGCGCGTTCAAATTAACCGAATGCGTTGGTTTGGACATTAGGGGTATAACCAAATTTTGGCCCTAGCACCACGCGATGGCGAAGGTTGTGTTATTTACGAAAAAATAGTTTTGGGGTCACTTCGGATAAAAAACTTCACCCACGAAAACGATTTTCTAAAATCTCCCAAAAAAAACATTCATTTTAAATAAAAAATGTTAAATACTTTATTAATAAAGTAAAATAGTAAACTGAAAAATTTTGTTTAATTATTAAAAGACATAAACTTCAAATTTAATGTGCGCGTTGTTTTTCATAATGAATAAATGTCCTGTATTACTTTAATACCGCGTTCTGCGCTTAAAGGGCTTCTTTTAAAATCCATTGTTTTAAAGTATTAAACACAAACTCGGAATATAATTTTCTTTGAATAATAAAAACAATTAAAGTACATGACGTAATTATCAATGACATACATTCAGCTTTCTAAATATTTACACATATGTTAAATGCATCTTGATATATTGATAAAAAAAGTTTTTTTGCGCTTTTTAGCTAAAAAAATAAAAATAATCATTTAAAAACTTCACCGCGTTTGGTGGGTGAACTTTTTTGACAACTGCGAAAAAGTAATACCATTTTTTTATATAATTTTCAATGACCTATTCGACTATGCTAGGGCCATTTGGATATTTGCAAAAAATTGCAAAAAGTTATATCCCTACTGGACATGTTTTACTAATAAATGGAAATTATTCAGCTCGAAAATTCTTCGGCAGTGAAACTAATGGGTGGCGTAGGAGGGGGTGACCAAAACTTCGTTGCATGGACTAGGTGAAAGAGCTGTTATCTAATCTAAATGTAGGGCATTTAGTAGACAACACTGCATGGAAATATATGACACTACTTAAAAAGGATAGATGGTTTTCTCATGAAATATGCTATGAATTTTCTTGAAAGTACGGATTTCTTAAAAAATTAACTCATTAGGAACAGCCCAGCAGCAAAAAATGGGGCTTTGTATGCCTTCTTGCAGGCCTGCAAAGGCAGTCAGAAGCTCTACCCTTCAAATGCAGTCATTATTTCAAATTAACATAGGGCGCCATAGGCAGGCAAGCCCAGCACATTCCCATTCTCATTCTCATTGAAGGCCTTTCAGTAGGTATGCCTAATAAGTCCTGCTTGGAGTCCTTCTATGAGGCATTGCTACCGCAGACCAGCTTGTAGGCCTGCAAAAGAGCATTTATAGAAGAACTGCAATAACAGAGACATATGCGAATTATTTCCATATTAAATGATTTCATACTTTTTATTAATTTTTAACAAAATATTTTTGTTACAATTTGTAGTAACAGCAGGAATCGAACTCGCGACCTCAGTACTCATCATTTGACATGCTACCTACTCGGCCATCACATGATATAGTTGTTGTACGACAAACAGCATACATGTGGTTATCATAATAACGGCATCTGTCTTACCTTCCCTTTGGAGGCCTGTCAACAGGCCTAATCGGCGAAGTGACGAATGCAAGGCTATGAACGTCAATTCAGCCTTCTACTAATAGGACTGTCAACAGGCATGTTTAAGGCTAGAAAGTTTGCATGCCATTTTTCTTCTTCTTCTTCTTTACTGGCAGCAACAACAGAAATTCATCTATCAGTAGCCGCACGTAGAAAACCATTCCAAGCGCTTCGGTCTTTTGCGCTCCGTAGATAGCTCGTCATACCAAGCTTACTTAACATTTCCGTCACCTGGTTCATCCATCGGAGTTTGGTCGCCCCCTCCTGCGCCGCCCATCGAGTTTATTTCCGAAGACTTTTTGAGCCGGAGCGTTTTCGTCCATTCGTACAACGTGTCCAAGCCAGCGCATTCGGTCTATTTGAACGCTCATGGTTCATTCGACGACGGTACTCGCCGTTCACGATGATGGGTCCAAATATTTTGCGGAGTATTTTTCTCTCGAAGACTCCCAGAATAGATTGATCCGCTTGTGTCATTACCCACGATTCTGCGCTGTAGAGCAAGACAGGTAGGATCAGAGTCTGGTAGAGCTGGATCTTTGTTCTTCGAGAGAGCGCTTTGTCGTTAAATCGCCTGCTTAGCGCATAGTAGCAGCGGTTTGCGATCAATACTCGTCTTTTGATTTCGAGGCTGACATTATTATGTTTGTTTATGGCGGAGCCAATGTAGACAAAATCATCTACTACTTCAAAATTATAGTTGTCAACGTTCACGCAGCGTCCCAGACGAGTGGACTCTTTGTTCGTTGAAACAAATAACTTGGTTTTGTCCTCATTTATCACCACCATTATCATTTATCACCCACTTCAGCCGACTGCTTTTCAATGCTCGAAAAAGCCGCAGTAACATCTCGCAATTCACGTCCAATAATATCGATATCATCAGCATACGCGAGCAACTTTTGTTAAATATGGTGCCATTCCTGTTTACTGCTGCTTTCCGCATGATCATCTCCATTACGATGTTAAAGAGATCGCAGGGCGGACTATCGCGCTGTCTAAAGCCTCGCTTGGTAGAAAATGGCTCTGACAGATTTTTGCCAATTTTCACTGAAGACTTCGTGTCAGTCAGTGTCATCCCGCAGAGTCGAATTAGTTTTGCGGGGATACCAAACTCAGCCATAGAATCCAACAATTTCTGTCGTATCGGACTGTCAAATGCAGCTTTGTAATCGATGAACAGATGGTAGGTATCGATCTGGATTTCTTGGGTCTTGTCCAGGATTTGTCGTGGCGTGAATATCTGGTCGGTGGTGAATTTACCACCACATCTATGTAATTTTTGTGGGGTAAACAGTATGGATGCCCTTAGGCCAGTTTTAAGAAGGGGCAGATTCATGTCTGCCGTATCTTTTCTCACCCTAGTATGAGGCCTCTTTGCAGGTCTCATTTTAGAAGCGAAATGTGCATGGGTATGCAATTTTTTGTTAGGCTTAGTGAAGGACTAATGATTGCTTGTATATATGCCTGTAAAAGGAAGGCGTATTTGAATGTCAACAAACTGCCTTTGAAGGCATGATTGTAGGCATATGTTTACAATGCCTCGTCTTTTCCGCTGCTGGGAGTTTAGTTTATGACGATAAGATTGTTTTACGAACAAAGGTACCTATATGACACTAGATATTGTTGTTCTATATGGCAAAAAAAAGTTTATTTGTATTGTATTTATTTGTATTTCGTCTAAAGACAATTTGAGGACATCAGTTTTTTTTTATTCGTGTACCCTACGATCCCTCCGATATAGTATTTATTATGTTGTATCGTCATGAGATATCCGATCGAAACGAGGTGCATATCGTTATTCCTATATTCAAAGTTCGATGTAATTTGGATAGTTTGCGTTACTATTCCGTTTTCACACTATCGATCACACCAATCCACACAAGGAAACCAACCACGAATGTAACAATCCCTTCATCGAACAAATTTTTCTTTATAATACTGATTATTGATAATTAATATACTAAAACATTTTTATGGTTTAATAATGAACAAAAATATTGATACAATTACATTAAAAACAAATTAGTAAGAGAGTAAAAAAATGTGCGTGTACTTAAATTAAATGCAAATGAAAGTATTTATCCCAAATTATGTAAAATATTTCCGCTTATAGTTATGTCAGCCAAATAATAAAATTTTATCTAAATTCCTCACAGGACATTTAATTTTGAAGCAACAAAAAAAAAACGACGATTAAAAGTGTAATTAAATACATGTAAATTAATGTTGAATTAGTAACAAATACCTAGAGAGTGTGATTTGATATTAAAAATTTAAAAATATTTGTGGGTTAAATTGTTATACCAACTAGGACATAAAATTGTTAATAAATGTAAAGAGATTAGCTGTTTTTTTATAGAATTTTAGTACATGAAATGAAAAATGTCAAACAAAAGAGCCTAAAACGTGACAAACACCCCTATAAGATACTTACTAACTTCAAATCGATAATAAATTATTATGGCATGTAACTTCACAAAACGAGTGATGCAGAACTTCATCTTTTAGGGGCTACTTTCAAGTGCAGTTCTCAGAATGCAGTCCCAAAATCATGTGTTGAACTGTGTAATTTTTTATTTATACAGTGAAAAAAATATACCTTTAACAAAAGGATTCCTTAGTTCCACGAGAATTGTTTGACGTCCGAGTAATTTTTTATTATTTTCTGGAAGATTTTCGAACACAGTTACAATTACAAGAATTATACCCTGTGTAACCCTGCAGTGTCTCCATCTAACACTATTAGACTAAGACAATTTAATGTTCATTCGTAATTCGTTTATTGGTGTTATAATAGACATCATTAAAACATAATTATGTTCTTCAATGCAGCCTTTTTGGGTGCCATTGTATATTAAAAATTAAGGCTCAGAAGCAAAATTCAACTAATTTTTATAAATTACTTTTAAGGGACAAATGCGCAATGCCAAATTGTCGCCAGTTTACAGCAAGTCATGAAAATGACCCATAATATTAAAAAAGAAAAACAAAACGACTAAAGAAAATTCTAAAAGAGTAACCCCCAAAATGGTATTATCATAATTGTTCAATGGCGATTAAATAGCCCCAAATACATTGTAATTAAGGCCAATGACAAGTGAAGTCTTCTACTCGCAACTATGACGATGGCGACGATGACGTTGTGAAATCGCATAGACTGACTACAAAATCATCGACCATCCCAACCCCCACCCTCCCTGTTAACGCCTGCGGTTGGCTTCAAAACGCCCGCTTGTACCACCATAGCAATAATAATAATAATTTGGTAATAAAATGAAATTACCTAAAAATGGCTTTAAGTAAACTTGGTGGCTAAGTAAAAGACATCAAAAGATAATAATGACTACGCGATAGAGTAGTTCAAACTTACTTAGTCTATATATAATACTCGTAATAACATTACAGTATAGCTGCAAGGTAACAATTGTAATAAGCCGTTAAGAAATCGCCGCTGTTCAATTAGTTGAAATCATAATCAAAAAAAAAAAAGCCAACTAAAAAGTTATAGTTGGTCATTATACAAATAGTTATAAATTAGTTGAGGATAATTATCAAGAAATATCTTAATACTTTTACTTTATATTGAGTAGAGTAATTACATTTAGTATTTGAAGTAAATATAAACATTTTGGCTGCCTCGCAGCTAATGGTATTAGTGTTAAATTATTAATAACATTTATGCATTACAACAATGTGATTAGTTTCCTAAGGGGCTTTGATTAGTACGAAGGTGTTGCAATTACGACACTTTTCTTTGGCGGCAGCGCTCAAAGTAAACACACATGTGTAAGAGCTTTTACATTAATTAATTTAGGTATTTCAGGCGTTTCAGTTGTCATTTGGGGCGGTTAAAATTAATAGACACTCAATCACAGTGATTTGTAGAGACTACACCCAAAAAAAAGGGTTAAACAAGAAGTAGTAAAATAGACAGATTAACTGATTAAGAGGTACTTTGGATTGGGGTGAATCACCAATGATGTAAGCTTGTCATATTAAGTAAGTAGTTTGTTATCTATATATATAAAAGGCTTAGGTGACTGACTGATCACTCGCCAGCCCAAACGGCTAAAGCTAGAACCATGAAATTTGGAATGTAGATTATGAAATAACTGTATCTTTTAAACCAAAGTACAAAGTCGAGAGATTTGGTACGTATATCGGACGTATAGGAAAAAATACTATGTTTCTGGAAAGAGGGCGGTGCCACGCCCCTTTTTAAAAAATAGTTATATTGACCAAATAAATTGACCGATTGAAATAATTTTATTTGTGTTTGAAATAATTTTATTTATCTGTCCAAAGGACTTCTATCATAGGCTACATGAAAACATAATTAGACAAAGGGGCGTGGCACCTCCCACACAAACCGAATGTTCAATCGGTCATATCTTAAGAGCCATTAAAGGTATGAAAGTGAGATTTGCTACATATGTTACCCTTTTGAAAAAATAGTTATCTGAGCGAAAAAAATGGAACGATTGCAATCAACTGAAATGTTCTACATATGTAAATGGTACATGGGGGATTACGTCTCGCTGGGGAATGGGCGGTGCCACGACCATTTTGGAAAAATTGTTATGTCGGTCATATTTAGGGTGTTCAAAACCGAAACCGAAAAACCGTAACCCGGTTATTTTATTTAAAACCGTATGCCGGTTTTTGCAAAAATGCCATTTTCGAATAACCGGTTTAACCGAGTTTTTTTCCTTCGGGTACTCGGTTTTTTTTTAAATTAATTTGAAATTGAATTTTAAAATTTTACAAAGCTTCTAAAAACATTCTTGTTTATAAAATGTAAAAAGTTTTTTCTATATTAATTTGAAATTGAATTTTAAAACTTTAAAAAGCTTCTAAATTATTCTCGTTTACAAACATTGAATACCCTAATTATATGTATTAGGACTGGAAAATATCCTACAAGCTAATCCTGTGTAAAGAAGTCTAAAGGGCAGAAACGATGGAATTTGCTAACGAGCTTTTTAAAAGATTTTATCCTGCAATTTCCCCAACAACGGCAAAGTCTATTAACAGTTCAGATTGTGAGATGGGGGTATCTCCTAATGGTAGTCTTTGCAACGATTTAAACATGACAATAAATAACATCCAAAATCCACCAGTGAAAACAAATTGCAATGACACAAGTCTATATGATGATTTCAACTATTTCGATAGATTCAATAAAAGGACAGAAAAGCTCAACATCCTTCTAAACGCTCTTTTGCCAATAAATCCTACTTCCACAATAAATGAGCGCGTGTTTTCTGTATCAAGCTTTATAAAAACGAAACAGAAGAATTGACTCAAAATTTAACACTTAAATTGCATATTATTTCTTAAATGCTATTTTAACCAGTAAGAAAGTTTCAGTCGGGTAAGCCGACTTACATATACCCTTACCCTCAGTAAAACATATAATTTTCTAGTATATTGATATCATTACACGATTTCTAAAGTGGGCGAAGTGGTACATTTGTATGGGAGGTACCAGAAGGGGCGTGGATAGACAAAGTATTTTTCTTTAAAACTTTATCCCGATTTAGCTTTAATTAATACAGAATTTGGACACGATAACGTTGGGTGTATTGATATTACTACTCCATCTCTGAAGTGGGCGGAATGGTGCATTTGTATGGGAGGTTTCAGCAGGTACGTGGCTAGGCTTCCAAATTGGTTCTACAAATTTTTATTCTGTTTGACCAATACTAAAAACAGAATTTGGTCACGATTAATAATATTAATCGATTTCTAAAGTGGGTGGTACCTGATGGGTATGGGAGGTACCACATGGGGCTAGACTTCCAGTTTTTTCTCCAAAACTTTGTCCTGCTATAGTTTTACTAAATGTAGGATTTGGGCACGATCACCCAATTCGATTGGTATAACATACTTAATAAATGCATTTTTTTAAACCAAATTATAGTTTTTATAAGTATTTTTAACTTTTTAGGAAAAAACCGAAAAAACCGGTTAAACCGGTTTTCTTTAAAATGCTGTATTCGAAATCCGATTTTTCTTAAAAATCAATTTTTCGAATAACTCGGAAACCGGGTTTCTAAAAAAAGGAGGTATTTGAACACTCTAGTCATATTAATAGAACGATTGTAATAACATTTCCATAATCTATCTATATGGCTGTAGATAGGGTGATGGAATTTGGTATGGTTGTTTCCCTTTTCGAATAAACGTCAGATAAGAATGGATTTTTTGATATTCGTACTATCAGTACGACCAATCGGCTAAGCTATAGTCGCAAATATTTAAGAGAATATTTTAGTTGTGCGATGTGAAATACTTTTTCGAATTTCGTTCTTTAGGTGTAAAAATACCAAAAAGGGATAAAACTGGTACTATCACCAGACCAAATGCCTAAAAGTAGAGTTTTTAAAATGTATATAGAATTGCTCCTTATAGAATGAGAGAGCCGCCAGATGGGGTTTTTAGAAATTCGAGCATTTAGGGGTTAATAGGCCGAAAAGGAATAAAACTGGTACCATCACCCAGACCAAACGGCTAAAGCTAATATCGTATATGGGCATGCTTCCTTTAGAATTTGATCGAGTACCAGTGAATTTTAATTATGCGATGCGAATGTATCTTTTGAAATTCGTATTTTTAGGGATAATAAGGGACTAAAGCGGTACAACCACTCAGACCGATGGGGTAAAGCGACAATCACATAAATGGGGTGTTCGTTCGTTATATTCATGATAAGATTCATTGTAAGTACGGGTGAAGCAACGCGAGCCGGGAAAACTAGTTGAATATATTTTAGTTAAACTAAGAGCAGTACCAAAATGTGTTGAATTTCGATAATAATGTGCTATTCTGTAGGGGTAAGGCAAGTTAATTTGTAATAACATTTAATATATTTTTTTTTTGTACTTACGAAGAATTTGTGAAATATGTACAAACAAGTAGTGGTTATACGTACAACACAACACTTTAACTGTACCCAAAAGCACTTTCATAGTACTAAAAAAGTTCTACTTTGTACAAACAGGAACATTTATTAGTGTTTATTATAATTTAGTGCATCAAAAATAACTTTTAATGTACCAAAGCGTACTATTTTCGTACCAAATAGTACATTTATTTTGCGAAAAGCAATTTTATTGTACTAAAAAGTACTTAAATTGTCCCACAAAGTACTAATTTTGTACCAAAAATTATTATTTTTGTACCAAAAAGTACTTAAATTTTGTCAAAAATTATTTTTGTAGTATCGAAAAGTTTTGTCATAGTACCTTAAAGTACTATTATGGTACCCAAAAATATTTGTGTTGTACAAAAAAGTACTTTGATTTTGCGGGAAGTATGTTTATTGCGCCAAAAAGTACATTTGTTGTAAAAGAATAATTTTATTGTAGCAAATAGTAATTTCATTGTACCAAAAGAACTTTTGTTTTTGACAAAAGTATTGTTATTGGTTTAAAAAGTACTTTTAGTCTACATGCCAAAAGCAATTTCATTGTACCCAAAAGTACTTTAGTTGTATCCAAAAGTACTCTAAATGTATCAAAAGTACTAAACTAAAAGGGGTTTTTATTATACCATAAAAATACTACCAAAGGCACTTTTACAATCTTCAGTACTTTGATTATACCAAAAAGTACTTACCTTCAGAAATAAGTAGCAAGTGCAGACATACATTTCTTTGGCTACACTTCTTGATTCATGTGTTAGCATTAATTGTATAGCCTTTTTATCATTTAGCCTTCGGAACATCGGCGGAAATTGGATGATTTTCTTATTTAACTTTTCTGGTCGTTATTCACGGGAGGTCCCCAAGCCGGAAAATTCCACTGGACATCTGTTCAGCAGTAGCAAATGTGAGAAGGCGCAATGTTGAGCAACCTAAATAGTATGCCACCACCGATGCGTTTTAGAATGTATGTAACAGACGTTATAAGGACCACGATTTAAGAATATGCATCTGGAATGTCCGAACTCTCTACAGAAATGGTTTCTCTATCCAATTGGCGGATAACTTTGACGAATACAAGTCTGATGTCATCGCCATACAAGAAATGCAATGAACGGGACGAGGATGCACACAATGAAAGAACTGTGACATCTGAAAAAGGAGTCTATACAGAAAATGAGATGGACGGGACAGGGATGCACACGACGAAAGAACTGTGACGTCTTTTACAGCTAACATGCAGAAGGACACGATTTTGAATGTGGATTAATAGTCGGCAAGAGACGACATCTTTTCTCGCAGTTTAACCCTGTAAATGACCTATTAGCCACTATCCGCATAAAGGCGAAATATTTTTACATTACCCTGATTTGTGTACTCGCCCCGACGGACGACGAAGTCGAGGGCATTAAAGCAATAGAATGCATGGAGATAATATATGACCACTGCTCTACCCATGATACAGAAATTGTTTCGGGTGATTTTACTGCTAAAATAGGATGATAAGATGCTGTTGGTTCAGCAGTCGGAAAATAAGCCTACTAAACAAAACCTCTGAAAAAGCACATGGCGGCATGAATAACCTCTGATCAAAAGACAAGAAACCAGATTCTTCACGTGGTTATCGATGGAAGGTTTGTCTACACGCGATTGAGTAGAGCTAAAGACGCAAAGAAAGCAAGACATCACAAAGCTACATACCACCGACATAGCCAATATCTACTCTAACCTACTTTTTCAATTACTTTAAACAAACCCTCCCTAATTCTGAAGTTCCCGACACACTGTGGAAATATATTGCGAATTATATGACCACGCTCAAACAAGCTTTGGTACGATGAATATTTTCGCCCAATGTCTGAGGAAAAGGCCGCTGCACACAAGGCAGAACTGCAGCCAATGACAATGAGTTCGGTGACGGAACGACATAATGAAGTGACGTATGATATAAGTGGAGAGAGAAGAAACGTCTCTTCAGGCGGAAAAGGAGTCTACGAAAGAAAAGTCAGAGTCAGGATATCAAAAGTTGCAGTGATATAGGTGACGCCCGATAGTTCTACCAAAAGGTTAAAATTAAAGGTATAGGAAAAGGTATAGAACACCTATAAGAATAGAGATGAAAATCCGGTTACGGACACGCAAGGTATGCAGAATTAGTATCGAAATTACGAAAATTATCAACAACATTGTAGATTGTCCACCGCCAAACCAAAACGAGATTAGTACGGCAATTGCATGGCTTAAAACAACAAAGCTGAGGGCAGAACTTTCAAGGGCGGCGGCGATGTGCTGGCAACGTGCATGCATCAGCTTGTAAACACGATTTAGCTTAAGGAACGTATGTCCGATGATTGGAATCTGGGTCCAGATCTTACAAAAGACCATGTGTAAATAAACTTTCGCGGAATAAGCCTTTTACCCATCACATACAAGGTCCTTTTTAGTGTTATGTGTGAGAGGTTAAAGCCCATCCTGGCAAATCTGATTGGACCTTGTCTGTGTGGCGTTAGACACTTCCTGGAGAAGACGCAAGATATGCAGATCGACACCTATCTGTTTGTCGACTACAAAGCTGCATTCGACAGTCCAATACGACAGAAATTGTTAGATTTTGCTAAAAAAAACTTCTTTCAATGGTCTTGAGCTTGAAATAAATTCTAAATCAATGTTCAATTCAACAGGCCGAATAAAAACAAAAAACAAAAACAATGATGACGTAGAGCACGACGGGCCGCAAAGCTGAAACAATGCTTATGGCAAATCTGTTGGTTGCGAAACCAACAACAAAAACATGTTGTTTGAAAGCCAACGGCTTTTTCAACATAAACAAACAAGAAAGAAGTTAAGCAAATGGTTTCTCATAGTGAATGGTTGCAAAGTTTTTCGAGTCTATGCACTCAAGAAAGAATTCTCATTTAGTTGTGAATTCTGGTGCATAAGACATGATAAACATTTTGCAATCATTATACCAAAGTCTGCTGATGAGGATTCGTGGTTGGATCCGAAACAACTGTACAGACTACCAGGGCATTATGAGAATATCATTTTGCTAAAAAAAACTTCTTTCAATGATCTTGAGCTTGAAATAAATTCTAAATCAATGTTAGGTGTTATGGCTGAGTTTGGTGTCCCTGCGAAGCTGATACCGACTTTGCGGTTTAACACTGATTGACACAAAGTCTTCAGTGAAAATCGGCAAAATTTTGACAGAGGCATTTTCTACCAAGCGATGCTTTAGACAAGGCAATGGTCTGTCGTGCGGTCTCTTTAACATGCTATGATGGTTATGCAGAAGGAACATGACATGTATACCTATAATAAAAGATATAAATATAATTGACCAAGGACTACGGGAAGTTACTGCGGCCTTTTGGGGCATTGATAATCAGTCGGCAAAAATGGGTCTGGTGTTATTTGTTTCAACGAACAAAGAATCTACTCGGGGACGCTGGGGCGCTGCGTAAACGTTGACACCTGGAAACCAATAGACGGGTATTATTCGCAAACCGCTATTACTATGCGCTAATCAAGCGATGTAATGGCAAAACTCTTTCTAGACGAACACAGACACTCTACCAGATACTTATCCTTCCTGTATTGCTCTACGGCTCCGAATCCTAGGTAATAACGCAAACGGATCAATCTATTATGAGAGTTTTAAAGAGAAAACTCCTTCGCAAAATAGTTAAACCTATCATCGTTAACGGCGAGTACCGTCGTCGAGTGAACTTGAGTTGTATAAGCTGTATAGCGATATTGATGTAGTCAAGCGCTTTCAAATAAACCGAATGTGCTTACTTGGACACGTTATACGATGGGATGAAAATGATCCAGCTCGAATAGTTTTTGGCAATAAACTCGATGGGCGGCGCAGGATGTGACGACCAAAACTTAGTTGGATCGACAAGGTAAAAGAGCTGTTATCTAAAGAACTACCGACGGAGCGCAAAAGACCGAAGCGCTTGAAATTTTTTTCTACGTGTGGCTACCAGAGATGGTCTTCCGTAAACTGGGACGTATGTGACATATATTTGCGACGTTTGGGTCATACGTATAAAAAAAAATCGTTAACCTAATGTCACAAAGAGAACCCCATCATAAACAGGAACTAAACTTTTTTAAGAAACCAAAGCCAACAAAATATTCGTAATTTGAATAATCCATTAATTTTAAGTTTTTGTCACATCAATTTGATGAGAGAAATAACATCAACTTGAACAACATCCTTAAAAAACTCTCGGAAAATATCGAAATAATTTGTGTGTGACTTATCGATTTATGCTTAAAGTATTTATAAACTTAATTTAATTTCTCTTTACACCCCATGAATGAGGTATGAGCTATCTCATCGCGTTGTTGTAAATTAACACGCTTTCTATTTTTAGATTCACAACTAATGGCACCTACTTGTTTATCGACGAATGCGAACGTCACTGTTTGGGAAGCTTTTACTACACATACCAATTGACTCGACACTATACTGCGAAGTTTCTTTCTGTTGACAACATCGAGGGCAATAAAAGACAAATGTGGATGACTAGAGCCGGGAATTGAACCACGGATCTCCCGCATGGCAGTCACGTGTTCTAACCACTATGCCACGGCCGGTCCCATTTAAAGCATTCACTTAATTTAAATTCGTAGTCAAATTTTAAAACAATACTGGGAGCAACGTTAGTATGAAAAAAAATATAAGTCTAAAACGCACTAATAGCTCCTTTCTTAAACTTAAGCCGATTAGACTAGGCAAGTGGTTTTGTTTATGATCTACAGCACACTATCAATGAGTTAAAGTAACTGCAATCCAAATTTCAAATTCTGTGACATGATACTCTTTGGGACAGTCGTAAACCTAAAAAATGCTGTTGATCTGTGAGCAACAGAAGAATGAAGAAGAGAATAAAAACAAATGCTCTCATTCGTTCTTAAGGTCAATGTTCATTGAAGTTCATTGAATTGCATCATTAGAAAAGGGTATGTAAAAACTGTTTAGGAGCAGACATAAATTTTTTCGGTTTCACATTTACGTTCATGTGTTATCATTCAATATTTACCCTTTTCATCATTTGTTATAACATCGATCTTTACCTCCTACAAGAACATGTTAATTCCACTTGGCTCATGTGCATTCTAGTTCATGCAATATTACATTTTAAACGCCTTTCTCAATAAGCCCAACATATTTTTGCTGCCCTAATCGGAATATGTGTTGTCATAACATCGCTTCGGTTCAAACATGGCATTAAATCTTTCTCTTTTTCTTGTATTTATACGCAATTTCAGTTATAAGCTGCTTGCATGGAAATTACTTTAAAGTACCATAACGAAAATTAACACTTCTAAATCGTTGCCAAAGCAACGTATATCTATCAATATAGGTTTGTGCTTACAACACAAACATACTCTTCCACGAAAGACATTTTTAAGTTTCATACATATAAATATGTATTAATATGGCTATTATATTTAGAACAAACAATCCATTGTTTAACATACATATACTACTCTGACCACAAATCGTCCTCTTCTTGTCTGTGACAGATTTTATTTAATAACATAAAATTAGCTCTTAGAATACTTTATGTTTAGCACTTTTGTGTGTGCACAAGTTCTTGTGTTTAAATAGAAACTTAAAATAAAATCCTTAATCCATGAAATATTAATGTGTGATACATTTATTGTGTTAGTTTTGGCATTAAACTAAAAGTTATTTGTTTGTTGCAGCAGGGATTTAACATAGAGACTTTATTAATTTATTGTCATATTGTTTAGTAATGAACACTAATATAAATAATATTTTCTAAATAATCCAAAAGGTAAACAAAGCTGTAAATATAAATGAGGTTAGTATGGTTAGTATGACTATTTCCGGGTATTGTCAAAATATAAAGGAAACCAATTTTTGTGTAAGTGTATCAAATGATACATCAAATTGGCTAAACGATTAGAAAAGTGTTTTATTGTTTGATATTAATGGTAAAATTCAGTGTCACGCACTTGGATGACGCGTTTTGAACTCCATGACGAGTTCATCTTCAGTCCCCTTTGTGACGAAACAATTATTTTGAATAACATGGGGCGGGCAAAACTTCCTCATTTTTATTTGATCCTTTTTAAGGACTTTGCTAACTTTTCTACTTTGCCTTTAATAGTGGCATTGCTTTTAATATTGTTATATAGGCCACAATAATAGAATTCATGCGAAAGTAAAACCATATGAAAATGTGTGTGTGTGCGTGTTGCAAAACAATCAATGACATATTTTATTGGCAAATATTTATGCGCCAATAAATGAAGCTGTTAGGCTTAGGCAGTAAGGAAGAGTCCTTAAGACTCGTATTAATAATCATCTCACTATGACGTTGTGACATTTTTGTACCTCACCTCCTCCTAAAAAAAGAGCACATAAGACAGAGTACATAAAATCGTATGTAAATCTAATCGATGTGTTTGTAAATATATGGTTTCCATTCACATGAGATACGACTAAATGTTCAAGTGTGTAAATTAATGACTCTATGGCGGTACAAGGACATGCTGTGTGACGGAGAGATGGAGTGAAACGGTGAATTTACGAGCTTTTTATTGATATCTTGCGAAGTCAATTTTTAAGGAATTTATATTAGAGAAATATGTTTGATTATGTTGGTGTTCCGCATACAAGGAAATTGTAGTTGTTGTTTCAATCCGTTAATTAGGATCAAATTTCAGTACATCATTTAAACGGTGAAATTAAATACAAAATCAAATCTGTGCGGCTTGAAAATAGCCTTTAAAATTATTCAAATAAAACGTAATGAACGCGGGAAGTTCTTAATGAACATTGTAAAAAAATAACATAATTCCTCTAAGGACAGCAGTTCAAATATATGATCTGACTATTGTTTTAACTTCGTCTGAATGTATCTTTGCTTATTACAACGTAGATCTGATTTGTCCAAAATTGTTGGCAAAGTCAGGCCGTTTTACGATTTATTATTGACAACGCACACACAACACTGATGGTAATGGCCTCGATATAAAATACATTGATTTTTATGATGATAATTCGTAAGCTTAAGCTTTATTAGAGCCAAACAGATGTAAATTAATTAGTTTACAAATGTCTCTGGCTATGTAAATCTCTGCGCAGAAAACATGTGTACTCTTATCTTGAACTGTAAGCTTGCGTGTGTAGACTTCTATCAAATGTGTATTTAATCACATGTTAACGACATGGATAAAGCAACCCCCCCACCTTTCGGGTAGTTTTTATATATTTGACAATTTGATGATTTATTATTTATGATAGGCTAACAATCAATGGTTCGTTCGGTTTGTGTGTGCATGATAATTTATCTTGATGAAATAGTTATATATTTTTTATGTCATTTGAACAAATAAGAGTCGGAATTTTAATAAAATAAGCCACAGTGTTGGTTAATTTATAAATTAGTCCTAGTCTTAAATCATATGCTGTTGGGGGCACTAATATGGTTTTTTTATTTTGTTAGAAATACTAACAAAAGTTGTGGCCCTCTTTATTTCCTAGCTGTTGGTCAACTACGCAAATATGAAGTGATGACATAGCGTAACAGCCATTCTAGGGGGTGAACAATTCCAAGTCATGTTGAAGGTACCAGGTAAGTATAGTAAAATCCCTAAAGTTCCCAAATTAAACATGTTTTAATTTTCTTTTATATTTTTTTCTTGTCTTGATGTTTGTTCGCTTAGGTTTTCAGCTATAACTCAAGAACCATTGATGATTTCCAATTTAATTTTTCTGCAGAATTGTAGTTAAGGCTTAAATAAATATATTTTGTTAATATATCTATGTAAAAAAAAATCGAGTTGGACTAATTTTATCGAATAAAATTTATCATTTTTTCATCAATAACGCCAAATTGTTGGTCATATACAGGCTGTCACATCTTTGATAAGTATATAAGGGGTCATTTCTGAGGATATTGATTTGATATTGTCCCTGACCCAAGTATTGCACTGCACGTATGTTACTAGTTTGCATATGGTACATACGTATGTATGTATTTACAACGTATGATATTAATCATACGCACATCATTCCAATATTTTGGATTTGCGTTTTTATAACACAGTGCAACAGTCAATCTGGGGGGTGAGATTTTTCCAGTCAGGGTGAATATACTGGGCCAGTATAGTAAAACCCCAAAAGGTTTGACGTTCTCCACAATTCTGCTGAACAAATATTTGAGAAATCATCAATGGTCCTTTAGTTATAGCTGAAAATCTAAGCGAACAAACATCAAGAAAAGCAAAAATGTAAAAAAGTCATAAAAAAAAATTGGTCCTGAGAACTCCAAACTTTTTTGGGGCTTTACAATACTGACCAAGTACCTTTACCCTGACTTAGAATTTCTCAGTCTCAGGACAGCTATTGCACTGTATTGTAAAACCATAAATTCGCAATATTGGAACGATGTGCGTATGATTAATATAAAATCTGTGTAAAATTAATATTACTCATTCGTTGTACATACATATGTAGCTACTACCATATGTCGCTATTGTGCTATTAGTAGATAATTTGTCACACAAAGTTTGAATAATAGCACTTAACCTAGATACATCTAAATGTTTTCGTGCACATCGGGTTTACTCTAGTAGACTTTTCAAGCTGGAGCAATTTCTTCCATTTTCATAAAATGCCCTAAGCAACATAGTTGTTCTATTTACAGCTCACCATTCATATGACGACTGTTCTTTCCGTCAAGGATGATAATATTGTTGGGAGTATTTTTTCTATAAACTACTCCAAGAAGACTTTGGCAATAAACTCGATGGGCGAAGCAAAACGGTTGACCAAAACTTCGTTGGATGTAGGAGGTAAAAGAGCTGCTATCTAAGCTAGGCGTGACGAACTATCTATGGAGCGCAAAAGATCGAAGCTCTTGCAATTTTTTTCTTCCTACGGCTACAGATAGATGACTACCTATACCTTTGTTTTTTTTTTTTAAATTTGCACTCGATCTACTTATCCATAGACGCATTTTAAGGACACGTATCGTATTTTTCCTCTTCATCTTACATCATTCTCTCGCAGAACGGTCTTCCAATGCAGTATCCTTTTTCAAATCAATACGCTAACTTCTTTATCGTACCAGGACTTGTGGGAAACCCGATATCATCGCAGTATGAAACATATTAAATTGCCTACTCGGACTAAGAAGAAAGACCCTAGGTCCTCTATATAACATTTCACTAAGTATATTATCTACAAAGAAGATGTTCCATTGTCTCAGACTCCTATTCGTCCTCACATACACGGCAGTAGTCCGTTATGATTCTATCCCTTTTGCCTGATACTGCAATGGCCTGTTCAGTCTCAGATCTTTCCAGCACAAGCCAAAGCTCTGCGGGTCTACAGCATTCGTACTGTAGAGTAATGTAGAGTACACTATTGTTACATTGTTATAACATCAACTTTTGTATATTTGAAACAAAGCAAGTTGTTTATTTTAAGTTTCACTTTTGAATTTGAACTATTAAATTTTCTTCATTGAATACACATACGTATACACGTATTCTGAATTGTGAATAAAAACTTATATATGAAACAACTAATATTGGCACTACACGTACCATAACGGTTCTGGTCTAAGATCCGCTGGATGTGTCCACATCCAATTCTCCACTAAGCCAAAAAGGTAACAATTGAGCGGGTAAACATTTTCCTGAGAGTCATGATTAGATATAATACTGCATCCTCTGGCTAATAGGTCTGCTGATTCATTATCAGGAATCTCGCAATGTCCTAGAACCCAACAGAGGCTGACATCCAGAGGTTTTAGTTCATTCAACGTCTCGTTAGTAACAATACTACATCTCATAATTGCATCTGCGGCTTTGTGAATGGCCAGTGCTTGGCCTGATACACACAGCATTCATTACATAGCTGCTGTCTTTGCTGTAAACACTAGCCGTCAGTAAAGACAGAAATGGAGTCACCACCATGAGAAGTACCGCTGCCATTCCACTCCGATCTTTGCTAAATTTGCACGTTTACTTTAGGTAAATCCACACATTTCTTCGAGGTGGCAGCTGAAAAGAAACGCAATTACCCTAAAGCTGTATAGTCTTTGCATAATCATATATGGATTGATGCCAAACTCCAGCTACTCTCAATATAATAGCCCCTCGGCCTGTAATAGTCTTGACGAGCACTGTCTAGGTGCAGATGACCCAGTAACACATCTTAAGTCGCTTGCGGTGTGCTCCTTTTAGGCCCAGTAATGCCCATTGCAGACATCCTTTGGAGCATTTTTAAAAAATCACTCTTATTTAGACCCTTCCACCAAAACAGACATCCATAGGTGATAATTAGCCGAACTACAGTAGTATGCCAGCATATCCGTAATAACAATCATCAGATTTACCGCTTCTCAGCTATGCTAGAAATCGAGTAGCAACTACTTGTCGCCATCGGACCAAGTAAAGTAGGATTCAACAGTTACCGCCGTCATCGTCGTCAATGCTTTATCAACCCACACTCCATCGCTCACATCTTTCCCATGCGTCTGGGACATAATCGTTAGCTACCTCCACCAACACCTATTGTTCGTCGCGCTCTTCAAAAATTTAAACAGTGTTAAGAAAATGTGAAAGTATACTCTTTTTGGCTTAAGCTTTTGCTCCGCAATCCCGCTGTTCACAGCAGATGGTGAAGAGCAGCACACTCCATTACGTATTTCTTCAAATATTCCTTAAAATATAAATTTTCTTATATATACTTTTACAGGATTTTGTATAAATTGTAATCGATTTAATGACGGGACTACTGAACCGAAACTAAACTGGCCTTTCAAGGCCTGATTTAAGATAATAGGAGATGAGATTTAAAAATCAGTTTTAAGTTTACCTTACGAGTATCCTTTTATTACGATTTATGTTTCCTTATCATCATAAAAACTTACCTAAAAAGAAACAAAAAAAGAAAAAAGGATATTATTATTCTATTTAATCAACATATTGAAAAAAAATTGTTTCCCATTACATCCCATGGAGGGATAGGGGAGAGCTTCTCGCAATCAATGAGCTGTGCGCTTTCTATTTTTTGACACACTGATTGGGACCTACAGTTTTACACCGGTTCCGAACGGAATTGAGAAGCTTTTTCATGGCTAATTATACTCGATAGTGTCGCCGGCACTAAGTTAATCAACATATAGTTATTTTATTTATAATTTTCTAAAAATACTATTTTTTAAATCCACCACTACAATTTAAATTTTAACATTACAACAGAAACCCCTTAAACTGCCAAAATGTGGCTTGCTTCTTCACGCTCTCCAACACTCTTAAACCTACAAAATTGTCAAAGTGCCGCCTTTAAGTCGTTTTCATCACATCCAATAGTCCACAATGGCAAACAACGTCCATTAAGTATTGACCAATTCCGCCTAATTGCCATTAATTGAATTCAGTTGAAATGAGACGCTGAAAAATGTTTGGCCATTTACAATTGTCATCATTAAGTGGCATTTAAAACGCCTTCTTGTCAATTTTGTGGTCACATAACATTAACTGCCGCCACTTTTGCAAAATCTCGACAGCGGCATGTTGCCAACCGCCCCAACCTCTCTACTACCTCCTCCCCCTACCACGGTTGGAGGCCATTTGACTTTAACCTCAGGAAAATCAAGGAAGACTTTAGATGAAATTTTTGGCAATACCGACCGCAAACATTACACAAATCGCTTAAAGTGAGTGGTGTTGGGAAATGTTTGAGAGCATGTGGATGTGCAGAATGTTGGTGGTATGTGTTCAAGTGAGAGAGTGTGTGTGTGAGTGTGTATTTGGTAAACTATGAGAGGTTACGTGTGTGTGTGTATGTGGGTTTGCATGAAGTATTTTTCGTCTATCGTTTACGCACATTTGCACACTTGGCATATCAACTACAAGCAAGTACTTAAGGCTTGTCACATCAACCACGAAATTAAAGACGACAGCCAAAGCTTTGGATACTTATGACCCGGGCTGTCTATTATGCGCATCCCCAATACCCGACAGCAGTAACATCATCATGATCGGAAACAGCAACAGCAGCAGCAGTAGCAGCTTCAGCATCGCCATCATCCTAATGAACGTCACCCACCAAATGAGATGGAACATTTACCACTGACCAAAACAATAATCTTGCAAGTGGCGGCACAGGGTAGGCAATTTAGGCATTGGGCAAATTTGCTATCCATTGACTTACAATGAGAGGCGAGGTACTACTACAACTCACCGAATGACCCCGTACCCCTCTAGTCCTGCTATACAATGCTGGTCATCTTTAGCTGTCATGCCTATTAGAGAGAGAGAGAGGAAGAGTCACCACACCACCTCAACAACATACATAGGCATATTTGTATGTGTTGTACTATAGTGTATTGGTCAGTTGTTTAAGGGGCTTATGTGGGTAGTCTTTGCTTTTGGATGCTGCTGCTGTTGTTGCTGGTGTAACACTCATAAGTCAAATTTAATTGGGCATTTAACCGACCGTACCAAATTCACCATAGATAGAGAGTCTGACCAGAAACAAAAATTACAAAAATAGTTCAAGCCCAACAAGGCAACAAAAAAAAGTCATACAAGCATAAAGCTTTAATAGACTGTGGCAAACTATAGGACATTCATGTGAGCCACATTTGCACCCGCTCTCTCTGTCGCTCGCTCTCTCTCATACATACAAAGTAGTTGATGGTTAAAGGAAAAACATTATAACTCAATTGCCTGACTTTTATTTGAAAATCACCAAGGGCAAAAAATTTTTGTAACATATTATTCTATCATATATTAGTCTGAAATCGGAGCAATTTTTACGGAAACATGGAAAAAAACTTTATTAAAGGCAGCGAAAACTTGAAAAATCATTAAAATTTTTTCAAAAATCCAACTTTGATGTGCCATAACTTCGTCATTAATGATTGGATTGTAATTAACTATCGTTTTTTTAAGAAATAAGTTTATTAACTTTTATTTTTGTTACAGTTCAGTAAAATCGGTGAATTATAGCCAGAGAAAATGGCATTTTAGTAGACCTACCTTTTTTCAAAACACTAAAAATGGAAATTGGACCATATCTCAAAGTCTGTTCTACTTTCAACATATCTGAGAGCAGATTTGAATTCAGCGTGAAATTTTACATTAAAATGTATTATTAAATGTCCCGGATACAGAAACTTTTGAAATTTTGTGACATAGTGTAATTATATAAAATTGTTTTTGTAATTTTATAACTAAAGTTCAAAATTTCTTATGCTGATTGAGTCGTGTATAGCCCTGAAAATAAAATGTTGCTTTATTTTTTTACTTGTTAACTCCTTCATCTTAGTATATCAGAAATCAGGAATATGCCTTTATACCTTGTGCAAACTAATTAATTGCATACCTTATATACCACAGCCTTATTTGCAACATCCTTAGCCTTTGATTCATCTACTTTGTCATATGGATGAAACATTTTAACCAGCTTTATTTTTGTTTCTCATGCTACAGTTTTATTGTTGATGCATCTATTCTTTCAACTGCAACCACATGCACCAGTTAACCAATAGTAAGGGCCTGGACCATAACAAGTTCATGTCTGTGTATGGTTTAGTTACTCTAGTTTCCGTAACGACTCTTCTCTGACAACACATAAATACATTAAAAATAGGGTGGGTGGAAGGGAGGTAGAGAGGAAGAAACTATTAAGCCTTATGCATTATCCAAATACTTTGCAAACATTAAAAATGATTGAAGTTTTTTTGTTCCTATGCCGAACACCTAACCAACCACCCGCACAACAGTAGCAGTAGCAGCAGCAACAACACTCAGACCATTCTCGTCATTGTACATAAGTAAAACTAATCTGCATAATTCGGCCAGTGGCAAGTGGTGATGCCACAGCCAGCCAGTCGGAGAGTAAAGTATAGAGTCATTTGCTGCTGCCACAGCTCTTTACTTGAGCTGCATATCAATTGATTTTATGCTTAATCATTGGCAACATGACGTCGAACCATTAAAAGTGGTTATAACATCATCCACGTCATAATGAGCTCGCTTATGATGATTAGGATTATGACGATGATTGTTATTATGTATTATGAAATGAATAGTGGGTATGTATGTATGTATGCACACATACACAAAGCCACACATACACTACATACAGCCACTCATAATTGCTTGATCTCTTGTATATTTTAATTGCAAGAGAGACGCGCACAGACAAATGAACGTATAGCCAACACATAAGCTCGCCAGGATATTGACAGCTCAATGGAATGAAATGAACTTGTGCTTACAAAGAAATAATGAAGCTATTTTAGGAGAATGGAGAATTTTAGCGCTAGCTGTTGTAATGGCTTTATGTAGGTCAAAGGTCTGTAAAATTGAATTGGATGTAGCTTGAGAAACATTTAAACTAGTTCTAGCAATTGTGATCTCCTGATCTTACTACTGACGAAATTTTTGAGGCACGAAATCATGAGATAGTGCCTTGGTCAGAGTTCGCATTGGCCACTCATATCAACAAAATTGGCCTCTATTCATTGGACTTGAATGGGAGCTCCGACTCGCTGCTCGCTAGCCATGAGCCTCAAAATTTTACATGGGCTCTTATTTTTTATATATATTTTTTTTTTCATTGTTCGGTTTGAGATCAGTTTTCTATTATCGCTATTAATATTTTTAATATGTTTAATATTTTTCATATTTTTCATATTTTTAATATTTTTAATATTTTTAATATTTTAAATATTTTTAATATTTTTAATATTTTTAATATTTTTAATATTTTTAATATTTTTAATATTTTTAATATTTTTCTTATTGTTAATATTTTAAATATTTTAAATATTTTTAATATTTTTAATATTTTCAATATTTTTTATATTTTTTATATTTTTAATATTTTTCATATTTTTAATACTTTTAATATTTTTAATATTTTTAATATTTTTAATATTTTTAATATTTTTAATATTTTTAATATTTTTAATATTTTTAATATTTTTAATATTTTTAATATTTTTAATATTTTTAATATTATATTAATTTTAGGTTAGTGTATCGAAATGATACAACAAATTCGGCTCAAGATCAGAAAAGTGTTTTTTATTTATTGTTTGATATTGTTTGAATGGTCAAATTCATAACTATGCTAGACATTTTCGGCTGATATCTACTTCACATGCACATGTTTGACATAATTGTAGATATATATACAGCTGATGATGTACCATTGTGCATCAGTTCGTCACAAAGGGGTCTGAAGATGAACTCGTCATGGAGTTCGAAACGCGTCATCCTAGTGCGTGACACACTAAATTTGACCAAAAATATCAAACAATAAATAAAAAACACTTTTCTGATCTTGAGCCGAATTTGTTGTATCATTTCGATACACTAACTTAAAATTAATATAATATACTGTAAGATCGACTAACAAAAACAAATACACGTATTTTTAATATTTTTAATATTTTTAATATTTTTAATATTTTTAATATTTTTAATATTTTTAATATTTTTAATATTTTTAATATATTTAATATTTATTTTAATATTAATTCAATAAATTTTATCCAGTAACACAATCTTTGCCCATTTGCCCCATTTTCAGCACTAAAAACTATGTCCCTACCTACTATATAGACACTCTGCAGTACTTATCTATCTGTAGCATCGCTCAACATCGCTTGTATTACTAAACGTCCAATCTAAAGTCAAAGTCATGCCAAAATGTTAGTGAGGCTCAAGCCAAAGCAGCAGCAGCAGTCATCATTAATTGAAACCCATTTGCATTTTCTAGATCAACCATAAATGACCCAATGCCCTCTTTTTATTTAACAAGACAACGAAACCTCATTGTTGTGCTGTTGTATTTCTTTTTTCACTTCTTGTGCGTGTCGTATAAAGTATAATGTTCAGGTTCCACCACACAACTCTCCAAATCATAACCACTGGTAAAGTGGGTAATAGGATACATTGTTGGATATGCGGTCGACATGATGTGGATGATGATGGAGTGAGTCAACCTGCCTCATAACTGCACCTCTCTCTCCGCTCTAACATCGTTTAACACTGTACCTCATACTATCTGTTCTCAAGCATTTTCTCATTTTATCCGTTCATGCGCTTGCTGCTGCTTCGTCCATTGTATGCTAAATATTTATTCATCTAAAATAACCTCTAATATCCTCTTAACATTTATATAAACTCCCATAATCTGATTCCATTTCAGCATCAACATCTTTACTTTACTAAATGGCTTTCGGTTTAGTTAAGGTTTCGTGTTGGTTTTTTTTTTTGTTCTTCTTTTTACTTTTCTCTTTGTATTTACTTCGGTGTTTGGTGTTGTTTGTACTGCCCTCGCGCCTTTTAATGTAACGTACAAGTTTTTCTGGGAGGGGGCTTGTTAATGCTCGTCAATTCGAGTGTTTTGTTTCAGTTTTCTTTGGATTTTTATTTAATACATTTCGATACTGTAGGTCAAAAGGAGCACCGAAGTTTTTCTCCAAAAAAAAAAGGTAATACACAAATGGTGGTAATTAGATGTAATGTAAATGGTCTCTTTATCTCTTTAGTGTTATCGTCAGGAGGGGTAGGGAGATGGGGAGTTTAATTTAAATGGGAATATATGCTAAATGTTGTGTATTGATAAAGATGTCCGGGAAAAACTCTAGAAAAGTGAGAGGGCAAAAAAAAACACACTAGTTTTTAAATAGGGAAAGGAAAAATAATGGTATAATAAGTGCAATACTTTGAAAACCGTACAAAAGAATTTATTCGGAACTCACAATGCCCATTTGTAATGAAACCCTGACGCATTACAAGACCAAACTTCATTACTAAACTTCAAAACGTGACAAATATACGATACTTACTAACTTCCAATCGATATTCAATTATTATGGCATGTAACTTGACAAAACGAATGATACAGAACTTCTTCTTTTTGGGGCTACTTACACGTGCAGTTCTCAGAATTGAGTCCCAAAATCATGTATTGTACGGTATTATGGTCCCACGATCTCAAAACATTTGTCGACGATTAAGGGTCCAAATAATTCGCGAAGAATTTTTCTCTCGCAAATTCTCAGAGTAGATTAATCCGCTTGTGCCAATAGCCAGGATTCTGCGCTGTAAAGCAAGACAAATAGTGCAGTGTCTGGTAGAGTTGGATCTTTGTTCGATAGGGCTTTGTCAAGAAACCGTTTGCTTAGCGCATAGTAGCAGCGGTTTGCGATAAAAATTCGTCTCTTAATATCCAAGCTGACATTATTAATTTTGTTTATGGCGGAGGCAAAGGTAGACGAAATTATCTACCTCTTTCAAGTTATAGATGTCAACGTTGTCAGGCAGCATCACAAATGTGTAGACTCTTTGTTTGTTGAAACAAATAACTTGATTTTGCCCTCCTTTATCACCAGACACACTTCTGCCGACTGATGCTCAATGCTCCAAAAGAGCGCAGTAACATCCCACAATCCACGGCCAATGATATCTATGTCAGCGGCATATTCGAGCAGCATGTGACTTTTATTAAAGACTAGTGGACCCGGCAATGCTTCGCTATTGCATACTTAATGAATAATTATAATATGATTGGTTTGCTCACTTAAATGGCTACGTTTAAGCGTTGAACTTGTAAATACTGTAAACAATTAGTTACCTCATGTTAATCCCTAAGCGCCCCATAGACGAATACTGCTGCAGTTCATGCCGATGAACCCCTTGTATACGTGTTTGATTGAACTATTCGATACACACGTATCAATCATCATTTTACTTCTAATTTTGAAATGGTAAAACATTTGGGTATTTTTTTAAAATTAAAGTTAAAGTTTTAAATTTCCTATCACTTTATTCTTTTGAAATCATGTTTCATAACACAGGAAAAGACTGATACAACTCTTTAAATTATACAGGTAATCTCTTTTTCGTTAGCTTTTCCATTTTTTTAATTTTTCACCAAGAATAATTATTTAATGTCTTTGTTTACACTTTCATATTACAATTTTCAAAAATCTGAAATATAAGTCAAATAAAAAAACAAAGTTCATCTGATTGATAGTTGTTCATTTTGAAAATCAAAACTGTTTTGATTTTCGTACTGCATTGTCCGTGTAACTTATCCATTCTCATGCTGAATCAAATTTACCAATACACATATATTGCTGTTCCAGCGGCAGTACCCGTCTATGGGGCGCTTTAACCTGATCAAACTAACAACGTCTCACTATATTGGTAAGTGAGAACTTCCGACTGCAAATTCATATCTATAGCGCAAGGTATTATCTGTATACAAGTATTACCTTTTATACTTTTAAAAACATTTTTTCCTCCTTCCCTTCTGCCCACCGATCGGTCGGTACATTCATATCTGTATTGCCGAGTACTGTAAAGGCTCATTTACACTTTTTTTTTTTTTTTTTTTTTTTTTTCGTTTATTTATTCATTATTCTGTACAATACATAGCTTATTGAATTTGGCCTCAGCGCCATGTGGCATTATTGAGGCATGCTGGCAACATAATATCTCATGTACTTTTAAATCAAATTAATAAAAAAAATTAAATTCAAATAAAAGTAATTTAAGTAAAGATAATAAAAAATAAAAATAAAAAAATTCTCACGATAATTAAATATTACATAAGAAGCACACGTAAATTTTGATGTATATATTCTTTCATATTCTTTTTAAAAACTGATATACTTCGCGAATTTTTTAAGCTTGTTGGTAAGTTATTATATTCAAAGCTACCGATATATTCAATACGCTGTTTCGTAGATTCTAACCTGCATCTTACAACTTTCAAATTGCTACTATTTCTTGTATGGAAATTTGTTTGGTTTTGAGAAAATTTTATCATTCTGCATCCAATGCTATTTAAAGATTTATATACATACATAACGAGCTGATACAAATGTATACCAATAATAGGCAGTACAGAGTCGCAAACATCATTATAAAGCAATAATGTAGGATGTGTCAATGGCAGCCCATAAATACTCTTAAGTGCTTTGTTTTGCAATCGCTGTAAACTCTTTAGGGCCTGGGTATTCTTATATGCATAAATTATTGCTAAATAGTTTAGATGACTTTGAATAAGTGAATTGAAAATAAGCATCTTAGTTTTCCTATCTAAGACAAATTTAAGCTTATATAGTATTCCAATAGCAGGAGCAATTCTATTCTTCACTCTAGTAATGTGAGTTTCCCAATTTAGATTATTTTGCAACGTTACACCTAAATAATTGACTTCTGTTACTTCAGTGATTCCCACACCATTAACAAAAACGGTGAAATTGTTTTCCCTGAAATGTGATTGGGGTCTAAATCGTACAAGTTTTGTTTTTGACGCATTTAGCACTAATTTATTTATTCTAACAAACTCAAAAATTATTGAAATGTCCCTCTCCATCATAGTTTTAAGCACTTGATCATATTTATAAGGATAAAATAAGCAGATGTCATCAGCAAACATATATAATTGACCAGTTAACTTCAAATTAATTAAGTCATTTAGGTAAATGGAAAACAATAACGGTCCCAGAGCGCTACCTTGCGGTACACCGGACTCAATGCGAACCAAATTGCTTTTAGAATTTCCTACTTGTACATATTGTTTCCTATTACTTAAATAACTTTTAAAGAGGTTTAACTCGTTGCCTGTAATTCCATAATATGACAGTTTCTGCAAGAGTATTTCGTGATCTACAAGATCAAAAGCCTTGGAAAAATCTAAAAACAACCCAGCAACACCAGAAAAACCTCTATCCAGGCCATCACAAATGTAGTTCACAACGTTAACCACAGCTTCTTCCGTTCCACAACATTTTTTAAACCCAAACTGGTATTTATACATACACTCATATTGATTTAAGTAGTTAAGTAATTTTTGATGAATTATTTTTTCTAAAATTTTATCAATAATCGATAAAATAGCAATGGGCCGATACTGTTCTTCAGATACCGCTTTGGCTACCTTTGGAATAGGAACGACTTTACTTATTTTGAGACTGTCAGGATAGCTCGAATTAGAAATTATTTTGTTAAACATGTTTTCTAATGCTGGGGACAAGTAGTTTATACACTGAACTACAATTTTCGGAGTAATACCATCGTAACCAGGCGAGGAATTTATTTTAAGATTTTTAATTACATCAATGATATCGTTTTCTGCAATTGAAACCAAAGAAAATCTGCTAGATCTCTGCCGTAAAGTTCTTAAACTGTTACAATTGTCGTTAGCATACGTGTTAATATCCTGTCTCAAATTTCCAACAGATTTTAGAAAAAAATCATTCAAACGATCAGCTTTCACCTGATCACAATTAATTTTTTGGCCATTTTCCGAAGTAAGTTCTATTCCTTTAGTTGTATTCCGCCCCAAAACTCCGTTTAAGAAATTCCAAGATTTCTTTTGATCATTTTTTGCATTTTGAAGATTATTATAGTAGTAATTAATTCTAGACACCTTATCCGCCATTTTGATTACTTTACTTATACCTTTCAGTAGCTCATTATATTTACTGCTTTTGGCCTTTCTTCTTTTAGAAAGCAATTTGTCTTTAAATAAAATCAAATTTTGAAGATTTTCGTTTACCCACGGTGTAAGATCAAATTTCCTACATTTTTTACTTTTCATTTTAGTGGTTGACTGCGCAACAGCTGTATTCACAACTGCTATCAAATTTTCTGCATAATCTTCTGACGACGTATCAACAATTACTGCCATGTTCGTGCGCAAATGCTCTTTGACTTTTTCCAAGTCGCAAAATGTTTTTATTTTTTCAATATATTCAGTTGCTGTTATATTGCACTTGATCTTACAACACATAATATTGTGATCTGTTAAATCACATTCTATTGAATCAACAGAAATTTTGCCGAAAATATTACTAAAAACATGATCAATGCATGAATTGGTTTCTGATCTTGTAACGAGTTCATGACAATTATGACAATCATAATTTAGAAAAACGTTTTCCATGTCATAAAATTGACCATTACTGTACAAATCAATGTTTGTATCTCCCACTATAACAATTGGCTTATTTGCAAGAGGGCTTAGGATTTCGTCCAATATAGATATAAATTCAAACGTAGGGCATTTTTGAGATCTATATATCGATAGAAGTTTAAATTGTTTCCCATCAATACGCAAATTATCAAACGAAATAGCAATGGCATCAACAAAATTCCTACTAACACAATAATCCACTGAATATTTTAGCTTGTCAATAACATAAACTGATGTGCCTCCGTATCCATCATCACGGCAGCAGTGAACATTTGTGTAACCAGCAATATTGTAAAGTTGAGTCAAATGTCCATGAAACCACGTTTCCTGTATCGCAATAATATCGGGTAACCTTGAAAGACTAGCAATTACTGTTTTAAATTGATTAAACTTTTTAATAGACGCGATGCTTCTTATGTTTACAAAAATTATATTTAAAAAAGAGTAATTTATATAAGAACAACTATTATTAAATGTTTTAATGTTTTTAAAATAATTATTTGAATTCATTTAAATAGTATGAAAAGAATATAACAATGACATTGTCTCAATGGGAATTTAATTAGGTGAAACATAAGACGACGGATTATCTTCATCACCACTAGTCTCATCATCCTTACGTGCAGCAGCTTGCTGTCGACTGTTTTTCCATTGTTTAGAAGTCGTAGCTTCAAGTAGAATTCGGTCCACATCATCATTAGAATGAATAATTTGAGGCCTTGAAATTTCACTTCTTTTGTATAAAACCCTCCCATTTCTAGCATAAACGTAACGATAGCCCACATTTTTTAACGCCTTACTATAGTTAAGCAGATTCAAAGTTTCTTTGCTTAAATAATCGTTAACAAAGACGGATCTTGTAGATTCATTCTCCTTTAGCTTCGGTTTAACAGACATAATTTTTTCCTTCACATATTTGTTCGAAAATTTCACCACAACAGTTTTCTTGTTTTCCGCTTTATTGTTCCGAAGAAAATAAGCATCTTCTACTTTTTCCGCATCCAGTTGGACATCAAATTTTTTGGCCAAATCCAACACCGAATCCACTGCAGTCATATTATTTTTCACATCAAGACCAGTTATACGAGGGCTGCTATATATATTTCTGGCCTAGGCAACAATAAGTGTTGCCAGGTGCAATCTGATATTTCCATTGGAAAGGTTGACATTTTTTAGCATAACATCACTCAGAACGTGTTGTCATTTAATCGTGAATTGTTAAACTTACAGAGCTTTGAACAATTCAATTCCGTTAAAAAAATGGAATTGACACGTGAGCATTTTCGTGCGATCATTTTTCACAACTTTCAACGTGGATTATCCAGACAAGAGTGCATCGATGAACTTAAGTCTTTGTATGGTGATCAAGCACCATCATATAGCACCGTGAAAAACTGGTATAACGAATTTAATCGTGGTCGCAGTTCGCTCAACGACGAATTCCGTGAAGGTCGTCCAAAAACGTCCGTTGTGCCAGAGAACATTAATGCCGTGCGTGAACTAATAATGCAAGATCGTCATGTGACATACCGGGAGATAGAGGCATCCTTGGGCATTTCTCCCACCAGCATACATTCGATATTACATAAACACCTGACCGTAAAAAAGGTTTGTTGTCGTTGGATCCCGCACAATTTGACAATCGCTCAAAAAAAGGCTCGTGTCGATTGGTGCAAAGAAATGTTGAAAAAATACGATCGCGGTGCTTCAAAAGATGTTCATAAGATGGTCACAGGTGACGAATCTTGGATCTATGCGTATGAGCCCGAAACAAAACAACAATCGACCGTGTGGGTCTTCGAAGACGAGCCAAATCCAACGAAAGTTGTTCGTGGAAGAAGCACTTCGAAGCAAATGGTCGCCTGTTTCTTCGGCAAAACTGGTCATGTGGCGACTGTTCCGCTTGAGCAACGAAGGACGGTCAATTCTGAGTGGTACACCACAATTTGTTTGCCTGAAGTCTTCGGAGAAATTCGAAAAACAAACAAGAGAAGACGAATCATTCTTCACCATGACAACGCGAGCTCTCACACATCGGCTCAAACCAGCGCCTTTTTGACCGGCCAAAACGTCGAATTGATGGGTCATCCGCCGTACAGCCCTGACTTGGCACCCAATGACTTCTTTTTATTCCCGCACATCAAGAAAAAAATGCGTGGTCAACGATTTTCGTGCCCAGAAGATGCTGTTGAAGCGTTCAAAAACCATGTTTTGGAGGTGTCTTAATCGGAGTGGAAAAAGTGCTTCGACAATTGGTTTGAGCGCATGCAAAAGTGTATAAATCAGGCTGGAGAATACTTTGAAAAACAATAAAACAATTTTTGATGATAAATATTCGCATTTTCATTATTAGGCCAGAAATATATATAGCAGCCCTCGTAATGCAATCATTTTTTACTCGATTGTCATTAAGCAATTTCATTGATGATTTAAGTTCTTTAATTTCACTTTTCAGCATATCATTTTCTTTTTCAACTTTACTCAATCTTTTCTTATTTTCAGCAACTCCTTTAAGTATGTCATCATATTGGGCAGACATGTACTGCATTGTTTCATGCATGATGGACAGCTGATCAAGTTTTGCTAGCTTTGTTTTGATTTCACTCAATTCTTGCTTTAGCCCTTCATCGTCTCCTTCGCACAGATGACATGTAAACAATTCTCTCTCATTATTTAACAGATGATTAAATTGGCGTTTATCTAACTTTGTGCATTGAGAGTGGAATGCATTCTGACATCTTTGTCAGTACTTCTTTCAAAATGTGTCAGAATTTACCGACATACTTTTTCCTGACAACAAAATATTTCGAAGTTAAGAAAAAACCATTGTAGTTCTTGTTTTTGCTTCAACAACAGTACTTTTTTGATAAAAAGTACATTTAGTGCAACAAAAATAAATTTTGGTACAACTTAAGAATATTTTAAGCACAATAAAAGTTATTTAATAGTGTAGAATAAAAGTACTTATTAGTACACTAAAAGTACTTTTGGGGGCAATGAAGGTATTTTGTGGTACAATCAATAGTTCTTTTTGTGTACAGTTAAAGTACTTTTTAATATAATAAATTGTACGTTTTGATAATACAAATATAGTTTTTGGTACAATAAATGTGATTTTTTGTTCAATAAATGTAATTTTTTGTACAATAATAGTACTTTTTTGTACCATAATAATACTTTTTGATACAATCAATTGTACTTTTTGGTACAATAAATGTACTTTTTGGTGCAATAAATGTACTTTTATGTACAATAATTGTACTTTTTGGAACTATAAATGCACTTTTTAGTACACTAAATGTACGTTTTGATAAATTCGTTTGTATTTTTTGGTTTCGAATAATATCTGTGTATCAAAAATTATCGCTTTAGGGCTAAAATACAGTTTTGCAAATCCCCCTTCCTCCACTGAGGGTTTTATAAGAATTTGTTAAGTACAATAAAACTGCTTTAATTGTGTAGAATAAAAGTACTTATTGGTACACTTAAAGTACTCTCTAGTACAATTAATCGTTCTTTTTTTTGTTCAAAAAAAGGAATTTTTAATACAATAAATTGTACTTCTTAATACAGTAAGTTGTACGTTTTGATAACATAAGTGTACTTTTTAGTACAAGAAATGTACTATTTGAACAATAATATTACTTTTTGGTACAATCAATTGCATTCTGTACTTTTATGTACAATAATTGTACTTTTTAGTACAATAATAATAATTTTGTGTACAATGAAAGTATTTTTTACTACCAAAAAATTTTACTTTTTAATACAATAAATTGTACGTTTTGATAACATAAATGTACATTATGGTACAACAAACGTACTTTTTGTACAACAATAGTACTTCCTAATGCAATAATATAACCTTTTGGTAAAATCTTTTATGTACAACAATTGTACTTTTTAGTAAAATAATTGTACTTTTTGGTAGACTATATCTACGTTTTGATAAATTCATTTGTACTTTATGGTGTCGAGTAATATCTGTGTATCAAAAATTATCGCTTTAGGGCTAAAATACAGTTTTGCAACGCCCCCTTCCTGAAGTGCCTAGTAATATCTGTGTACTTAATTACAGTTTGGTGGCTAAATTACAGTTTGATTACGCACCCACCGCCCATTGATCTAAAGTTGTCATGTCGTCTTAATTACATGTCAAATTTTCTCTCTCTAGGGTTAAAAAACTATTTTGCCACGCCCACTCCGCCCACTGATCCAAAACTAAAATTTCGTCTAAATATTCATAATCGTATTGTCGAGTAATATTTGTCTACTAAATTTTATATCTCTAGAGCTAAAATACGGTTTAGTCACGCCCACTCCGCCCACTGATGCAAAATTTAAATTTCGTCTGCATATTCATATTCGTTTTGTGGAGTACTATTTGTGTACCAAATTTTGACTCTCTAGCTCTAAAAATAGGTTTTGCCACGCCCACTCCGCCAACTAATTCAAAACTTAAATTTCGTCTAAATATTCATTTTCGTGTTGTTGAGTACTATTTGTGTACCAAATTTTATCACTCTAGCTCTTAAAATATGTTTGGCCACGCCCACTCCGCCCACTGATCCAAAACTAAAATATCGTCTGAATATTCATAATCGTATTGTTGAGTACTTGTTGTGTACCAAATTTTGTCTCTCTAGCTCAAAAAATAGGTTTTGCCATGCCCACTTCGCCCAAGAAATCAAAATTAAAAATTCGTCCAAATATTCATATTCCTGTCACCGTGTACTATCCGTGTATCAAATTTTGTCTCACTAGCTCTAAAAATATGTTTTGCCACGCCTACTCCCCCCACTGGCCCAAAATTAGAATTTCGTCTGCATATTCATATTGTTGGTGCCGAATACTATCTGAGTATCAAACAAATAAACAAACAAACAAACAAAAAGACAAACATTTACTTTTGTAATATTAATAGCATAGAATGGTGGTACCGTCCATCCGCGCGATCATCTCCATTATTATGTTAAAGAGATCGCTGTGGCCTTGCCTAAAGCCTCGCTTGGTTGAAAATGGTTCTATCACATTTTTGCATATTTTCACTGATGACCGTATCAGTGTCATCCCTCAAACTCGTATTAGCTTCGCAGGGATATCAAACTCAGCCATAGCACCTAAGAGTTTCGATAAGCAGATGGTAAGTGTCGATCTGCATTTCTTGAGTGATCTACTGGCTTTGTCATAGTGTGGCTTATGGTCGGTCGTGGATTTGCCAGTTCTAGAGTCACACTGATAAGTTTCAGCAACTTGTATATGATGGGTAAAATGCTGATCATGCGTTAGTTGGTGCACACACTTGCATCGCATTTCTTAAGCACACGACATAGAACACTTCGATTTCTGTCATGGGGCGTGAATTCTTATAATCGTTTTACCGAACTCGATCTATGTAGTTATAGTTGCTCCAAACAAACAACAAACTCCCCTAACTAATTGTTTGTATTTTTTTTTTCTTAGTTTCTCATAGTATCGCCTCTTCACTCTTCACAGTCCCACTGTATACACTTGGGAATTCCATCGTTTCATTATATTATTTTTGTTGTTTTTTTTGCTGTTTCATTATATCATTTGCCTTAGGCGTAATGCCGAAAATTCTCATTTCTTTCATTTTGTTTTGCAATGGGCTTTATTTTTATCTTTTTGCTTTTAATTTGGATATTTCGGCTTTATTCCACTCTTTCTCCCAATTACAATTCCCTAGATCTCGCACCCAGCGAGCGCCACACAAACTCCAGTTAAACGCCAACGCAGGCGATTCATGTTTTTTTTTCGTTGTAGCTAAAGCTGTCGACCGTCGATGCCATCATTTAAGGCTTTGTGGTTTTTATATCATCATTCGTATCCCCTGATGTTTCACAATATCTCTCAGTCGGTTCGTCGTCGGTGTCCTTTTTCTTTATAGTTTTCTTACGCTTAATTTCTGTTGCTGCTGCTGCTGTTGATGTTGTTGGTGGTGTTGTTGTTATTGGTATGGGGTTGTAATACATTGCCGTAATGTGTGTTTACGTGTTATTTACCATTTGGTTTTGTATGTTTTTTTTTCTTTACTGTTTCTCTTCTTACTTTATTTATAAGCTTTATCTTTGTCGTCTCATCCACGCCTCACACCGTAAGTACGCCCCGCTCGCTTGTGCTATGGCTTTTAGCCAATTTGTTAAGAGTGTTAAGTAGTCTGGAACAAAGTATCACATAGCGTTGTTGCCCACGTTAAGGCATTCCAAGATGAGATTTTCGCATTGCCACATCGAGTTTTTGTGTCTCTATTCAACTGCCACTGTCGCGCTGCTAGCCGCTGTTGGGTGTTGATGTTTACGTTGGCGTTGGCATTGCTGTTCATTTGCCGCTAGTAAGGAGGAAAGGGGCTTTAATCCCTTAAATAAGAGGTTAAACAAATTAACCAGAAAAACGAGATCAATTAATAGGGATAGGAAATGTGGCAAATTAATTGCCTCGGCATGGCAAAAACGCAACTATGGCCTGAAATTACACTAAATTAGAGTGGCACAAATGAGATTTTAGCTGTAATTAAACCGACAGTTCTACAGCAGATGGGTGGATATACGGACGAACGGACGGACGGACTAGCATAGTGATGGCATGTAAGATAAATGTGTTGCGATATTTTAGTGCTAACATAAAACGGAAGAAAGATTGTCATCGTGTACAGTGAAGGATAGTGTTGTTAATGCCTGGATTGAGTAAAATCAGTTGATGTGTTACATATTTTGCAAAAATGGAAATTTTGAATTCAATTTTAGTTTATTACTAGCTGGCCCGGCAGACTTCGTCCGCCTCCAAATTATTTTAAAGATTTTGAGTGCAGTTGAAATCTAATAACGATTGGTTTATTACTTGGACTCTGAAATATTTAAATTAAAAGGGCGAGGTATTCCCGGACATATTCAGTACTTCATATAAATCTATATAAATCTAAGAAATCACATTTGTAAGAATTGCTAAAATGTTTCAGCAGAGTCGTCCAGGATATGATAAAAACTTACTTATTGATGGGCATATATTCTAAAACCACATTTTTAAGTCGATTGGCTGACATATAACTTTTTGTATTGTTGTACTGGGTGATTGATACTTTAGGTGTTTGGTCTGAGGTGTTTGGTCTGAGTAATGATAGTACCTTGCCCCTTTTTATTCCAAGGAGTTCCAGTTTCCAAAAATCCCTTCATTTGGCTCAACAACCCTATTAACCGTTTGGTCTGGGTGAGAGCAACAGTTGTTCCCATTTTCGTGTTTGTCCCCTAAATTCGAAATGCGAAAAACCACTTTGTGAAGCTCTCTAATTGTATAGGAAGTGCACCAACATAAATGTTCGCCATTCTACCTAAAGCCATTTGCGGTCTGGGTGACCATCTATAGCCAATCCTCAACTTTCACTGAAATTTTGGGACAAATGGGTTCAACCGTTTTCACAATTATGGTGACATCAAAATGTACATCTGTTTTATATATATAGACTTCTGAATAACTATGATGTTAAAAAAAAGTGAATAAATGACATTCCAAAAATTAAGTGTATCATAAGCCAAACACTGGCAACTGGTTCCAAACATATATTCAAAATTTTCTCATGTCAAAAAAATCATATATTTTAAGTTTTAGTGAAATCGGACAATGGATATACATTTTCGGAATAATTCAACCCCAGCCTAATCAACTGTAGGTCCATATATACAAAACAAATTCTCATAATAAAACAAATATACATTCAAAATTTCAGTCAAATTGTTTAATTCGTAAAAATTTTCATTATAATTCCACCCTAGCGACACCTACCGGGTCAATTTATACAAACAATATTTTCTCAAGGTTCCACAAAGATAAATACTAAATTTCAGTTAAATTAGTACATGCATTTAAATTTTCGATATAAATACACCGTTGCGCCATCTACCGGGTCCATTAGTACATACAATTTTTTCTGATAATCAAACAAACATAGATTCTGAATTTCAGTTAAATTGGCCCTTTCGTTAAAATTTTGATTGTAAACCGACCCCAGCGCCACCTACCGGGTCCATTTGTACATAAAATGTTTTCTCATGATCAAACGAATATCCATTCTAAATTTCCGTTGAATTGGTACATGCATTCAAATTTTCGATATAAATCCACCCTAGCGCCACCTGGATTTGATTTTTTTCAACACAAACAATCTACGGAAAATTTCGAATCGAATAAAAAAAAAATCAGCCAAATCGCTCCAGCCGTTCTCAAGTGATGGTGGACCATTTAATTTTTATATATATAGATGGTTGAATAATTTCACAATAATACCTCCACATTTTTTTTAAAGGCGAGGGCATTTCAGTAACCCTGCCTGGATCTTGGTTCATATTTCATAATATCACACAGTTTTAATAAGTACAACAGACATTTATAAATCAATTACTGCACCCAGATTAGAATTAAATACAAGTGTTTTCATCGTTTGGGCTCGGGGGATTGTTCACCGCACCTATTTTATGTAATAACTCCTTAACATGGTTCGTTCAAGAAAATGTTAATCCTTTTCCCTACTTTGCCCGTCAATTTATTAACAAAGGCTCTTCGATTTGGGGTGGTTTTACTCCATTCACACAACATATTTCATGTAGCGTATTCTCTACTTTGGGATGATCTTGACTACGTCGATGTCAATGTCCAGTTCATAATTCATACGACAATGGAACTCTCCGTTAACGACGATAGGTTCAACTATTTCTTGGAGTACATTTCATTCAAAGTCCCCCATAATAGTTTTATCCGCTTGTGCCATTACCTAGGACTCTGAACCGCATAGTGGGATTTTGAGTACAAACACAAAATTTTTTGGAACACTGAAATTCAAAACTCTATCGATGTACTTCTGTAAGAAAATGTTTCAATAATAAAAATTTGTAACTGTTTTGCCCAAAGATCATCAATCTGATTTTTTTTAATGTCAAAAGTAATGTCAAAATCAAAATCAAGAACGATGAAATACTGAAGGTACACATAGCAGGGTTGGCACTTTGTCAACAACAAAACTCTTGTGCGGTTGGACACCTGCATAGGCAAGGGCTTGTGAGTGTGTATTATGCTGGCTTGTTGTGCGACATAATACATTTCACAACTTTTGAGTAAAAACCTATTGACAATAGAACTGATCTTAAACCGAACTATAACAATATCATAATTCATTAAAGATCAACACAAAACAAAATCAAGAACGACGAAACACCTGGCTCCTCCCGAGAGACATCAAAATGTACATATGAAAACTTTTTTTGTTGTTGTCGATAACCCAATTGACAGGCGATTATAGCCGTCGTTTAAGGGGTATCGATCTGAAGTTTGATATGCAAACCACTATCACTAGCAGGGGTTAAATTGTAAGATGAGTAAGATCAGACCAAAACTACTCCCACCAACCATAAAAACTGTCCCTTTTTGGAGGTATCCATCTGTCTGACCTCCGATTACAGCTTTAGTTTCAGAGATATCGAGCTGAAATTTAGTTTGCAACCTTCAACCTTGAATTGACAAGTACTTTTGATATACCAAAAGTACCTTTAATGTATCACAAATTGTTGTCCTTGTACTATAATTGTACCAATAAGTACTTTGATTGTACCTTCAAGCACTAATTTATATTACAGAGTAATCGTATCACAGATTACTCTTAATGTGCAATGCTAATGTTAACTTTAGCAGTACAAACAAGTGCTCTTACATAACCAGAAAGAACTTATGTTGTGCCAAAAGAATTTTCATTTAACCACAATGTAATTTTATTGTACCTCAAAGTACTTTTTTGAAACAACAAGTACTTTCATTGTATAAAAAATTGATTTTAGTGTATCTACAAGTATATTGCTATACCGAAATGTATTTTTATTGCACCAAAAAGTACTTTGATTGTGTGTAAAAGTACTTTGATTGTATCAACAAGTAAATTTGGTTGTAATTTTTTGAACCTACAAGGTTCTCAGTAACCTGGTTTTTCCATAGGAGTTTTGGTCCCACTCTTCTGCACCATCCATTGAGTTCGTTGCCGAAGTCTCTTCGAGCTGGAGCATGCGTTCAACATGACCTAGCCAACGTAATCGCTGTAACTTAATGCGACTGACCACGTCAATGCCGGTATACACCCCGTACACAGCTCATGATTTATACGAAGTCCATACTATCGGTTAACGATGTTGGTTCCATCTATTTTATGGATTATTTTCCTGTCGAATACTGCCTGAACCGATTCATCCGCTTGTGTCATAACCCAAACTATATAAGTAGGTAGAACCGGGTATAGATGGTTGTTTGTATGTCGAGAGATGGCTCTATAATTAAATCGTTTGTTGAGTTCATAATAATATCTAATTGCAAGCAGCATTCTTCCCCGGACTTCAAGGCTGACGAGTCTTGATGGCGGCGCCGAGGTAGATATAATCATCAACCACTTGCAAAATGTTGTTGTTAAAGTTTACGCAGCGTCCCAAACATGTAGATTCTTTGTTCGTTGGAAAAACTTTGCTTTGTCCTCGGTCACCGTTAGACCCATTTTTGCCGATTGTATACCTGAGAAGGCTGCAGTCATGTCCCTTATATTTTCGGCCGGCCGTGACATGATGGATAGAACACGCGACTACCATGCGGGAGATCCCTGGTTTAAATGCTGGCTCCAGGCATCTTTCATTGCCGGCCCCTCGATGTTGTCGTCAGCAACTTCGCAGTATAACCGTCGAGTCAATCGGCATGTCTAGTAAAAGCTTCTCAAACAGTGACGTTCGCATTCGTCGATAAACAGGTACCGTTAGTTGTGAATCTAAAAATAGAAAGCGTGTTAATCCTTAACAACGCGAGAAGCTATTCCATACCTCTTTCATGGGGTGTAAAGGGAAATTAAGTTTTTGTTTTTATAAGATGTCTATGTCATTCGCAAACATCATTTGTCTTTTGTTAAATATCGTGCCACTCGTGTTAACTGCAGTTTTCTCCAATATGTTAAAGAGATCGCACGATAGGCTGTCGCCTTTTCCTAGGGCTAGTCTGGTTTAACTAGACTCCTTAAGGTCCTTGCCTATTATCACTGAAGAACTCATGTCAGTCAGTGTCAGGTATTAACATCGCTGAAATAAAAAACTTAGCCATAGCTCCGAGTAATTTCTGCCGTATCGGGCTGTCGAAAGTAGCTTTATAGTAGACGAAGAAATGGTAAGGTTCGCTCGGTTTTTCGTGAGGTTTATTCGCTGTGTGAATATTTTGTCAGTTGTTGATTTACCGGGTGAAAAGCTGCTTTGATAAGATCCGATCAGGTTAGATAACACTGGCTTAAGTCTTTCATATAACACAATATACAGATCCTTGTATGCGATAGGCTAATCCGGCGGAAGTTGGAGCACGCTCTTGGATCACCTTTGTCACGACATAATACGTTTAAATTTCATTTATCTGGCTTGCACTCGTTAATCGAAGCCGTGCTTAGAAGCTGCTGTATCATTGCTAACTGCTCATTGCCGCCAGACTTGAACAGCTCTGCCGGAAGTCCATCGGCCCCGGCTTTTAGGGGCTCGCAGAATGCATGATTTAATCTCATGGTATTTATGTTCCATCGGGGCATGTGAACAAATATTTGGCATACATGCAGATTGTGAATATTCGATCACTAACAGGATTTAACCACGAAAGAAGATTTCTGAGTCCCTGGCCAATTACTAATCCACATCCTAGTTTGTGCTGTTCCACTTGGCAGCTGTAATAGATGTCGCAATTTGTACATCGCCTTCATCCCTGCCCTGTCCATCTCATCTGCTGGATAGCGGTAATGTCAGCCTTGTGTTTTTTGAGTCGAATAGTGACACCTTCTCTATACAGAGCATGGACGCTCCAGGTGCATAGCCTTAAATCGTGATCCTTTTAACGTTTTCGGGGGTTGTCAACATTTGCTGGGGGTTCTGTTTGTTACTTTTTCATTGTATTTCCTTGAGATCATGGTATAGAAAACTCAAATTCCAATCATCGTGTATGCATTCCTTTAGCCAAAAAGTGTTTATGAGCCGGCGTATGCATCAAAATACAATCACGTATTTGAGTTCATGTAGCAAGACTTGTGTTAATGACGATTTTAGTAATATTTTAAAAAAAAATAAAACATTGGCTACTGCTAACGTGTAGTAGCCCAGGAACACAGTCTTTTTGATTCATTTGCTTGTAAACCAAAGGGCGCCAAACTCGATTAACCTTGTACTAACACATAAAAAATTCCAAGGTGACAAACGGAATAAAAGGCCATAAGTATGAATTAAAAAGGAAATCGTAACACAAACAACATTTCTAAATTTTCCTCGAATTTACGGCTAGACATCTGGCTTAAAATCTAATATCATTATTATAAACCATTGAATCGCACAAACAACAATTTCATATTTCATTCTTTATTTAATTTTCACGTTTTCTCGTAATTATTATGTGCCCATATTTTGTACAACTTTTTCCAAGCCACAACGAATCTATTTACAATAATTTTTACAAAATTATTGCGCAACTAGTTATTTGCCAAAGAGATATTATAACAGTGCTAAATGTTCAAAGCGCAAAAATTCGCATTTCCATTAGGTTAAACATGTACAAATTGCGTGACATGTGACGTAAGTTCTTATAACCGATAAACCCATTTCAATTTTGACAATTATTATTTGCACTTGACATTCATCAATGATGATTTGCGCACGTGTATGAGCACAGAGTAGAGATATGCCGTACAGGAAAGAGTTCTGCAGATGTGTGTATGTGGGAGTGTGGGTGTGTGTTAGTGTGCAAGTGCGTGATTGTCTGGCAAATCCATAAATTACAAATGTCTGCAATAAAAATTGGAGCAAAACCGGGCAAATGACATCTATTCCATTGCAAATTATCGAACGAATGACACAAATTGATGACGACACAGCCAGAAGAGCCACAGACAGACAGACAGACAGTCAGTCAGGCAGAAACACATACAGACAGACACACAATCGGGCATGTCAAGCATCGAAACGAATAACTCAGCAAATTTTGGGTGACACATAAAGAAAATGTGCAGACGTCACAGTACGAGCTGATAATATTTTATAATTGTTTAAGGTATTGACACGATACAAATGTTGATTTTGTCTTTATTACAAAATTTCACGACAAAAAAAAAAATATCGCCAAAATTTGTTGGTCTCTATCAATCTCACGGGTCGCTTTGATGTCTCGAATACACCGTGTTTGGCTGATGGTTTCTTATTACATTTTTTGTTTGTGTTGTTTTTGTATCGTCTAACGACTGTTGCCAAAACGACGCAAGACCTGACCTTGAAAGGTTTTTTGGCTGCAGACAACAAATGTATGTATTAATTTTTATTAATATCGAAACAAATACAAAAAATGTGACATTAATGAAAATCAATGAGATGCCAACAAAAAGAGAGATATGTTTTATATTCGTTAATATAACAGCAAAAGCTCTTTGAGTAATGCCTTTGCTGTTGTTGTCACACAGGATGTATGGGTGTATGGGTGGATGGATGGATGGCTGGATAATCAACAGATTTTATCGTTCTCATTTTGATTTAATTTATCATTGCATTAACTTAAACAGCATAAAGCAAATTAATTATGTTCATAATGATATTAGATTGCCTGACATTGGCAGATATTTCTTGGAAAGCCCAAATATATCAAAGATAACTACATTATTTTTGCAATATAAGAGGGATATCGAATATCGTTCTTTGTGTCGTTGTATAACAAGACATTGTTAACAAAATTTTGTTATTTTTATAAACATTAATGGTGGATTGCAAAAACATGTTAATATTGTATACATACATGTTATTTGATTTTTCAATCTCTATTGAAATGCTCATATGTCCTGGCAATGAAAACGCACACACCGAAGTTACAACCGTACCTCTCTAATATTGCCGGCGCCTACTAGATAATTATGATTTTGGTGTCATTCGGGGTGGACTAAATGTGACTCATAAATAGTTTATATAAATAGTTTACCAATAAGTAGTAAAAATGCGGAATTACTGACGTAGAAGCACTTAGGATTTGATTTTAGTATTACTTTGCCCGGTCGTGGCATAGTGGTTAAAACACGCGACTACCATGCAGGAGATCCGTGGTTCGATTCCCGGCTGCAGTCATCTATATTTTTAATTCATTGCCGGCCCTCTCGATGTTGTCGACAGCACCATCGCAGTACACTGTCGAGCCATTCGGTATGTCGAGTAAAAGCTTCTCAAACAGTGAGGTGCGGATTCGTCGATAAACAAGTAGGTGCTGTTTATTGTGAATCTAAAATAGAAAGTGTATTCATTCACAACATCGCGAGAAGCTATCACATAACTCATTTAAGGTTTTTTGCCATATGAAGCAAGTTCTCCATTTTCTGATCGGGCCTTATCACAGTGACTTTAGACGTAGTAACTCAACAACTGACCAGATATTCACACCGCGGCAAAACCTAGAAAAGACTCACGAAAAACTGATTGATACATACCAGAGGTAAGCACCGGTAGACCGCAACTATTGATACACCGCATCAGAATTTAGTATTTATCATACGCAAGTGTTTGAAATTTCGGACGAAAACTGATGCGGTGGAGTAAAGCTCTTTCTTGTGTTTACTTTTTTTATTGCGTTAGTATAGCATCGTACAAAACAACAAAAATAAAAAACACAAACAAGAATATGACATGCGCAAAGCGATGTTAGGTGGTGGCGATCGGCAACACCATTCATCACATTGATCGCTGCCGCTGTCGATTTGAACCACTTCGGTTCATTTGGAGTTGGAGGTTTGACTTCCGACGCATTTTAAAACTTTTCTGCATGAAAGGCAGTAGACCAAATCTTCAACATTCGATCCAACTTCCTTTAGTAATTCAGACAAAAACTTTTTCCCTTTCGTCAAGGTGACAACGAGTAAGCACCACTCAAAATTTTGTTCAAAACAAATCTATGGTCTGACATTGTACTACTCTTTGGTTTCTATTGGAAATCTGTTAGCCTAATGAAATTGTTCTAACTTTCGTCAAAACATAAGCAAAAAAAAAAGTTACAAATCGACAACGAGACGATTAGTATGAGTGTTGGTGGCGATCGCACTGTTGTCGTATTCTTCTTCGTCATATATTTGTTTGTGTTTCTTCGTTGCAGTGCCAAACCACCACCATAAAAAAGCACACACAACAAAGAGTCTTTTTTTGTTCTTGGTTTTTCGATCCAAGTAAAAGAAAACAACACCAAAAATACACAAAATTACCAAATGAGTTTGTTACCGCAGCCGCATAAACAGCGAGTATACCAGTAGTGTAGACAACTGCCACCGACGCGTAGACTATAAAGCTGCCTTCGAAAGCTCGATACAGCAAAAATCGAATACTCGAAGTCAGGATGATTTTGTTGTTTCAACAAACCAGATAGATCTTTGCGGAATGAGCCAGACCGACACACAGTCTCCAGTAAAAATTAGCAAGGACCTTACGAGGTTAAAAACAAGGCAACAGCCTTTCGGGTGACCTCTTTAACACTGTGATGGAGATGACAATGAGGAAAGCTGCAGTATACACGAGTGGCCAGATGATCAACAAAAGTCACAAGCTACTCGTGTACGCTGATGACCAGCTATGAGCACCACTACATTGAAAGCCTTGCATGTGTTTGTGCTTCAATGTTTTATTTGTTGTAACTTCTTCGTATCGATACGAATTCTTATGCTCTTGAAGCTCCGAGAGAGCTCCCTGCCCATAACTGCTGATGACGGTCAAAAACTTCAGGATGTGACTACAGCCTTCACAGGTATACAGAAGAGATTGACTGAAATGGGTCTAACGGTGATCGAGGACAAAACGAAGTTATTAGTTTCAACGAACACAGAATCTACTCGTTTGGGATACTGCGTAAATTATAATTATTAATAGGTGGTAGATGATTTTATCTCCGAAATCAATACAACTAATATCGCCAGCCTCAAAATTCGGAGAAAAATCCTGCTTGCTAACAGATGCTACTAGGGACAAAGCTAGTGATTAAGTGACATAGCCCTCTCTCGACGAACGAAAATTCAGCTATAGCAGATACTGATTTTACATGTCTAAAGGTATGGTTTCGAATGCTGGGTTCTGGTAGTATTCGACAGCAAAACACTCCGTAAAATATATGGGCCCACATCGTTAACGGAGAGTACCGACGTGGAATGAAGCAAGAGCTGTATGAGGTATTTACCGGCATGCAATATATTTGATGTTTAAAACGCAGATACGTATTAACAGACGAACTTACAGGCTAAGTCATGATGTTGAACGATAACGTCCGCTTGCTTTTTATGCGAAAAACAGCTGATTTGTTATACATATTACAGCTGTTTGCCGCACAAGACATAAGCGAACGTTAACGTTCGAAATCGTAGCTTAGGCTGTTGACATAAAACTTTATTTACCTTTACACCCTAGGAATACGGTATGGGATGCTTCTCGTGTTGTTTTGAATTAACACGCTTTCTATTTTAGATTCACAACCTACTTTTTTATCGAAGAATGCGGACATGCCGATTGGCTCGATACTTATACTGCAAAGTTGATGTCGACAACATCTAGGGGGCCGGCAATGAAATAACTTCTTAGTATTAAAGAAGTTACCTTGCTTGTGCCACTTTTCAAAAGATAATGCAAATCCTCCTTATTTCCTGAATAAAGATGTTACCTCTATCTGATATTTTTGTATTTTTTCTAAATAAATCAGCGATGTATGCTATTAATCATATCACACACCAAGGTTTGTGCCCCAACAATATAACGCAAATAAATTTCCCAACATCAATAAAGCATTGCCACAATTTATGTTTAGCTTCTCTCAGTTACAACTTCCTTAAATTTTTCGCGAGACATCAACTTGCATACATTTATATTCCTTAACACAATATTTATCAGCTAAAAGCACAACTCTCTCTCTCCCTCCCTGCCTCTCTTTCTCCCTGTCTAATAGAGTAGTGTAGCCAAATGTTATTACAAACCTTCCACATCATTTTAGATTTATGTAGTTTGGTCACAACAAATTGTTTATCGCGTTACAAACTTTCGGCGCAAAACATAAACAAACTTTTTGTTAACAAAATGTTTTATGACCTGTCTGTCTGTCCGGCTGTCTGTTGGGTTGTATCATTGTGGATTTGGAAATTCTTAAAATTTATGTAATTTAGCTATTTTATGGCCATCTTTTGTTGTTTTGTTTGTGTCGATGTCTTGCCATTTTATGGCAATCCATTAACTTTTATAATCTCGGCGGCTCTCAACAGTGGAAAGCATAGTGGAGCAGAAAGACATGCATATGTGTACGTGCGTGTTTTATAATCATAATCGCACAAATGTTAGTAAATTAAATTAAAAATAACATATGTTTTTATAATCTGCGCAAAATAAGAGACTAATTCACTAATATACACAAGCAGACACACACACACACACTGATTCGCTCTCACTGTTATAGTTATGTATGTAAACATTTAAGCATTAAATAATTAATATAATAAAAATTTTCAGTGTATGTATTGTGATTTGTATAAAACAGTCTGTGTGTGTGCGTGTGTGAAAGAACAGTGCTTGCTGTTGAATAAATGAATAAGGACTCTAACATACACACTAACACACTCGATCATAAAGCATCCGCCGACTACAACGATGGCATTCCTCCATGTGAGCCAGCATCATGGCCATAATCAGTGTCTCTGTCATCGTCATTAAAGTATAAAAGGCAGTACGTTTGTTTTGTTGTAACAAATGTATGTGGCTTTCAAATCGCTTTTGCTCATTCTTCCCCTCACATTCTTCCTCTATCTCTGTCGTTCTTGGTGTATCTCTGTTATAAGTTTCCTGCTCATTTGATAATGTTATCCCCTCACCCATGGGTTTTTTTTTTGCATAAATACGACATTCCTACAAAATGAAATGAGTATAAAAAATAATTATTATTATTTTTATAAATAACATCCTTTTTGCTTTTTGGAGGATAGGCGTTTGTTGTCGTCTCACTTCTTGGTATCCGTTGCAGTGAACTTGTATAAAATGGCGTTGTTATTGTTGCTATAAATAAGATGCTGGCCCAACGAGCGAGGTGTGGGCAAAAGGTGGAAAAGCTTTCAAGTTGATTAAATTATAAATTACATTTTATTTATACAGTGTTGGGGTGCGTGGCACTAACATATGTATGTAAGGCTATGAGCAACAACATATGTAAATGTTTATGACGATATAAATAAAACACCATTACTGTATGTTTCTAGAAATATTTCCCTTCATATCACATTTGGGAACTATGAAAAAACTAAAATGGTACATAAAAGTGAACGTTGTCATTGAAAATAAAATGTGAAAGAACTACATACATACAAATTTAAAAAAATACAAATTGTGCAACGGTGTCTGTAAAGCTGATAGGGTTAAGTTGAAAAAAAATTGTTTCAATATTGCGCGTAGACTAAGCAATTAAGAAGTGGAAAACGAATATAAAAATAACTATGATGTAAATCAAATTGAATGAAGTCATCTTGTAGCTCCCGTAAAATTAATAAAAAGACGTTGATACTAGATTAATAGCAAACTTTAGACGATCACTAAAAATGATCAATATATTAAAAAAAATATATATTCAAATAATTAAAAAAACTTAAAATTATTAAAAATATAAAAAAATATTAAAAATATTACAAATATTGAAAATATTAAAAATAATAAAAATATTAAAAATATTAAAAATATTAAAAATATTAAAAATATTAAAAATATTAAAAATATTAAAAACATTAAAAATATTAAAAATATTAAAAATATTAAAAATATTAAAAATTTAAAAATATTAAAAATATTAAAAATATTAAAAATATTGAAAATATTAAAAATATTAAAAATATTAAAAATATTAAAAATATTAAAAATATTAAAAATATTAAAAATATTAAAAATATTAAAAATATAAAAAATATTAAAAATATTAAACATTTTAAAAATATTAAAAATATAAAGCATATTCAAAACATTGAAAATAAAAAAAATATTAAAAATATAAAGCATATTAAAAATATTAATCATATAAAAAATATTTAAAATATTAAATATATTAAAAATATTAAAAATATTAAAAATATTAAAAATATTAAAAATATTAAAAATATTAAAAATATTAAAAATATTAAAAATATTAAAAATATTAAAAATATTAAAAATTCTCTTGTTTATTTTTTTCGATCTGTGCAGAATATGAATATGTTTTTCATTGTTCGGTTTAAGATCTATTCTATTATTGCTAATAGAATTTGTTTTTACAAGAGTTGTGTGAAATGGATTATGTTGACAGCTGGCAGGGCAGATAGCTATTTCGATGGTTGCCAAACCATCATTTGGCAACCATCGAAATAGCTATCTGCCCTGCCAGCTGTCAACATAATCCATTTCACACAACTCTTGTAAAAACAAATTCTATTAGCAATAATAGAATAGATCTTAAACCGAACAATGAAAAACATATTCATATTCTGCACAGATCGAAAAAAATAAACAAGAGAATACATACACGGGAGGTACACTGGGTTGGCATTTTATGCCAAAAACAATTTTATGCTATTTTGTCCGATGGACAAAGCATAGACAAGAGCTTGTGTGGATTGTGTTGACGTTGTCTTCGTTGATACCATTTTCGCACCGGTGTGTGTGAGCTTCACATTGATTGTGTGAAGCTTTTAACACTTAAGGTTGTGATAATGAGTGGAGAAGGCACAGCAAACGGCACTGATGATGATGGTTTGGCAACCATCGAAATAGCTATCTGCCCTGCCAGCTGTCAACATAATCCATTTCACACAACTCTTGTAAAAACAAATTCTATTAGCAATAATAGAATAGATCTTAAACCGAACAATGAAAAACATATTAATATTAAAAATATTAAAAATATTAAAAATATTAAAAATATTAAAAATATTAAAAATATTAAAAATATTAAAAATATTAAAAATATTAAAAATATTAAAAATATAAAAAATATTAAAAATATTAAAAATGTTAAACATTTTAAAAATATTAAAAATATAAAGCATATTCAAAACATTGAAAATAAAAAAAATATTAAAAATATTAAAAATATTAAATATATTAAAAATATTAAAAATATTAATAAAATTAATAATATTAAAAATATTAAAAATATTAAAAATATTAAAAATATTAAAAATATTAAAAATATTAAAAATATTAAAAATATTAAAAATATCAAAAATATTAAAAATTTTAAAAATATTAAAAATATTAAAAATATTAAAAATATTAAAAATATTAAAAATATTAAAAATATTAAAAATATTAAAAATACTAAAAATATTAAAAATGTTAAAATTATTAAAAATATTAAAAATATTAAAAATATTAAAAATATTAAAAATATTAAAAATATTAAAAATATTAAAAATATTAAAAATATTAAAAATATTAAAAATATTAAAAATATTAAAAATATTAAAAATATTAAAAATATTAAAAATAATTAAAATATTAAAAATATTAAAAATATTAAAAATATTAAAAATATCAAAAATATTAAAAATATTAAAAATATTAAAAATTTTAAAAATATTAAAAATATTAAAAATATTAAAAATATTAAAAATATTAAAAATATTAAAAATATTAAAAATATTAAAAATATTAAAAATATTAAAAATATTAAAAATATTAAAAATATTAAAAATATTAAAAATATTAAAAATATTTAATATATTTATCTTTCGTTGAGAGAGAGCTCTGTCATTTAATTAATTGCTTAGTCCGTCATAGCATCAATTCGCAAGCAGGATTCTTCTCCGGATTTCAAGGCTGACGCGATAAGTTTTATTGCTGGCGGAGCCCAGGTAGATCAGCAAAGCTCACATAGTCCTAGTATAAGTCCCGTTGTGATACCATTTTCAAAATTTCGCACAAAATATTCCTATTCTTTTCGGTCAAAGTCGCTATCAAGCCATTTCGTTGCTCTGATGAATGCATGGATGTTTCGCAAATCGCCTACTGGTAGACAGGTATTGTCCAGAAGTGTGCGATGACCAAGATGTTAATATCTCAGGTCACCAAAAGCAGGGCGGGGCCATAGAATTTGCTTCGTGGTATCGTCCTCTTCCTCACCCTTGCAAAAATCGTTGTAGGGTTCGAGGTTCAGTTTCCCAGCAATTAGCTGTTTCCCCCTTGTGAGAGGGATACCAATGATACCGTAAACTTCGCCTAAGTTCACGGTTGTGGCGGTCCTTGCCAATGCATCGGCTCTTTGGTTATAATATACGTCCCCATGTCCTGGAACCCATGTGAGGGTAACCGTTGAATGTTTCGCTTTCTCCTCAAGAGACGAATGGCATTCTCGAACATTTCTCGAAGTGTATTGCAGCCCAACACCCACGATACTAAATTTTCTCTACGGCTATTCTTATGGCCGTTTTTTCAGCCTGAACTATGCTACAGTCACCGGGACGTCTGATTGAAGTTTGATAGTTGCAAATTTAACTCTTCCAAAATGATTCCACAGCCTGATCTTTCTTTTAATTTCGAACCGTCTGTGAAAATTAGGATGACATCCTCCAAAAAGTTTAGTACATTATCATTATCATCACAGCAGGACCTATCCGGGATGTTCTTTATAAAACCCGCATCGAAGACATGTTCGGGCATAGTGTAATCCGTGTGACAGCACACATTTATTAGGTCCAGAGTTTGTCATCTAAACACATTGCGGTGTTCGCTGCTATTTTCCTCGCCATAATGTCCGGGGGTAACCAGTTTAGGATCGTAAACAGTGCCTTAGTTGGAGTAGTTCTAAGTGCCCCTGTTATCATGATTAAATCACTAGATTAAATCATCAACCACCTCGAAATTATAGTTTTCCAAGTTCCCGCAGCGTCCCAAACGAGTAGATTTCTTTGTCGATGAAACTTATACCAAATTTTTGTCCTCGTTCACCTTTAGACCTGTATTTGAAGATTCCTTCTGTATACCTGAGATGGCTGCAATCACATCCCGTAATTTTCGTCCAAAGACGTCTATGTCATCAGAATACGTGTTCGCTGCTATTTTCCTCGCCATATTGTCAGGGGGTAACCAGTTTAGGATCTAAGTGCCCCTGTTATCATGATTAAATCATCAACCACTTCGAAAATATAGTTTTTAACATTCCCGCAGCGTCCCAAATGAGTAGATTTATTTGTCGATGAAACTTATACCATATTGTTGTCCTCGTTCACCTTCAGACCTGTATTTGAAGATTCCTTCTCCATACCTGAGATGGCTGCAGTCACATCCCGTAATTTTCGACCAAAAATGTCTACGTCATTAGCATACGCAAGTATCAAGTGGCTTTTGTTGAGTATCGGACTACTCATGTTAACTGCTGCTAACCTCATTATCACTTCCATTTCTATCTTGAAGAGGTCACCCAAGTTTGAAAAAAGAGCGTATAGAAAATAAATGCATGCGTACTGAACAAAATATATATTCCAATAACCTGATCGGGTCGTGCCGGCTGGAAGAGTTCAAGAATATATTGTGATACAAAAACAACAATTTGGGTGACATTTGATTAAGATTTTGTTTCACACATTTATACGAAATGTATGTAGATATTAAGATATCAAAATTTCCGTTCACTGAAATTGCAAGACTTGAAGATTTTATGATTTTAAGGTACGACAAATCCTAGAGATGAACCAAGAAATGCAGATCAACACATACTATCTAAATGAGCCACAGTTAGTATTGGCTCGTTTAGCTCGTAGTAAAGGATTGTTGCGGCAAAAAAGAAATTAAAGTGAGTTCGAGGACTTCCCATAAATTTTCTTTCCCAGATCCCATAAAACCATTATATTGTTGCGAGCACCTTAATATACAACATATCTTTATTTTGATCGCCAGTTTTGATACGAAGTTGAACACAGAATTCTTTAGTTTCTTCAGTTCAAGTTGATTAAATTATAAATTACATTTTATTTATACAGTGTTGGGGTGCGTGGCACTAACATATGTATGTAAGGCTATGAGCAACAACATATGTAAATGTTTATGACGATATAAATAAAACACCATTACTGTATGTTTCTAGAAATATTTCCCTTCATATCACATTTGGGAACTATGAAAAAACTAAAATGGTACATAAAAGTGAACGTTGTCATTGAAAATAAAATGTGAAAGAACTACATACATACAAATTTAAAAAAATACAAATTGTGCAACGGTGTCTGTAAAGCTGATAGGGTTAAGTTGAAAAAAAATTGTTTCAATATTGCGCGTAGACTAAGCAATTAAGAAGTGGAAAACGAATATAAAAATAACTATGATGTAAATCAAATTGAATGAAGTCATCTTGTAGCTCCCGTAAAATTAATAAAAAGACGTTGATACTAGATTAATAGCAAACTTTAGACGATCACTAAAAATGATGAATATATTAAAAAAAATATATATTCAAATAATTAAAAAAACTTAAAATTATTAAAAATATAAAAAAATATTAAAAATATTACAAATATTGAAAATATTAAAAATAATAAAAATATTAAAAATATTAAAAATATTAAAAATATTAAAAATATTAAAAATATTAAAAATATTAAAAACATTAAAAATATTAAAAATATTAAAAATATTAAAAATATTAAAAATTTAAAAATATTAAAAATATTAAAAATATTAAAAATATTGAAAATATTAAAAATATTAAAAATATTAAAAATATTAAAAATATTAAAAATATTAAAAATATTAAAAATATAAAAAATATTAAAAATATTAAACATTTTAAAAATATTAAAAATATAAAGCATATTCAAAACATTGAAAATAAAAAAAATATTAAAAATATAAAGCATATTAAAAATATTAATCATATAAAAAATATTTAAAATATTAAATATATTAAAAATATTAAAAATATTAAAAATATTAAAAATATTAAAAATATTAAAAATATTAAAAATATTAAAAATATTAAAAATATTAAAAATATTAAAAATATTAAAAATATTAAAAATATTAAAAATATTAAAAATATTAAAAATATTAAAAATATTAAAAATATTAAAAATATTAAAAATATTAAAAATATTAAAAATATAAAAAATATTAAAAATATTAAAAATGTTAAACATTTTAAAAATATTAAAAATATAAAGCATATTCAAAACATTGAAAATAAAAAAAATATTAAAAATATTAAAAATATTAAATATATTAAAAATATTAAAAATATTAATAAAATTAATAATATTAAAAATATTAAAAATATTAAAAATATTAAAAATATTAAAAATATTAAAAATATTAAAAATATTAAAAATATTAAAAATATCAAAAATATTAAAAATTTTAAAAATATTAAAAATATTAAAAATATTAAAAATATTAAAAATATTAAAAATATTAAAAATACTAAAAATATTAAAAATGTTAAAATTATTAAAAATATTAAAAATATTAAAAATATTAAAAATATTAAAAATATTAAAAATATTAAAAATATTAAAAATATTAAAAATATTAAAAATATTAAAAATATTAAAAATATTAAAAATATTAAAAATATTAAAAATATTAAAAATATTAAAAATAATTAAAATATTAAAAATATTAAAAATATTAAAAATATTAAAAATATCAAAAATATTAAAAATATTAAAAATATTAAAAATTTTAAAAATATTAAAAATATTAAAAATATTAAAAATATTAAAAATATTAAAAATATTAAAAATATTAAAAATATTAAAAATATTAAAAATATTAAAAATATTAAAAATATTAAAAATATTAAAAATATTTAATATATTTATCTTTCGTTGAGAGAGAGCTCTGTCATTTAATTAATTGCTTAGTCCGTCATAGCATCAATTCGCAAGCAGGATTCTTCTCCGGATTTCAAGGCTGACGCGATAAGTTTTATTGCTGGCGGAGCCCAGGTAGATCAGCAAAGCTCACATAGTCCTAGTATAAGTCCCGTTGTGATACCATTTTCAAAATTTCGCACAAAATATTCCTATTCTTTTCGGTCAAAGTCGCTATCAAGCCATTTCGTTGCTCTGATGTATGCATGGATGTTTCGCAAATCGCCTACTGGTAGACAGGTATTGTCCAGAAGTGTGCGATGACCAAGATGTTAATATCTCAGGTCACCAAAAGCAGGGCGGGGCCATAGAATTTGCTTCGTGGTATCGTCCTCTTCCTCACCCTTGCAAAAATCGTTGTAGGGTTCGAGGTTCAGTTTCCCAGCAATTAGCTGTTTCCCCCTTGTGAGAGGGATACCAATGATACCGTAAACTTCGCCTAAGTTCACGGTTGTGGCGGTCCTTGCCAATGCATCGGCTCTTTGGTTATAATATACGTCCCCATGTCCTGGAACCCATGTGAGGGTAACCGTTGAATGTTTCGCTTTCTCCTCAAGAGACGAATGGCATTCTCGAACATTTCTCGAAGTGTATTGCAGCCCAACACCCACGATACTAAATTTTCTCTACGGCTATTCTTATGGCCGTTTTTTCAGCCTGAACTATGCTACAGTCACCGGGACGTCTGATTGAAGTTTGATAGTTGCAAATTTAACTCTTCCAAAATGATTCCACAGCCTGATCTTTCTTTTAATTTCGAACCGTCTGTGAAAATTAGGATGACATCCTCCAAAAAGTTTAGTACATTATCATTATCATCACAGCAGGACCTATCCGGGATGTTCTTTATAAAACCCGCATCGAAGACATGTTCGGGCATAGTGTAATCCGTGTGACAGCACACATTTATTAGGTCCAGAGTTTGTCATCTAAACACATTGCGGTGTTCGCTGCTATTTTCCTCGCCATAATGTCCGGGGGTAACCAGTTTAGGATCGTAAACAGTGCCTTAGTTGGAGTAGTTCTAAGTGCCCCTGTTATCATGATTAAATCACTAGATTAAATCATCAACCACCTCGAAATTATAGTTTTCCAAGTTCCCGCAGCGTCCCAAACGAGTAGATTTCTTTGTCGATGAAACTTATACCAAATTTTTGTCCTCGTTCACCTTTAGACCTGTATTTGAAGATTCCTTCTGTATACCTGAGATGGCTGCAATCACATCCCGTAATTTTCGTCCAAAGACGTCTATGTCATCAGAATACGTGTTCGCTGCTATTTTCCTCGCCATATTGTCAGGGGGTAACCAGTTTAGGATCTAAGTGCCCCTGTTATCATGATTAAATCATCAACCACTTCGAAAATATAGTTTTTAACATTCCCGCAGCGTCCCAAATGAGTAGATTTATTTGTCGATGAAACTTATACCATATTGTTGTCCTCGTTCACCTTCAGACCTGTATTTGAAGATTCCTTCTCCATACCTGAGATGGCTGCAGTCACATCCCGTAATTTTCGACCAAAAATGTCTACGTCATTAGCATACGCAAGTATCAAGTGGCTTTTGTTGAGTATCGGACTACTCATGTTAACTGCTGCTAACCTCATTATCACTTCCATTTCTATCTTGAAGAGGTCACCCAAGTTTGAAAAAAGAGCGTATAGAAAATAAATGCATGCGTACTGAACAAAATATATATTCCAATAACCTGATCGGGTCGTGCCGGCTGGAAGAGTTCAAGAATATATTGTGATACAAAAACAACAATTTGGGTGACATTTGATTAAGATTTTGTTTCACACATTTATACGAAATGTATGTAGATATTAAGATATCAAAATTTCCGTTCACTGAAATTGCAAGACTTGAAGATTTTATGATTTTAAGGTACGACAAATCCTAGAGATGAACCAAGAAATGCAGATCAACACATACTATCTAAATGAGCCACAGTTAGTATTGGCTCGTTTAGCTCGTAGTAAAGGATTGTTGCGGCAAAAAAGAAATTAAAGTGAGTTCGAGGACTTCCCATAAATTTTCTTTCCCAGATCCCATAAAACCATTATATTGTTGCGAGCACCTTAATATACAACATATCTTTATTTTGATCGCCAGTTTTGATACGAAGTTGAACACAGAATTCTTTAGTTTGGCACAATTGTCTTTGACTTAAGTTGATATAAGGATGCAATAAACATACTCCAAACGTGCAAAAGTTTGCAGTGTGGGTATTATTGATACAAATTAGTATCACAATGCACAATAAAAGTATCCTAAAATGTATACATTAAAATAAAACGATATTCTACAAATACCACCACATTAACACAAAAATGTTATAATAACAACATTATTTACATTTCCTACCTTCAATTTCATATCAATAAATTCGAGTATAAATCATTCATTGTAATATTTCTTAATATATTTATATTGTTTGTTTGACTAGACCCCCCATATGATGTACACTCTCACACACACATGTCTATCAAACGTTTCCCTATGTTATATGATGTAAAGTCAGCAACTTTGGTAAATGACCCACATTTGGTTGTCTGGGAATTTTCTGTTAATGTTATTAAACTATTTATCATATGTTGCAGAAGGCTTTCAGTAAAATTGTCTACAAAGGCAACAACAACAAAAACCAAAAAAAAAAACCTTCAACAGACCCTGGGTGTGAAAGTCGCAACAGATGTCCAAGTAGGTGTATCTGTGTAAGACCACAAAGAAAGTATGTGGTGTTGTTGCTGTCGAAAAGCTAAAGTAGGCAAACATATTTTTACCATTTGACGAATAATGTTGGGCCATTAACATTTGATTAAAAATTTCCTAGAATAAAACCGCCCATTTATGTCACAGCTGACGCTGATAAATGATGTATTGTCAGGCAAACATTTAGATCATTATAATAATAACCTAAGAAGGGGGTGTTTTGTGTGATTTTTGTTGTTGTTTTTTTGGTGACAAAGGAAACCAAACAGTCATTCAATGCCGGCAAATGTATTTTAAGAAGTACTTTAAAAGAAATTATCTATAAAAGACATATTAATTATAGTAATTAATAAGGAGAAGTCGACGGATACTTTTAATAAATTTGCTAAATAGTTAAACTAATGAGGCGTTAAGTGAAAATTTAAGTGGTAAGGTTACAACTAACACATATCTACCAAATGTAAACGGAAAGGAATTTATGTTAGTAAATGGGAAGACATATAAAACAGAAATTGAAGTAATGTCTTGTAAGAGCCTTTTTAGTATGAGAATGGTATTAGCAATTATTAGGTCGTATTTGTAGAATTCCCTTCATGACCATGCCAGCCCTCCCCTACATTTGCCTGCAACAATATCGATTACAATTCTCTTTCAATATTTTTTTTTAAATTGAAAACACTTTTGATCATTTAGCCATTCTAACCATGACAGATATGTTATAATTGTACCTAAAATGTTCACAACTATTCGACAACCACACTAGCAATACCGCTCGTTGCCTCGCTGGCTGTTGCGCACAAAAACTTAATTTAATCAAATTATTTTGGCAGCCTCAACTGATTTGAAACTGTTTTTGGTGGCAATGGCTGTTAACAATCACCCGAAAATTATCCTGGATGCCCTGTGGCATCGATGTTACACTGCATTTTAATAAAAGTTCAATGGATGAATAACTTTCTAAATTTCACATAAATGAACAATTTTTGTATTTGTTTTTTTCCTAGGGTGTTTTTGTTGTTGTTGGTGTTTTGTTGCTTTTGTCCAAACAATTACGAAAACACACTAAACCTGTCAATTGATAAAACTAAATTGGCAAAAAGTTGCTGTTATTTATTAAATTACAATCGATTTGTATCTATTCACAAACTATATATAGTGTACAAATTTATTATGTCTATTTTTATTTGCACCATCACCACCAACGACAACAACAGCAACAACTACAACACCAGCAAACAGAACAGAATAGAATAGTACAACTGTAAAAGGATATCGAAAATTAATATTCATAGAGGAAATTGAAAATATTTGATTTCCTATTCAGAAAATTTAATTGAATGCAGAAAAAGAGAGAAACCCGAAAAACATAATTGTAGCTGCTGCTGCAGTCAATGTGCACAAAAACCAAATAGGTAAACGGAACTAAATAATTCGATATGAAAAACATCGAGATGAAGATATGATAAATATTTTAAATAAATTACTCATTTAATAACAGAAATATTTAATTGAATTACCAAACAGATTTATCTTAATGGAGGAGGACATCGAAAAAAAACGAAACATTACGTGGCCGGTAACAAATTAGATAAAATATCAATTAACAAGGAAACATTTATAATTAGACACATATTTAATGGGTATGATATGGCAAAATATATGTACAACGACATAATTAACCTAATTTCGTTGGGGAAATTTAACTAAAGTTATAAAAAGACTTAAATATTTAAAGATATTGTGGTGTTATGCAAAAGCACACAAACAACATAAAAATATATCTAAATAATTTGTCATTAAGTTTTCATTGTGATAAAACAACATCAAATCAATGATACAGAGAACATATTAAATTTGTTCTGGTATATTTTAATAATTTATAATGTAATAGACATTTGGTTTATATTTTTGAAAATAATTAAAAATACTAAGATATGCAGCAGATCACGTACTCAACACGAATTTTTAAAATGGTGATTTAAATATTAGGGCTATTCACGATCACAAGTATATAGTCAAGAATTGCAGTATTTCTGATAATTTTCGTATTTCTAGTTAATATGGGAAGCGGGAGTAGTTTTGTCCGATCATGTTCATCTAAGAACTTATCCTCCGCTTAGAGGTTACAAATTTGAATACCCAATTTCCGAAAGCTTTTAAACCACGGCTGTAACCACGGCTGTAACCACGGGAACAGTCAGATATCTTAAAAATGATATGGTGCAGTATAAAATAAAACCAGTGTGGAAGTGGGTTATGCCACACCCCTATTTTAATATCAAGGAACAATATTCCAGTCGAACATATTTAAATTTCCGAAAAAATTAAACAAATTAAAGGTAGATTTTTTCTTAAAAAAAATTTTAATTTCATTTACAATTTAAAAAAAAAAAATAAATTTTACTATATAATGGCGAAAAGTAGTATACAGCAAAGTTACAAGAATTTCCAAAATTTCCAAAATTTTCATACCGCCTAATCTCATTTTTTTAAAACATAGTACTAATTCTTTTTCTGCACATGTAAGCAAAATAATAATAATAAAAATATTTAAAATCATAAAAATATTAGAAACATAAACATATGAAAAAAATATGAAAAACATGAAAAATATTAATAAAACTAGCTGACCCGGCAAACGTTGTTCTGCCATACAACTTTGCACCCGGCAAACTTCGTCTCGCTCCGTAGGTAACGCCTTTATATAATAGTAAAACACAGATAGTTAAAGTTGTAATCTGATTTACTTGAATTTAATCGAAATCTGTGAAGAGCGATCTGATATACAATGTTTTCCGATTTGTTTCCGGCGTAAAAACAAACAATGAAGACTGTTTGCCAACACGCAAACAAACAACGCACAGCTGACCGTGTGAAAAGCAGGGAAATTCGAGGTTGATTCTACAAATTTCCATGTTTGTATGGGAAAATTATGATTTATTGATTGTTATGGCAAAAGCCAATCGAATGGGTTGTTGAATTGGAAGGGAAGATCGGTTGGAATAATAGATTTGGAGGAATAAGGACTTCCTCTCCTTTACATATGCCCTTGATGATCGTCGCTTTAATTACAATTTCAAAATGATCATGATCGATCCCACCTTCAGCTGCAAATTATGCACAACTGGCACATCTAGAGAGTTCAAAAATTCTGTCGATTAGTTGGTCGCCTCATTCTCGTTAAATGACCTCGAAAGTTTTTCATCGTTCGGTCATCTGCCTCCAATGCTCGTTTATGCGCCATCGTGCATTAATTCCAAATAATGATTAAGCATTCTCGCAAAAATTTCGCTACACGTTGTGTTGTCAACCGTGAAAAGAAAGCGGAATAAGCAGTTCGATTGTGGAAGCAATACCAAAGGATGCAACAGCTAACTCAATCATGATCTTGACCGAATTGTTGCTAGAATCAAAAAATTACAAATGTCTTGCCTGTCTAACCGGCATCATCGAGAAAGTAAATGCTTCCATTCCATCGTCAACAATTTTCATCATTGAATCGTACACGTTCGTTTGCTTGGCAGTTAAGAGCGCCACATTTGTTCGGACTCTTTCAGTCAGCTCAACTCGATCAAAGTCTTGTTCTTGTTGCAATTCGCGATTGAATGCATCATGCATTGAACAATTTTGCGCTGGTATTCCCAATTTCGACAGTAGGCTGCTACACATTAGCACGCACATGTCTTTGATCAGAAGATAATTTCAAGATCGAAATTGGATGTTGTCGTGCGAACTCTGTGCAAATGTCGTCAGCCATCTCGTCCAACTTGTCCACCATCCCGAAGCTTGAGACAATATTGCGTAATTCCACATTCTCTGCAACAATCACCACTGCGTCTTCATTTATAGTGGGAGCATTGAATTGTCTTACATGGCATCCAGAGCGTCTCTTGCCTGCTATGATAATGATTTTGTGGACGTCATAATGCATTGTATTCAATGTGGTTTTGAACAATCGGACCAATGCATTATGCTTATGCAAATGATTTTAAAATTGTTCTACCATTTTGCATTTAATATTTTAACATAATAAATTTCACAATATTTCGAAATTTTTCAAGCATCATAACGAAGTTTTCATCTTTACGTCGACTAAAATCATCAAATCAAGCGATACAATGAAAAATTTCGTCGAAAAAATCAAAATTTTTCGGGAATTTTCCGAATTTTCCACCAAGAATTTTCTAATTTTCCATTCGAAAAGTCATTTCGGAATAATTATCCGAATTTTTCACATTTACATCATTCAAAATTATCAAAACTTACATAAAATGTAAAATTTCGTCGAACAAAAATTTAAATTTTTGGAATTTTTCCATAATTTTCCAACCAAAATTTTCTATTTTCCAACCGAAAAGCCACAACGAAACAATTACACACAAAATGTAATATAAAAATTCAATAAGCGGTGCAAAATGTTTCCGAAAAAATTCAAATTTTTCGAGTTTTTTCTGAATTTTCCGAGTTTTCCACAGAGAATTCTTCTATTTTCCCATTCAGAAAGTCATTTCGGAATAATTATCCGAAATTTTTCACTGTTACATCGTCCAAAACTGTAAAGCCACACGACAATATTCAAAATTTTGTAAAAAAAAATGTAATTTTTCGAATTTTTCCGGAATTTTCCGTATTTTTCAACAAAATTTTTCCATTTTTCTATTCGAAAAGCCATTCTGCAACAATTGCACACAAAATTCCTTACAAAAAGGCAATTTTCGATTTTTCCATTTTTTCGATTTTCCGACTTTTCCGGAAGATTTTCCCAAAATTTTTTTTCACATAAACCTTCTCCTGGCAATAACGAACAACTGAAAAAAAGTTTGAGCAAAATCGGCCCAGCCGTTCTCAATTGATGAATTACTATACATTTTTGCCACCATTTTTATATATATAGATTACAAATATTAAAAATATAAAAATTTTAAAAATATCAAAAATTTTAAAAATTTAAAAAAAAAAATAAAAATATGAAAAATATTAAAAATATTAAAAATATTAAAAATATTAAAAATATTGAAAATATTAGATATATAAAAAATATTATAAAATAGTATAAAATATTAAAAAAATTAAAAACCACAATGTCTCGTCAGCGCCCTTTGCTGTGCCTTCTCCTCTATCATCACAAACCTTAAGGGAAGAAAGCATCTCGGGAAACCGGGAAAACCGAGACTAAAAAGCGGGATTTAACGGGACATACGAAAAGATCATATTATATTGGTTTTGATATTTTTTATTTGAAAACTCATTGCAGGTTCAAGGTGATAACAACCATTATTATAATGGATTAAAAAAAAACGCAAACATAACAATATTCAGATATGACTTATACATACACTATAAACTAATATTATTTTTGCCACATATGCTTTATGTTATTTTTCACCGAATTGACTAGTTTTACTCTCTCGTCAGTTGTTAAAAATGACTGGAATTCCAAACAGCTTTTATCAATATACGATCCTTTGCTTAGTTAGCCTTTATAAGATCAAAAGTTATTCGGTTTCTATCTTTTGTGTATAAATTGTTTAAAATACTAAATACTTTTTCACAATGAGCGTTGCTTATCGGTAAAGAAAATATAAATGAGATCAATCTCTTTTTCTTTGCCACATTTGGTAATAAAATGTGACCATATTTTGTCATTTAATATATCTTTGGGCAATTCTCCATAAACAGCTCAAAGACTGCAGCAGTCGCTGTACAACATGGCATTGTCTACTGTATCTTCTTTAATATGTTGTTTCTTTGATTATTCTAAGTATGGGTAGTAAATATTAAAAAGTCTAGATTTTCCCCTAAATTTCTTCAATACTCGGGATTACGACTTCTCGCGAAAATCCCGCCTAATCCCGACCATCTGGCAAGCCTAATTGGCAATAATAAATAATTGCCAATAGAACTGATCTCAAACCGAACTATGTACAGATCAACAATAAATAAAATCAAGAACGAATATTAAAAATACTAAAATACTCACTTGAAACTGACTACGTGCTTAATGCACGGAAATAGAACATTCTCTATGGAACAAGAACGGCCTCAAGAAAGGTGTTGACAGAGAACAAGAACGATATGTATGAATCTATAAACATCTTTACAAGCTGGTTGACAATGTCGTCTATGGTACCACTCCGCGAATCAAGGTCTAGAAGGATATCATAGGATGTTATTCTCGTGTTCTCGGACAGACTAGCGGCAGTAAACTTATTGAAGTCCTGTGACATCAAATCGAAAGTGGTCAGTGCCTGCTGGATATCTCGTTAAGAGATAACAGATTTCAGCCTTGCAGGAATGTGACGTTGAACACGTAGCACTTTGCCCTATATCCAACTGTAAGATCACTATCGGAAATCTAATATTTAGAACTGCAAAGGGCAGATGGAGGAATAAGAAAACCAGTAGAATGGCCAAAAAGACATGGCCTGAACACAACCCGAAGCGTATGTCGTATCTGGTTAATCTTAAGAGGAACCAGATGAGAAAAATTATTACATTCCTGACGGGACATGGGTCCATATGAAGACATGCGACCAAAATAGGATCCGCAATGAAAAGCGAGTGTATCTACTGTGTGAATAGCAGCGGTGAACCACCTACCGATCATATTATATGCGACTGCCCAAAATATTAAAAAAAAAACACATTTCCATCCTTATCCTTACAGAAAGGGATACCAGTAACGAAACATTTTACTTTTACATTATGGTAAAATTTTCAGGCTGCACCTCTGTTCCTGTATCTCTCTACAACATCGTTCTCCCGTTCCTTGACAGTTGGCTCGCCTATTTTACTGTCTCCTTGTGCCTTTCCCTAAGAGCACGGGTTACAATTGGCTGTGGCTTTGTCCTGTAAGCAGCATCCTGTACCTCATACGTTATGTGTCATTCTTCGTGATACCAGGATTTGTCTTAGTGTCGTTCCGCATTTCCAGGCACGATTGTTGCGGGGGTCGCCATTAAATGGAACATATGCTGCCAAATGGTATAGAAATGTCAAAAGTACAGGCGTCGTGTAGTAAGAGCTGATTGCAGTAGGCAGTGGCTATCTGTGGGATGTCCAGCTTTTTTTGTTATTGGTTATGTGCACATAAACGCTCTGTGCACAATGCGCTCTACGCAATATTTTGCTTACCTGAGCTGCAACCAGATAATGATGCTAATCAATTACCACCAAGGATCACGCTTACGACCATGGCACTAGATGCATGCCTTCCATCGATTACCACTTGATCAATTTGATATTTGGTGGTTGGTTCGGGAAATAGCAAGTTGCCTTGTGAATATCTTTATACTAAAATCAGTTTCCTCTCACTACCATGTTTCTTGCCGCTGCGAAGCTAACCAGGCTAAACTGTCGGACGTGTCCGACTTACCAATCGATGGATCCAAGAACATCTTCACTTCCTAAATTTGCATTAAAATCTTCCAGGACAGTTTTAATATTCCTGCCAGGGCAGAAATAGTATGGTTCATCTTGGTGCCCGTAGAATGCATCTTTATTCTCATCGTTTTTATCTTCCATAGGGACATGTGTACAAATCACCGTGGCGTATGCGGTTTCAGAATGTATATCAGCGCAAATATTAATCATTCGTCATATTTGGTTCTCTCACCCCTTGTTCCATTTAATATTTCTAACAGTCAAACCATCCCATTAGCATATGTAATGTGATTCCATTGCAAGTGAGTGCGTAGTGTGTGTGTGTGTGTTTCCTCTTATGCGTGTAATATAATTACATGCCATGCAAATAAAAGCTCCAAGAATTTTGCAATTATCTGTTGAAAAAATCTAATTATACATTTAATTAATTTCAATACAATTTCAATATACTTTCCCACACACATACACACATACTCGCGTACTTCAGGCAAAGCACTTACATAGTCATAGTGAACACATTACTCAATGCACTCTCAAGTGTAACTGTATTTAAAATAAATTATAGTATCGTAAAACAAAACAAAAGTAGAAAGAAAACACACATAAAAAAAAAACTTATAACAACTAATTATTTGTGGCGTTTTTTTTTGTTGTTGTTGAACGATTGCTACGTTTCGTTTTTGTGGGTTTGACTGTTAAAACATGGCATTAAAGAGGCAGGGCATGAAGGAGGCACAACTCACACACACACACGCATACATTTAGCTACGACGTGGAATGCCACAGAAACCAACAACAATTTGACATATAAAATATTGTTTCCTGTTTTTATAAACATTTCCGTGATAGTTTGTTACAGTGAATATAAAAAAAAACGAAACGAAACAAAAAACAACAACAACACCACTAATATATGCGCTCTTATACAAGAATGCTAACTAGGATATCATGACAGCCCACCCGCCCGCACACATGCTTACAATTATACTTGCACACACTCCCACTCCCATGTAAATGTAAACGTATGTATTTATAAATATATACTATGCTACAAACTTGCATTGTGACGAGCGCATACTTGTCTATAAGTTTATTTGGAAACAATTTGTTTTGTAATTAACGAGAATATGGTGGTTTTTGTTTTAAAGTCATTTTGTGCATTTAATCCTGGCTAAAATTTATGTAAAAATGTGTAACGTTTATGCTTTAACTACGTAAACTCCAGAATTATATATTATTATTTATCCCTGTGTCAGTTTTTTATCAACAATACGTCGCACAAATAAAAAAAAACCTCTCCACCAAAAGTCATCTATTAAAATGTTAAATGCTTTATATCTTCATGGTGATGACATCATATATATCATCTAGATGGCTGAGGTATTATTTGGTTTTTGCTGGTAAGCGCCATCAATTTTAGGTTATACATCACAAGATTAAATGTGTAAACAAATTAAACTGTTGTCGAGACAGAAGCTTTGGTATAAAAAATTGTAAATGATTTAAAAAGGGCAGCTTAAAATTTTTACATACAATTATTAAATAGAACACTTATTGTTACCATTGCATTCCATAGATGAAATGAAAGTGAGTTTAACGAATATGAGTGACTTGACATGGCTTTGTATTTAGACTTATACAAAGAGACGTATGGGACGACCCAGAAAGTGAGCTTTTTTGAAGAGTTTTCAAGATTAAAAATTTTCAAAATATCATGATTTAACGATTTCAATATATCATTTTGTTTCCACATTCTTTTCCCGGACTTTAAACATTTTTAAAGACCAGAGAACCTTTAATTTAATAGAAAACTCTCTATTATAGAGGTCACAGCAATTTGTTATCGCTTTTGTTTAATTTTATTTCTTAACCAAAGCCACTCCACTCCACTAGCACCAGTGACTACCCTTCGTTTCTGACGTTGCCCTACATTTTGTTAAACTCGTGGTTTTAATGCATTTACGGTCATTGATTGTGGTATCATCATCATCAATATACACGTATATGTATGTGTGTATGAGTGTGCACCAGTACGTTGTGTACGTGTACGAGCTATAGATTTTATTGATGCTTATGGTGTTTGTTGCTGCTGCTGTTGATTTTGTTGTTTTTTGTTGTTGTTATAAATTGAAAAACATTTAAAACTTATGCTGCCCGCACTCACTCTATGCGAAAACCTCCTCCAATCTATACAAGTGCTTATGCGTTTTCATGCTCTTCAAACATATTTTTTAGTTGTTGTTGCACTTATGCCAAAACCTTGCCCCTTGTTTTCTGATGCACAAAGTTAATCTATATTCAATTGCTTTATAGCTGTATGGGTGGGTGTGTGTGTGTGCGTGAGTGTTTCAGCGGTTGATAGTGTATTTGTATTTCTCTATTCCTCGTTGGTATATAAGTTAAATACAATGGGCACGAGTACATTGAGGTGGTCACGTTTTGTTTGTTTAAATACGAGTGTGTGTGTAAGCATACATATGCATATGTGTATGTGTGTAAGGATTTGAATATATGACTATACAGTTTAGGTCCACAGTGTGAACACCAGACTAAATGATTGATATATTGATATCTTTATATCTTTATATCTTTATATCTTTATATCTTTATATCTTTATATCTTTATATCTTTATATCTTTATATCTTTATATCTTTATATCTTTATATCTTTATATCTTTATATCTTTATATCTTTATATCTTTATATCTTTATATCTTTATATCTTTATATCTTTATATCTTTATATCTTTATATCTTTATATCTTTATATCTTTATATCTTTATATCTTTATATCTTTATATCTTTATATCTTTATATCTTTATATCTTTATATCTTTATATCTTTATATCTTTATATCTTTATATCTTTATATCTTTATATCTTTATATCTTTATATCTTTATATCTTTATATCTTTATATCTTTATATCTTTATATCTTTATATCTTTATATCTTTATATCTTTATATCTTTATATCTTTATATCTTTATATCTTTATATCTTTATATCTTTATATCTTTATATCTTTATATCTTTATATCTTTATATCTTTATATCTTTATATCTTTATATCTTTATATCTTTATATCTTTATATCTTTATATCTTTATATCTTTATATCTTTATATCTTTATATCTTTATATCTTTATATCTTTATATCTTTATATCTTTATATCTTTATATCTTTATATCTTTATATCTTTATATCTTTATATCTTTATATCTTTATATCTTTATATCTTTATATCTTTATATCTTTATATCTTTATATCTTTATATCTTTATATCTTTATATCTTTATATCTTTATATCTTTATATCTTTATATCTTTATATCTTTATATCTTTATATCTTTATATCTTTATATCTTTATATCTTTATATCTTTATATCTTTATATCTTTATATCTTTATATCTTTATATCTTTATATCTTTATATCTTTATATCTTTATATCTTTATATCTTTATATCTTTATATCTTTATATCTTTATATCTTTATATCTTTATATCTTTATATCTTTATATCTTTATATCTTTATATCTTTATATCTTTATATCTTTATATCTTTATATCTTTATATCTTTATATCTTTATATCTTTATATCTTTATATCTTTATATCTTTATATCTTTATATCTTTATATCTTTATATCTTTATATCTTTATATCTTTATATCTTTATATCTCTATATCTTTATATCTTTATATCTTTATATCTTTATATCTTTATATCTTTATATCTTTATATCTTTATATCTTTATATCTTTATATCTTTATATCTTTATATCTTTATATCTTTATATCTTTATATCTTTATATCTTTATATCTTTATATCTTTATATCAAGATATGAAGATATCAAGATATCAAGATATCAAGATATAAAGATATCAAGATATCAAGATATCACGATATCAAGATATCAAGATATCAAGAAATCACGATATCAAGATATCAAGATATCAAGATATCAAGATATCAAGATATCAAGATATCAAGATATCAAGATATCAAGATATCAAGATATCAAGATATCAAGATATCAAGTTATCAAGTTATCAAGATATCAAGCTATCAAGATATAAAGATATCAAGATATCACGATATCAAGATATCAAGATATCAAGATATCAAGATATCACGATATCAAGATATCAAGATATCAAGATATCAAGATATCAAGATATCAAGATATCAAGATATCAAGATATCAAGATATCAAGATATCAATATATCAAGATATCAAGATATCAAGATATCAAGATATCAAGATATCAAGATATCAAGATATCAAGATATCAAGATATCAAGATATCAAGATATCAAGATATCAAGATATCAAGATATCAAGATATCAAGATATCAAGATATCAAGATATCAAGATATCAAGATATCAAGATATCAAGATATCAAGATATCAAGATATCAAGATATCAAGATATCAAGATATCAAGATATCAAGATATTTTTATATTTAGATATTTTTGTATTTTTATATTTTTATATTTTTATATTTTTATATTTTTATATTTTTATATTTTTATATTTTTATATTTTTATATTTTTATATTTTTATATTTTTATATTTTTATATTTTTATATTTTTATATTTTTATATTTTTATATTTTTATATTTTTATATTTTTATATTTTTATATTTTTATATTTTTATATTTTTATATTTTTATATTTTTAAGAATTTCTGAAGTATATAAGAAGAACAGGTAAATTGCAAAGGAACGAACACCCCCTAAAAGTACAAATTTCAAATAAACTTTCGTATCGCACAACTTTAATGGACTGGTACCCCATGTACGATTAAAGCTGTAACCGTTTGGTTTGGGTAGTCGTACAAGTTTTATACCTTATCTCCCGTATAACGAATTTCTAAAAATCACACTTCTTTTTATACGACCGATACATGTATCAAATCTTGACTTCGCACCTATAATGGCTTAGAAAATACAGTGATTTCAACATTCTGTTCTTCTTTTCTTGTATCATTCTATCCTTCTATTTTTCAGTTCATCAATTCTTCTATTCTTCATCTGCACCTCATTTCTATTTTTCTATTCTTCATCCCATCTCTATTCTTCTATACTTATATTCTTCTATTCTTGTATTCTTCTATTATTTTATTCTTCTTTTCTTCTTTTCTTCTATTCTCCTATTCTTCTATTCTTCTATTCTTCCATGTTTCTATTATACTATCCTTCTATACTTCAACTCCTTAGTTCATCAATTCTTCTTTTCTTCTGTTCTATTCGTATATCCTTCTAGCCTTCAAGCTTATATTATTCTATTGTTCTGTTCATCTATTCTTCTATTCTTCTATTCTCATATTCTTCTATTCTACTATTCTTCTATTCTTCTATTCTTCTATTCTTCTATTCTTCTATTCTTCTATTCTTCTATTCTTCTATTCTTCTATTCTTCTATTCTTCTATTCTTCTATTCTTCTATTCTTCTATTCTTCTATTCTTCTATTCTTCTATTCTTGTATTCTTCTATTCTTCTATTATTCTATACTTCAACTCCTTAGTTCATCAATTCTTCTTTTCTTCTGTTCTATTTGTATATCCTTCTAGCCTTCAATCTTTTATTATTCTATTGTTCTGTTCATCTATTTTTCTATTCTTCTATTCTTCTATTCTTCTATTATTCTATTCTTCTATTCTTCTATTCTTCTTTTATTCTGTTCTTCCATTCTCCCATTTTTCTATTATACTATCCTTCTTTTCTTCTATCCTTCGATACTTCAACTCCTTAGTTCATCAATTCTTCTTTCCTTCTGTTTTTCTATTCGTATATCCTTCTAGTCTCAATCTTATTTTCTTCTATTGTTTTGTTCATATATTCTTTTTTGTTTTGTTCTTCTATTGTTCTTTTCTTCTATTATTCTATTCTTTTTTCGTATTTCATCATTCCACTTCCTTTAATTCTTCTATTATTCTATTCTTCTATTGAATTAAACACCCAACCACTTATCATCTGCCGCTTACTGTTTTACCAGTTCCTCTACGAGTATGTTTGTAGTTTAACAAGGGGAGCCGTCCCTCCGTTTCATTCTTGACTGGAGAATGTTTGTTTATTGTTCATGGCATCATTTTAATAAATTGTTTTAGAACTGCTGGTGTTGCTGCCACTGCTACTGCACTATTTCCCCCATGTGCTTGTTGCAACTGTGACCCACAATGGTAAGCGCAACAACTTTGTTTTATGGCAAGGACACTCTCACCCACACATTTCTAGCAGTGCAGCACATACCAATGCTCTGACCACCACAGCGCTTTCTCCCTCTCATGGAATTCAATCGAAACAAATACATGGCCATAAATAAAGTGCAGGCGTTAAACATTATTTTCAGTCTTTTATTTGTTTTATTCGCTTTTCTGCTTCTTCTTCGTTTTGTGTTGGTTGGCAGCGTTTATGTTTATTTATTTTACACACTGACCTTTACCCTCTGTGCCTTTATTCACCCGAATTGGTTTGGTGTGTGTGAATGTGTTTGAGGCGGTTTACCTTGCCTTTGTTATTAACACAATCGGAGGATGCATAAAAAACGATCGAACAAACAAATCGAATCGAATCGAGCCGAACCGTAGCATGGCAAAGCGTCTTTTTTTATGGCTGGTCATGGTACTCTGCTATGCGTGAGACGAGTTTATTAAATAAAATATTCAATTTGGGGTGTTGCGGTTATAAATATTTGCTCAATATCGCTTTTGTTTCTCACGTTCATTCAATATTGGCTTTGTACTCTGGTTATGTTATGTTTTGAGATAAGCGTCGTCGTCACTGCGTATTGAAGTGAGAATTTGGATATTTACAATTGCGATATGTACATATGTATATATATGTATGTATGTGAATTAATTAAATAGTATGGGCTAACAATTTTTGTTGACAGTAGGTTGGTCTATTATTAAATATAGAATAATATCATAATTTTGGTTGATTTTGGGCTTAAATAGGAAATATTTAATATTTTTTTAACGGTTACCAAAAGATCAAAAAATTTTGTAAGATTGTTTAATAGGAGATACACCAAGAGGTACTGAGTCTGAGTACGATTTAAAAAATATAATCAAATAATAAGTTTTAAGTTATAGACTGAAGAAAAGGCTTCTAGTAACCAAATATTATTCAAACCGTCACCAATATGAATTATAGAGACTTGAACTTCTAACTGAATCTTATTGTTAAAATGACACAAAGTTTTCTCAGCATTTCATTTTTTAATTGTTTAAACAACTCCTATTGCTTACCTATATTACATCAATTCCAAAGAAGCTTCAAGTCTCTATTCTCCTATGCAACATCTTTCAACTCGACCTTTGTGTGTGTGTGTGTGTAACATCAAAATGAAATATGAATACAACAGATTTGGTTTTTCTTCTCGTTTTCACAAAAAATATATAATTTAGGCAATGCCGTAAATGCCAATAATTGCAACATATATGTATATATATAACAAGAACCTGTCTTTGGTATTCCAATAAATTCATATTATATAAATATAATACAAATAAAACAATAGTTGGCTATAAAATAGGTACACACACACATATTAGGTATCACTACCACTTACAATGAAATATCAACATGTCATAAAGGATTTTGTTCAAATTGACATTGTAATCGTACAATAGAAATCTATGTATATTAATATTATAGATACCATTGTTTGTAAGGACATTTGTTTGCTTGTGTCACAATTACGTCTAAAGTGCTGAATTGATTTTAATGAAAATTACTAGGTAGTTAGAATACTACTTTTTACTTGTTCCTTATTTGATTTCCAATAAATAGTAAGCTCGAAGAGAATTAGGTTTTTAGAATTTAGGTTTTAATACAAATAAAACTGGTTGCTTACACAACAACATTTTTCAACTCATTAATTTGGGACTCTATTCTGAGAACTGCACGTGAAAGTAACCCCAAAAAGAAGAAGTTCTGCATCAGTAGTTTTGTGAAGTTACATGTCATAGTAATTTAATATCGATTTAAACTTAGTTAGTAACGTATAGGGGAATTTGTCACGTTTTACTCACTCATACTTTTCATAAGCAGCAGTTTCACTTTCCCATTCATCAAATGATTTTGAACTGGGTTTATTTTGTAGCAGTTACAATAAAACTGTTGTATTCCGTGGCGTATGATTTACGTGGAAAATTACTTATGATAATCATACGCCACCATATAACAATATAACAAAAGAGCCTAGAACGTGACAAATTTACCTATACGATACTTACTAACTTCAAATCGATATTAAATTATTATGGCATGTAACTTGACAAAAAGAATGATGCAGAACTTCTTCTTTTTGGGGCTACTGTCACGTGCAGTTCACAGAATTGAGTCCCAAAATCTTGTGTTGTACTGTGTTACTGTTTATCTGTTGTATAATTCAAACTTATAATCTTCTGGTTAAGTATTTAGATACGAAAACAGTTCAGATTCGGATTCAGTGATAGCGATGTTGTCTTGCCCGGTTATATGTACCCAGGCCGATTTTAGATGATCGAGAACTTTTAGTATACGCTCGGCGAGTATTGAGGTGGTCAATGACTGCAATGACAGGTTTTGGGACTCGGGTCGATTTAAGATGGTCGGGAACTTTACGAATTGTTCGATTTGAGGGAATTTTACACAATACTCCCAAAACTGTAGAGGTTAGGTAAGCCAAGATCGTTTCGGTATTCAGGAACGTGGTAATTCGGGTACTTTCGATAATTCAAGCTCGTACCAGCAACTCGGCAGCGTACTGATGATTCGGATTCGTCGGTGGTTACGATTAATATCAGCAGTATATGGTCAGCTTGGTTATTCGGGTTTGTGGGTGTTTCTGGTTAATATCAGCAAGTGATGATTGACGACTCGGTTTTGTCGGTAGGTCGGGTTAATGTCAACAATTCGGGAAAGTATTGTTGATTCGGGTTATGTTGATGATTCGGGTTTACATCAGCAATACTCGGTCATCTTGATGATTCGGGTATGACGGTGATTCAGGTTTATATCAGCAAGTGGGAAATGTTTTGATAATTTGGGGTTGTTGGTAATTCAGTTTCGAAATCGCAACTCAGGATCGTGGGGGTGACTCGTGTTTTTCAGCAAATCAACTTCTGCCGCTCGTGGTAGTGTCAATGATTCAGCTTTTGTCGTAAATCAGTTTGGTTTCCGCAACTAAGGATCGTGTTGATGACTCGTGTTCTTCAGCAAATCGACCTTGGCAACTCGTGGTTGCATCGATGATTTAGATTTTGTCGTAAATCAGTTTGGTTTCCGAAACTCGGGATCGTGTAAATGACTCGTGTTCTACAGTAGTTGTAGTTGCAACTCGCAGTTGTATCGATTTCGAATTCGCGACTAAACGAATAATCGTACCCGACGGAGTGTTAGTATCAAGATGCTACGGTGCTTTTTTCTAATATACTAATACAGGAACGAAGACTACCTTTGTGTACCAGACCGAAATCTGTGCAACCGACGAGTCGGTATAACCAACCAGAGCAGGATTGAACAGACAGAAGTCCGATTCAACAGACCGAATTCCGATTTAACAGACCGAAGTCCGATTCAACAAACCGAAATCTGATTTAGCAGACCGAAGTCCGATTCAACAGACCGAAGCCCTCTTTAACAGACCGAAGTCCGATTCAAAAGACCAATGTCCGATTCAACAGGCCGAAATCCGATTCCACAGACCGAAGTCCGAAAAACAGACCGAAGCCAGCTATAACAGACCGATGTCCGATTCAAAAGACCAATGTCCGATTCAACAGACCGAAGTCCGATTCAGCAGACCGAAGTATGATTTAGCAGACCGAAGTTCGATCCAAAAGATCGCAACTCAGGATCGTGGGGGTGACTCGTGTTTTTCAGCAAATCAACTTCTGCAGCTCGTGGTAGTGTCAATGATTCAGCTTTTGTCGTAAATCAGTTTGGTTTCCGCAACTAAGGATCGTGTTGATGACTCGTATTCTTCAGCAAATCGACCTTGGCAACTCGTGGTTGTATCGATGATTTAGATTTTGTCGTAAATCAGTTTGGTTTCAGGAACTCGGCATCGTATAAATGACTCGTGTTCTACAGTAGTTGTAGTTGCAACTCGCAGTTGTATCGATTTCGAATTCGCGACTAAACGAATAATCGTACCGGACGGAGTGTTAGTATCAAGATGCTACGGTGCTATTTTCTAATATACTAATACAGGAACGAAGACTACCTTTGTGTACCTGACCGAAATCTGTGAAACCGACGAGTCGGTATTACCAACCAGAGTTGGATTGAACAGAAAGAAGTCCGATTCAACAGACCGAAGTCCGATTTAATAGACCGAAGTCCGATGCAACAAACCGAAATCCGATTTAACAGGCCGAATCCCGAAAAACAGACCGAAGCCAGCTTTAACAGACCGAAGTCCGATTCAAAAGACCAATGTCCGATTCAACAGGCCGAAATCCGATTCAACAGACCGAAGTCCGATTCAGCAGACCGAAGTACGATTCAAAAGATCGAAGTCCGATTTAACAGATCGAAGTCCGATTCAACTGACCGAAATTTGATTCAACAGACCTAAGTCCGATTCAACAGATCGAAGTCGCATTTCACGGACCAACGTCCGATTCAACAGACCGAAGTCCGATTTAACAGACCGATGTCCGATTTAACAGACCGAAGTCCGATTTAACAGACCGAAGTCCGATTCAAGAGGCTGAAGCCCGATTTAACAGACCAAAGTCCGATTCAACAGACCACAATGTAATTTGAGTTAAAACCAACAAAAGTTGGTTCAACAGGCCGAAGTCCGATTAAACAAAAAATATTGTTTTCGATAAATTATTGCCCTGAAAAGGGCAGGGGAGATCGGGTCCTGACCAACATTAACTTTTTTAATTTTTAATTTTTAATTTTTAATTTTTAATTTTTAATTTTTAATTATAAAAATAATTAATAAATTCCTGTACCTATTCCCAGCTTTAGGGTTGATCTGCTATCGTCTTTGCCAAGACAAATTTTTCGTAGCAGTTTCATTAGCATCCATACAATAACAAACCAGATTTGATATCATCAATATCTAATATCCCATTCTATAGAAAAACTCATAAACAATAAAAAAAAAATACAAAAAATGATGGATTAGAATTATTTGGTATATCATATTTCCTAACAATGTGTGTGTGTGTGATTACTTGGTATCTTGTGTGTTGGTGTTGTGCCACAGGATTTCCATAAAAATCTATAAATATTTGTTGGTTTATCTTCAAGATATTATTGCTCACTTATTCCATTCGCTCTCAATAGAATGACGACCCTCTCCCCATTGGGGTTTGTCACACACTACTATTACAAACTAATCGCCCATTTTCGATACCTGGAAACCCAAGATATTCACACTATTGTATTTACCTATGTATGTATGGCCGTATGTATATACATATGTGTATGTAGATACTGAAATCCTTTACTAATATATGATATTTTACTAAAACTACAAACAACTATTATTGATTTGCCACAACACATTGAGCTATCTCTGTCTATCTATCTATATATGTATCTGTGCATAATAATTTCACAAAATATTTATTTTGTAATTCTTTTCAGGTTATGTTATTTAAAAGCTTTGCCATAGATTCACTTAACTTGACCCAGAAACTAGCCGGAGAACAAATAGTTGAATGTTTGATTTAATTGTTGTATGCAGTTGTGTGAACATGTGAAATTTGTTAAATTATTTCAATTATTTGAATATATTGTGAATATTTGACAGTTTGTGTCAAAAACACAGTTTTGTTTTAAATGCCAATAACAATTGGGGCTACGATAGAGCGACAACATTCGAAGCAGTTACCATAATGGAGAAGGGATATATTTTAATCAAATGTAGTTGAGAACATAAACTTCAATCAACTGGATTCAATTTTCATTGCATTTATGACAAATATTGATGTTGCTTGTAACAAGGATTATGGCTCTATGTTTCCCATTGATATGTCAGGAATAAACATTTGTACAAGGATAATCATAAAAGTGTACATAAAAGGTGATTCATTTAGAGGTTTTCTTTTTTAATTGCAACAGAACACTTAAAATAGAATTAAGGGTCGTAAACTTTTTTACGGCCCGATAGAACAATCCCTGACATTTAGTTTTTTATAACACAAAACACCACATGAATTTGGGTATCAATTCTGAGAACTGCACGTAAAAGTAGCCCCAATAAGAAGAAGTTCTGCATCATTCGTTTTGTCCAGTTACATGCCATAATAATTTAATATCGATTCTAGGGGAACTTGTCACGTTTTAGCCTCTTTTGTTTGACATAACATAAATAACATATGGTGGCGTATGATTATCATAAGTAATATTCCCCGTAAATCATACGCCACGGAGAACAACAGTTTTATTGTAACTGCTATAAAATAAACCCAGTTCAAAATCATTTGATGGATGGAATAGAGAAACTGTGGCATATGTAGGGAAACGTTATATGAACAGATTAAAGGAATTGTAATTCTTAATTCTTTTAAATTTGTTTCAGCTAAATCGAATGAGTGATTCTCGAGTTATATCAAACAAAAGAGCCTAAACGTGACAAATTCCCCTATACGATACTTACTAACTTCAAATCGATATTAAACTATTATGGCATGTAACTTGACAAAACAAATGATGCAGAACTTTTTCTTTTTGGGGCTACTTACACGTGCAGTTCTTAGAATTGAGTCCCAAATCAATGAGCTGAAAAAGTTACTGCGTTGTTGTTGAATGTATTTATGACAACATATGGCAAATATTAATGTACCATACAAAAAGGATCTTACTTAAAACCTAATGTTCCTTTACACCTTGGTATGGGTATGGGATAGCTTCACGCGTTGTTGTGAATTAACACGCTTTCGATTTTTAGATTTACAACTAACGGCACATACTTGTTTATCGACGAATGCGAACGTCACTGTTTGAGAAGCTCTCACTAGACATGCCAATTGACTCGACACTTATACTGCGAAGTTGCTGTCAACAACATTCGCGGGAGCCGACAATGAAAGAAAATTTTTCTCTTTTAAAGATGACTGGAGCCAGGAGTTGAACCTGTGATCTCCCGCATGGTAGTCGCGTGTTCTAACCACTATGCCACGGCCGGTCCCAAAAAAAAAGGATCATGTCACTATCTTTCACATTGGAACGATGGGAATATATACATGTCTAAAAAGGGTAATCACAAAAATTTAAATAAAAGGTGATTCGTTTAGAGGTCTTATGTTTAGTTCTCAACAAAACACTTAAAATAGAATCAAGGGTCGAAAACTATTTTATGAACCCAAAGAACGTTCCCTGACATTTAATTTTTTATAATAAATGATGCTACATTTCACATTGGAACGCTGGGAAAAAATATTTATATAAAAAGGATATTCATAAAAGTGATTCATTTAGAGCACTTACAATAGAATTAAGGGTCGAAAACTTCATTACGACCCCACAGAATAATCTCTGACATTTGATTTTATTGTAATAGTTTGTTTAAAATATTCACATAACTCTTTCATTTCACTCAACGACCTTGTGTGAACCGTTGCATGTGATCCTCTCAACTCATACACCACAGATAAACCAATACATATTACCAATTTATAACAAAATACTTAACTAATAATAAACTAATTAGGCACACGGAAATTTGCTATTTGTTGGCTACACGTTATTATTCACCACAAAAATAGCTTGCACTACCCTTCGCCTGTAATAACAACCAATTATCCTTAAACATTTAGCTAGATACACAAAGGTAATAAATCAAAAAAATAGAAAGGAGAAGAAAAAAAATATACATATGACCTTTATTTTCATGTTGATGTCATTATTTTAAACCAATCACGGCCAACAACCACTAATAGCCTTTAGTTTTATAAGCCCAAATATTAAAAAATCTCCCTAATAATGGAGGGTAACCCTAAAGATAGAATGTTCGTGACTACTTTTCTAGGCTATTAAACGGCGTTCTCTCTCTCTCTTGAAAACATGCCACGTTTACCGTCCGTCGACCTTACTCGCATGCATTTGTTGCACTTGCTTAAGGCTGCTTTATGTGTATACAACTGTGTTTTAGACAGTTATTTGCTTTATGTGTTGTTGTTGTCGTAGTCGTTTTGTGTGTGGATTTTGCTGCTGTGAATATAACGTTTTTGACATAATCCCTACCAAAGGGTTACACATCACAAACGAATGACCACAAAGAGTTTACTTTACGCATGACAGTTATGTTTAATATAAAACGCACAGACTTGTAAATACAATTACAGCATAACAAGGTGGCGGATTTATTATTAAGGGGCCTTTTTAGAGTACTAACACGATGACCAGACTCACTTCTGCCGACTGCTACTCAATGCTCGAAAAGGCCGCAGTAACATCCCGCAGTCCCCTGCCAATGATATCTATGTCATCGGTATAAGCAAGCAGCATGTGACTGTGCTAAAGTTGGTACCAGTCGTGTTTACTAAAACCTTCTGCATGATCATATCCATTATGATTATGATTTCTTGTGCTTCCTTTACTTCGTGTTTTCATAACAGTACTTGACAAATAGATTGCAAACCAACTAACTTCGAAAATACACTTTATACTTCTCTGACACAAGGCCCTTTTGAGTCTGCTGCTGTCGTAGCGACGTTTACGTTACAGTTCTGTGCCCTTCGGTAATATACACATACACATAAGCTTTGCATATTAATATAAATGTGTTCGCATCATCGTGTTTTATTGCACACAGCTATTTGTATAGCAGTAGGGCCCCAAACCACAATGCAGCTTTTGAACACAAATTCATTTGACAATTTTTGGCTATGTAAATGATTAGTGGTGGGTAATATACATTCTTGTTAATGGGAAGTAAATCTGGTTTGTACATTTACGAATATAATGTCTACCTGTTTGAGTTGGAAATTTTGGTTTGATAATGAACAGATTTTTGTAGAAATTTCATGGAGTTTTTCAAATGTATGTAAAGAATCGTCATGTCGTTTAACTAAAAGTGATACAAAAGTTGTTAACGATAATGAAGTCGCAATCGACAATTATATTTCCACTTTACTGATACCAAGCGATTAAGGCTAATACTCGTGGACGTATGATTAATATGGACATCATCTCAATACATTACTCATACGTACACCATTTATGTCAGCCATGAAGGAAATACGATGGATGGGACAAGGATGCACACGACGGTTCATAGTCGGCAAGAAACTTTGACATCTGGTCTCGCGGTTAAACTCTGTATGTGACCGAATAGCGACTACTAGCATCAAGATGGAATATTTTTAGATCACTCAGATTTGTGCACACGCCCCGACGGAAGACAAAGACGATGACATTAAAGATGCATTCTATGAGCGCCTAGAGGAAATATATGACCGCTGCCCTGCACATGACATTAAAATTGTTCTGGGAGATTTTAATGCTATAATAGGAAGGGAAAATTCTTTCGGTTCAGCAGTAGGAAAACTCAGTCTACACAACAATACCTCCGATTATGGATTCAGACTGGCAAGTTTCGCGTCGGCAAGAACCCTGGTATTGAGTGGAACCAGATTCCCGCATAAAAATATCTACCAGGCAACCTGAATATCACCTGATAAGATCACAAGAAACCAGACTGATCACTTGGTAATCGATGGAAGGCATGTCTCAAGCGTTATGGACGTGCTTAATGCGCGATTCTAATATTGAATCGGATTACCTACCACCCAGTTGCAGCCAAGGTACGCACATGATAAGAAGCGCTAGAAACGCTTGTAACGAAACGTAAAGGAATCTAGACATCGGAAAGATGCATACCACCGAGATAGCCAATGCCTACATCAACCTGTCTCTATTACATCAAATAAACTCCCTTAATTCAAATGTTGCGGACACACAGTGGCAGCATATTGCCAATTCTATGGCCACTGCCGCAACGACCGCACTGGGTTATGATAACCAACGCTCAAACAAGCCCAAGTCCGATGGGGAATGTCGAGAAATGTCTGAGAAAAAGAATACTGTATATAGAGCAAAACTGCAAGTAATCACATCACGTGCTGTGACGGAGTGGCACCATGGGTGAGGAGGGAGATGAAACGCCTCATCAAGCGGAAAAGCGCGCATGGAAGTAATGAGAGGGCCAGGATATCGAAAATTACAGGGATAAAGGTGAAGCTCGATAAATAAAAAGACAACAAGCAAAGGTTTGGAACACGGGCCCCCCATGTATGTACAGAGATGGAAGTCTGGCAACGGACACTCAGAGTGCGCTGCAAACATGTAAGGAACACTTTCGTTCGCTGCTCGTACCCGAAGGGAGCACAAGTGACGAGATCACACCAATCATTGACGACGGAGTTTGTTGTCCGCCACTGAGCCAAAACGAGAACAACACGGCAGCAGGAATTGTAATGTGTGCGGTGATAGAACGAGATAACAAACATCTATGGAAGTTAAGTGTGATCCAGGATATAGAATATTACAAGGATAGCAGTGAAGTCCAAACATGAATCCCGATAGTCTCACAAAAATGTAAAAAGCAAAGGCTTTGGAACAGGGATTTTACCTGTGACGACAGAGATCGAAATCAGGTCAAGTACACTCAGCGTGTGCGACACATATGAAGTGAACACTTTAGTCCTCTGCTTGTTCCCATAGGCGGCATAAGTGAAGAAATCACGAAAATCATTAACGACGGTGTAGATACAAATAATTAAGCTGCGAGAGCCGATGGCCTGCCGACAGATCTTTCTAAGGCCGTCGGCGATGAGCTGGCAACGTGTGTGCGCCAGCTCATAAACAAGATCTGGCTCAAAGAATGCATGCCCGTTGATTGCAACCTGAGCATTCTACGTCCTGTGCTTAAGAAACGCGATCCAAGTGTGCGTGTGCCAACTGCAGCGGGATCAGCAATTTACTCATCGCATACAATGTCCTATTTAGTTAGTTATATGAAAGACTGAAGCCTATTCTAGCGAACATGATCGAATCTTATCAGCGTGGCATCAGGCCTAGTAAATCCAGGACCGACCAGATATTTAAACTACGACAAATCCTGAAGAACACCCAAGAAATGCAGATCGACACTTACCATGTGTTCATCGTCTACAAAGCTGCATTCGACAGTCCGATGCAACAGCAATTATTAGGTGCTATAGTTGAATTTGGTATCCCCGTCAAGGTGATAGGACTTTGCGGGATGACACTGACTGACACGGTTTTCAGTGAAAAAAAGCACAAATCTGACAGAGCAATTTTGTACAAAGCGAGGCTTTAGACAAGGCGATATTTTGTCATGCAATCTTGTTAATATCACAATGGAGACGATCATGCAGAAGGCTGCAGTAAACACAACTGGTACCATTTGTAACAAAAGTCAAATGTAGCTTCAGTATGCCGATGACAAAGATATTATTGGCCGCGGACTGCGGAATGTTACTGCGGCCTTTTCTAACATTGAGAGATATTCGGCAGAAGTGGGTCTGGTGATAACGGAGAACAAAACTAAGTTATTTGTTTTAATGACCAATGAGTTTATTTGTTTGGGACGCTGGTTTAACATTAGGAACTATAACTTTAAAGTGGTAACAAAAGTTTCAGCCTGGAAATGACAAGCAAGTGATTTAACGACAAAGCCCTCCCTCGAATCACAGAGGGACACCGATCCTGTCTTGCTCTACAACACCGAATCCTGAATAATGACAAAAGCGGTTCAATCTATTCTGGGAGTACCAAGAGGAAAATAGTTCACAAAAAATTTGGACCCATCATTTTTAGCGAGAGCCGTCGTCGAATGAACCATAAGCTGTACAACGACATCGACGTAATCATGCGCATTTAAATAGATCGAATGCTTGGTTTGGCTTGTACGAATGGATGAAGTTCCTCCAGCTCGAAAAGTCTTCGACAATAACATAGGAGGGGCGACCAAAACTTCGTTGAACTACCTGTCCTCTCCAATCCTGGGCAATGACACAAGAGAGTCGTCGAGAGAAAAATACTTGGCAAAATATTTGAACGCATCAACGTTAACGGTGAGTACAATCGTCGAATGAACCATGAGCTGTATGAGCTGCACAACGACATTAAAATTTTTAATTTTTTTCAAAATTTTGTTTAAATATCTTTTGTAAATCTGATATTGACGATGATATTACTATATAACTCATTTCGACCAACTCTGTTAATACAGTTCTATTCATCAAAGTGGTGTGTGTCTTGGATAGATAAAATACGAATTTATTTTCACTTACATCCGAAAATGTATAGGATAAGAAAGTCGATTATCGTCTGACACCAACACTTAACTTTACCTTAAATAAACCTTTCCTGACCTCTCCCTTTGAACCGTTCTCATATTAAATAAGCAAATTATAAAATATCGAATGATATTTTCACCCACTTAATGTTAAGATACTTATGGCTACTAATAAAAAGTTAAATTGTTGACTTAAACTATTTAAAAGACTTAAATCGAATAAAGTTTAGTACTGGGTCGACTTTAAGAATTAGTTTCTTTGCTTAACCCGCTAAAAGAGTACACTCATATAAACCAGGCGAAAATTACAACATTTCACAATAATTAATAACCACAAATCGACCACTTGTTGCATACCCACACTTAACATAAACGACAAAATTCGATTTCCTCTTTTTTTCTCCACCAACATCAAAGCATTTTAAAGTTTTATTTCCTATCCACATCATGTCACATCATGACGACTACATGCATAATTTGTGCAGACAATTGCATAATCCTCTGTACTCTAAACGGAAATGACTATAATTGATAAAAAAATAACTCACACACACGCACACAACAAGTAGCATGAGTCCGACGCCTTCGCGGCCCCTCGCGGATGTATGATGAAATTGTATTTTGTATAATAATAAAACTGTCATCATCTGTTTATACTCAAAATCGGATAATGACACAACATGAAGATAAATAAAATAACATAATTTTAATTAAAACCTCCATTTGAGAGCAATAATATAATTCATAAAAACTATATATTTTAATTAATAAAATTGTGAATGTGGTGTGGGTGTGGATAGCTGTCGTCGGTGTGGGAAAGCTTGTGTGTTTGTGTTTGTGTGTTCGAGTGAGAGATACAATTTAGTACTACATTTGGCATGTTATCTGTCAATAATCTTGACAGCTTATTGACATTTATGATAACGGGCAAACAACAACAACAACACAACAAGGCACACATGCCTGAGCAAATACACAGACAATGTGTCTAAAATAACATGGCAGTGATAGCAAAGCTGTCCAGCAAAACAATATGTTATGACCCATAACAAAACCATATGAGGCCAATTTTTATGGTCATTCTTGCAAGAAGCAGGATGGTGTGCTTAAATAATTATAACTGATAGCTGCTGGGGGGCGGAGGCCCAACCCTCTCGTTTGGAAGGCTAAATTTAGTTAAGGATATCGTACATTTAATTTGATTGATGGGTGCAAAAATATGATGAGAATAGATGGAACATACATATGTATGTATATAAATATGGATGTATGGCTGGATAACGAAAAGTAAATATTTGTTTATTTGATAATAGAAAATATAATGTTTTTGCGTGTGTTTATTGTTGCTATTGTAGCATTTTCAAAATTGAGATTTATTGTATTGCTTACGTTTCACATTGTGTTTGGAAGGTTTAATTAATTAAAGTTCTCCGCTGACAGTAAAGAGGCGAGTGAGTAAGTCGGCATTAGAGGTGCAGGAGTGAAAGACAATGCGATGGAAGAGATTACAAATTTGAATGCTAAGATTTCATCCGCACGTAGAAAATAATTTCAAGCTTTTCGGTCTTTTGCGCTCCTTAGAAAGTTTGCCACATCAAGTTTAGATAACAGCTCCTTTACCTGGTCCATCCCGCGAAGTTTTGGTAGCCCCCCCTGCGCCGTCCAACTCAATTTTTGCCGAAGACCTTTCGAGCTGGAACATTTCATCTATACATACAAAGTTTTCAGGCCAGCGCATTCGGTCTATTTGAATCCGTTTGACTACTAGGATGTTATTACTCAGTTTATACAACTTATGAATAGGCTCCCTGAATAGATTGATCCACTTGTGTCATTACCCAGGATTCTGCATTGTAGAGCAACACAAGTATTATCAGTGTCTGGTATAGGTGGATCTTTGTTGATCGAGAGAGGGCTTTATGATTAAATCGCTGGCTTAACGCGTAGTATCAGCGGTTTGAGATCACAGCTCGTATCAAGATTTCCAGGCTGACATTAATATTATATCAAATCGCCTACCACCTCAAAGTTATAGTTGTCAATGTTGACGCAGCCTCCCAAATGAGCAGACTCTATGTTATATTTAAAAAGAACATGGTTGTCCTCATTAATTACCAGTCCTACTTCTGCCGACTACTTATCAATGTTTGAAGAGACCGTAGTAACATTCCATAGTCTTCGGCCAATGCCTAAAGATGGTATCACTCGCGTTTACCGCAGCCTACCGCATGATCATCTGCAAGGTAGACAAAATTATCTACCACCTCAAAGTTATAGTTATAAATTTTGTTCGTTACAACAAATAACATGATATTATCCTCATTTATCACCAGACCCACTTCTAATGGCTGCTTCTTAATGCTTGAAAAGCCCGTAGTAATATCATGCAGTCCTCGTTCAATGATATCTATGTCACCGATATACGCGAGCAGCATGTGACTTTTGTAAAATATGGTACCAGTCGTGTTTACTGCAGCCTTCCGTATAATCATCTCCATTACGATGTGAAAGAGATCGCATGAGAGACTATCGCCTTATCTAAAGTCTCGCGTGGTAGAAAATGGCTCTGACAGATTTTTGCCTATTTTCACTGAAGACTCCGTGTCAGTCAGTGCCATCCCACAAAGTCGTATTAGCTTCGCGGGGATACTAAAGTCAACCATAGCATCCAACAATTTCTGTCGTATAGGACTGTCGAATGCAGCTTTGTAGTCGGTGAAAAGATGGATGGTATCGATCTGCATTTCTTGGGTTTTTCCAGGATTTGTAGTAGTGTGAATATCTGGTCGGTCGTGAATTTACCAGGTCTAAAGCCACACGGATACGGTCCAATCAGGTTCGCCAGAATGCATAACACACTAGACAGGACCTTGTATGCGATGGGTAGAAGGCTAATCCCACGATAGTTTGTACACACACTTGGATCGCCTTACTTAAACACGGGACATAGGACTCTCAGATTCCAATCATCGGGCATGTCCCCCCTGACCCAAATCGTGTTTATGAGCTAGTGCATGCATGTTACTAGCTCATCGCCGCCGGCTATAAAAAGCTCTGCCGGCAGTCCATCGGCTCCCGCAGCTTTATTATTTTTAAGCCGCGCAATTGCCGTGCTGATCTCGTTTTGTCTCGGTGGTGGACAGTCTACTCCATCGTCGATGATTGGTGCGATTTCGTCACTTATGCTGCCTTCGGAAACGAGAAGAGATTGAAAGTGTTCCCTCCATATTTGCAGCACACTCTGAGTGTCCGTGACCAGATTTCCGTCGCTGTCCTTACGGGTGGGGATCCCTGTTCCAAAACCTTTACTTTTTACCTTTTGATAGAACTTTCGGGCTTCACCTCTATCACTGTAGTTTTCAATATCATGGCTCTCTCTATTCATCCACAGACGCTTCTTCCGTCTGAACAGGCGTTTCATCTACCTCCTTTCTCTTTCACCGCACGCGTCGCCATTGGCTGCAGTTTTGCCTTGTATGCAGCATCCATTTTCTCAGACATTTCGCGACATTCATCATCGTACCAGGGCTTGTCTGAGCGTGGTTTTTCATAACCCAGTACGGTTGTTGCGGCAGTGGTCATAGAATTCGCAATATGCTGCCACTGCATGTCAGGAACATCAGAACTTGGGGGATTTGTATGGAGTAATTGAGAGAGTTGGTTGGAGTATGCATTGGCTATATGAGTGGTATGCAGCTTTGTGATGTCTAGCTTCCTTTGCGTTTAATTACGAGTGGTTTTAGCACTACATAATCGTGTGCGTACCTTGGCTGCAACTAGGTGATGATCCGAGTCGATATTTGCACCGCGCATCACACGCACGTCCATAACGCTTGAGACATGCCTTCCATCAATTACCACGTGATCAATCTGATTTCTTGTATTCTGATCGGAAGATATCCAGGTTGCCTTGTGGATATCTTTATGCGGGAATCTGGTTCCACTCACAACCATGTTTCTTGCCGACGCGAAATTTACCAGGCTGAATCCGTTATCGGAGGTGTTGTTGTGTAGACTGAATTTTCCGACAGCTGAACCAAGAGCATCTTCCCTTCCTATTTTAGCATTAAAATCTCCCAGAACAATTTTAATGTCATGTGCAGGGCAGCGGTCAAATATTTCCTGCAGGCGCTCACAGAATGCATCTTTAATGTCCTCATCTTTAACTTCCGTCGGGGCGAGTACACAAATCAGCGTGACGTAAAAATGTTTCGTCTTATTGCTAATTGTGGCTATTCGGTCACTTACAGTGTTAAACCCTGAGAACAGGTGTCGAAATCTCTTGCCGACTATGAAACTACATCCAAATTCGTGTCTTTCTGCATGGCAGCTGTAACAGATGTCACAGTTCTTTCATCGTGTGCATTCCTGTCCCGTCCATCTCATTTCAGGTATACGATACTTACTAACTTTAAATCAATATTATCATGTAACTTGACAAAACGAATGATGCACAACTTCTTTTTTGGGGCTACTTTCACGTGCAGTTTTCAAAATTGAGTCCCAAATCAATTAGCTGAGAAACGTTGTACTGTGTTATTTAAGGAGACTGGCTTATTAGGCCACCAAGCCCGATGTTAGATTATAGGGGCAGCGAAAACCACTAAGAGAGCCTTGGTGTTGAGCTTTAGTAACATGCTGTTACCTACTTCCTACGACGCAACAGTGGTAGCATGCAATTATTTTAATAACTCTTGTCATAACTTTCAAAAACATGAACAATGGCTTCCAGTGGTGTCACATATTTTTTTTATGTCAAAACATTTCTATGATAGATTAAGGTAATGCCAAACACAATATATTCATATATATAATACATTTCCTCTTATTTTATTATTTTCAATTTTCTGCCACAATCTTTTTAATATCAATGTACCATTTTAACACAATTCAAACTAACCTATCTTGCAGCCACAACTTCTCATATAGCAAACTCATTTTATTGCAAACAATCATCTCACCCAAATTTCTCTCTTACATTAACAGTAATTGAATGATATTTATTAGCAAAAAAATAAACACACACACACACACAAACTTTTACGACAACTTATCAAATGCTACCCAACTTATACATTTCATACTCAAACACAATATCCTGTGTGTGTGGTGTGTATGTGTGTGCAACTAGCAAATTACTTACATTTGCATCACTTATTTATATTGAATTCAATAAAAGCAAACTAATTGACAACAAAAAAATTGTTTGAAAGCACTACTACTATATATCTGTGGACTTTTGACAAAACAACCTCTTTCAAAAACTGAAATTTTACAGGAGAACGAAAAAACTGTTAAAATATCTTACAACTTTGATTTTGAAATATTTGGTGGAAAGGTGAAAGTGTAGTATTAAATTTAAATACTAAATTGAAGTGAAGATATCAATAATTCTTTTCTAATGCCAACAGATTTTTAGAAAAATTAACAATAAAAATATAGGATGTTTTGTCGAAATTGTTTTCAGCAAAAAAATTAACTTACATAACACAAGTTGTTTTGTGAAAATGGTTTTTAACAAAAACGTGATTCATATTTTGCGCTTATCTCAAGGCTAGTTGTTTTGTTAAAATGGAACTAATAAATAAAGTCGAAATAGGTTATTTTAAAAAATATTATTATTTTCAATATAATATAAATACTTGAATTCAATTAGACAATATTGGTACAAAATTATGTTTCTGTAGGGAAAACAAATTTTAAGTTTAACATAAAACTATTCAAAAGAAACGAAATAAAAACTGTAACTCTGCACATTTTAAAAGCATAATTATATTATTGAATACCATCATCTTCGTCAAGGTCTGGGTGAACTTCAATGGAGATAATTTGTACCAATTAATGGCAGCATATCTTATAAATCTTTCTTTTTATTTTGTGATACAGGCTTGCTTTTATCGCATCTCAGCCATCGACTCAAACTTCTCACCTAAAAATCAGAAGATTAAAAAATAATATTGTGTTGAAAAGAATGTAGGTATTTAAAATTATACCTGAAATGCTATGTGACCTCCATGTGTATTTGTCCTTTAGAAAATCGAAGAAATCCTCTTGTCTTAATTCATGAACAATATAATTTTTATTGGTCGCCGATATTAAGTTTGCCCAATCGTGTGAATGTTCAATTTCGAAGAAATTTTTTCTTTTCTTTTCTATTTGCGCATGTACAGTATCACATTCAAGATGCATATGACCCACGACTAGAAATTTATGATCAATAAGATGAATACTTGCGTGATCTTCCAAAACTTTGTCAAACATTGCGCAAAGATATGAGTTGCGGTTCTGACCAGGACATGAATCACTATATAAAACAATATGACGAACTGAATTTGGTTAATCCAGCAGACATTTAAATATGCAAAACCTAATATCGTTTGCACCCCGATTTGCAATGGTTTTGTTCCATATATAGCACAAGGCTTTTTCGTTGCTCCATCATGCACGGTTAAGTTAAAAGTCCACAATGGTCTCTTGTAAAAAACAAAGCAGCAAGTAAATAAGGAGTTGGAAGACATTGTTGTAAGTCTAATGTGAACATTTTTATATTTTCGCTATTTATTGCGAATTCCTTATCTTTTTTCTTGCTTTGATACGAAAAATCTGCATCGTCATGATGTTTTTTTGTTGTAACTTGTTCGATTTTTGTTCATCTTCGTCGACAGAGTTTCTTATTTTTGATTTAAAGAGTTCGCATGTATTACACAGATCAAGCTGAGGTTTCTTGAACTTAATATCTAGGGTAGTAAATATATCTCTATATTTTGATTCCGATACGCAATCAGAGTAGTTTTCAGTATATAACCGGTATATTGTTGCCAAGTTAAGACCAAGTTCAAGATATAATTGATTTGTATGTCGACGACTGTAGTGACTTTCGTACTTCGGAATGCTGTTTTTATTATCTATAACTTCATTATATTTATCGATCGACAGTTTGTGAGGTGGACCATGTTTTCCACGTCTATCGTGTGGTATAAGTCCTCCAGAAGTTTGTTTCATTTTATATAAATTCACTGTTTTAATCGCCTGGATTGTTTCTCCATATATTTTTAGGATGCATTTATGACATACCCGAATCTTTTGCCCATTTTTTTCACAATGGTATTTGTACACATATTGTCGGTTTCGTGGTCTCGAAACTGTTATAAGAGACGCAGTTTTCTTGTTCTCTATAGCAATTATTTGCCAAATAAATAGACGTCGTTTGCTATAGTCTCCAAGATTCCAATAGGTTTTAAACATATTTTTTGCTCATCTAAAGTTATCTTTGAGTGACAACTTTTCTTACAGTGATCTAATTGTATGAACCTTTTGGCAGCAACTTCCATATTTCGGCTAGTAAAATATTCTTTTCCCAAATTTTTGTTAACCTTATTCGATTTTTTGATGTTGTTGGAAGTTCATCATCATCATTCGATTCACTAATATATTCTTCCATTTCCTGAGTACATTTGTGTATACTGTCATAAGTTTGATCCGATGGAGTATAATCCGAGTCATCAAAATCCGATTCTTGGAAAATGTTTTCGTCACTTATTTGATTTGACTGTTGTTTAAATGGTGATAATTTATCATCATTCATTTCGACGTCAGACCCTTTAAAAACTAGTAGTTTTTTTTTGTACGGAAATATGATACACATGAGTCATCTTGCAATTTATGGTCCTACAAATAACTAATGGAGTCTTATTTTGTTGTCCCTAGCAATGATTTGCATGGCAATTGCTGCTTTTGTGTTTCTTAAACGTGGTGTTGGCTGCCAAATTTATACCTCGCATGAACTCCAAAACAACTTCTTTTAATCAAAATATTTATTTTCAAGTCCACAAAAACACTTCTTTGCTAACAATATTTTACTTTTTATCAGTTTTTGTTTTCACAAAATAACTTCTTTTCACACAAGCCGTTTAGTCAAAATTAATGTTCTCTATAAACCATTTAAAAATTTATCTTGTCTCAAGCAAGTTACATATTTTCTAATTTCAGTTTTGATAAAACAACTTCTTTCATTAGAAGTTATTTTGTTAAAACAAAATGTATATATGCAAAAAAATATTAACTACAATTTAGATGTTTTGTCAAAAGGATATAACAATTTTATTTCTTGCAGTTTACAAAAATGTTAAACTCTTTCAGATAAGATATTTTATCAAATATTTTTTCCAAATATAATGAAACAAGTTGATTTGCCAAGAACTGTAGATTTTTAACCAAATGGCGTAGAAATGCAAGGCTTACACCAAAAGAACCGTCTTAAAAATTTATATTTAATATTAAAATCTTACAAAAATTTCTTATTTCGAGAGAAGTTGTTTTGTCAAAAGTCCACAGATATGTATGTATGAATGTATACTATTTGCCATATACATACATAACTACATTTGCCCGAAATGCATATTGCCAATGGTGTTATTGACTAATTAACACATTTGTTTAATTTTTACGCCTCAAACAACAACAACAACATCAGCAACAGCACAAACGATTTGCAATGCAATTCATACCGCCCACGCCTCCGCCCCTTCACTACTGCCGGCGGCCAACCAAATAATTCAATTCAATTTCAGTTAAACTCACACCCATTTGAGAGCAATTCCAAAATTGACTCTGTTTGAAATTTGTGTTGTGATTGAATTTGCTAGCCAAGAAATGAAAACAAACCAAATAAAATAAAATAACAGAAACGAGCAAAACAAAAACATAAACCAACAGAAGCAGCGGCGGAAATTGTAATTTAAAATTTAAATAAAAAATGGACATAAAGAAATATCAATCATATGACTCTAGCATACAAAAATAAATACACTAAAAAAAATATTAAATTGAACCCTTTAGGCTGCTAAGTGAACAGAGGCGTCATATTTACCTATCGATAAAAAAAATATGCATGACTAAAGGATGCTTAAATAAATATTGAAAACTTTTGTATGATTCTATAGTAAATATGACTGGCTATAATATGCAATTGAACAGTTAAGCCAAAATGTTATTTATGTAAAAATCAGTAGTTGCATAGGGAAGGGATATTTTCTAATTTAAGTTTACTGATCGTTATTCAATTCACGAGAATCTCCATTTGGAGATGCCCAAGCAGCTCACATGTCCAATAGGTCACGTGTTGCCCGGGCAATGCTACAGAACATCCGTTCACTGGTAGCAACTATGAGAAGGCGCAATGTTTAGCATCCCAAATGGGATCCTCTCACAAATTTGTCTTAGGGAGCAGGTAACAAAAAATACTAAAGCTCAACACAAAGGCTCTCCTTGCAACTTTGGCAGCCCCAATGGGGATGGGGATGGATGGGGCACAGTGGCCTAATAAGCCGCTGTCCTGAAATGAAACAACACTTACGAAAACACGAAGACAAGGAATACCAAGAAACCCCCGAAATGCTGAAGACCCACGCAAATCTTATAAGGATCATTATTTAAGGATATTTAACTGGAATGTCCAAACTCTTTATAAAGATGATGTCCTCGACATTTGGGGGATGTCCTCGGCAAATACTAGGCTAACATCACCACCGTATAGGAAATGCAATGGACGGGACAGGGATGCATACGACGTTAGAACTGTGACATCTTTTACAGTTGCCATGCAGACAGACACGAATATGTATGTATTCGGCAACATACTTCGACTCTGGTCTCACGACATAACACTGAAAGTGATCGAATATCCACTATTCGCTTCAAGGCGAATTATTTTTACATCATGTTGATTTGTATACAAGCTCCGACGGAAGACAAAGACGAGGACATTAAAGATGTCCTTGGAGGAAATATATGGCCGCTGCCCTGACCACGTATACAAAAATTTTCTGGATGGTTTTGATGCTAAAATCGGAAGGAAAGACGCCCTTGCTTCAATAGTCGGATAAATCATTTAATACATCAACACCTCGGATAACGGATTTAAAATGGTTAGATTCGTGTCGGCAAGAAACATGGTAGTAAGTGGAATCAGATTCTAGCATAAAGATATCCCCAAGAAAATCTGGATAACCCCTGATCCAAAACAACAAACCACAAACCAGATTGATAACGTGATAATCGATGGAACACATGTCTCAAGCGTTATGGACGTGGGTGTGATGCGCGGTACAAAAACTGACTTGGATCACCACCTGGTTGCAGCATGGGTATGCACGCGATTAAGTAGCGCTAAACACGCTCGTAATCAATGCGAAGGAAGCTAGACAGCCAGTGCAATGCGCCGAGATAGCCAATGCCTACTCCAACCAACTCTCAAAATTCTTTCATACAAACCCTGCTAGTTCTGATGTTGCCGATATACAGTGACAGTGTATTGCGAACGATAGTACTGGATTATGATAAGCCACGCTTAGACAAGCCCTGTTTCGATGAGGAATGTAGCGCGGTGTATAAGAAAAAAGATGATACATGCAAGAAAAAACTGCAGCTAATGGCAATGGTGACGAAGCGACATAATGAAAAGTGGAGGAGATCAAACGCCTCCTAGAGGCGAAAAAAGAGCCAGGATATCGAAAAGTACAGCGTTAGAGGTAAAGTCTGAAAGTTCTACCAAAAATTGAAAGGAAAAGTTTTTGAATCAGAGATCCCACTTGTAAGGATAGAGGTGGAGCTCAGGTCACGGACTTTTAGAGTGTGCTGCATATAGTGAGGGAACACTTTCTTACTCTGCTCGTTCCCGAAGGCATCATCGATTACAAAAAAGGTTGTCCACCACCAAGCCAACATAAGATCAGCACGGCAATAAGAACAATACAGCTGCGGAAGCCGATGGACTGCCGGCAAAGCTTTTTAAGGTCGGCGGCGATAATTTGGCAAGGTGGCAAATATGTATGCCAATTACAGTGGGATCAGAATTTTACCCATGGCATATTTGATCCTGTCTAGGGTGTTATGTAAAGACTAAAGCATATCCTAGCAAACCTCATTAGACCTTATCAGAGTGGCTTTAGACTTTCACGACCAACCAGATAATCACACTACGACAAATCCTGGAGAAGAGCCAAGAAACACGGATTATTATTAATGCTATAGCTGAGTTTGGTATCCCCGCGAAGCTGGTATGTCTTCCCGGGATGATACTGACTGATAAGAAGTCCTCAATGAAATTAGACAAACATCTAACACAGCTTTTCTACCTAGCGAGACTTTAGGCAAAGCGACAGTCTGTCATGCAATCTCTTTAACATCATAATGGAGATGATCATGCGAAAGGCTGCAGTAACACGATTGGTACCATATTCAACAACAGTCATATGCTGCTCCCGTATGCCAATGACAAATGTATCATTGACAATAGACTGCGGAATGTTACTGCAGCCTTTTCAAGCTTTGATAAACTGTCGGCAGTAATGGGTCTGGTGATAAATATGAACAAACCCAAGTTATTTGTTTCAACGAACAAAGTTGACAACTATAACTTTAAGGTAGTAGATGATTTTGTCTACCTAGGAGATGATAATGCGGAAGGCTGCAGTAAATGCAAGTGATACCATCTTTAATGCTGTTAGCGTATGCCGAAGATATATATTGAGAAGCAGTGGCCAGAAGTCGGTCTAGTGATAAATGAGGACGAAGTTATTTGTTTTAACGAACAGAGAGTTTACTCATGTGGAACGCTGCGCTAACGTTGAAGGTGATTTTGCTAAGTTGAAGGTTGAAGGTTGAACAAAAAGAATGATGTCAGCCTGGGAATCAAGAGACGAGTATTGATCGCAAACCGCTGCTATTATGCGCTAAGAAAAATACATCGCAAGACAATATCCTGAGCACTCACACAGGTATGGAGCATATATCGAGTAAAGCTGTACAAGTTCTGGCATCATGACGACAAATGTGGAGGGATCCAGGTAGAGAAAAAGACGGGTAACCGCTGGAGTAGTTAACTCAACCAGTCTGTGTGCGGCATCAACCTGGTCTGCCACTATAGAAGGGAATGATGCAAATTGATATCGGCTTACAGTTTGATGGCGATGAAAATGTGGAAATTCTAATAAAACAGATGTAATACTTGAGGATGTTCTTGCTGACGAAGGATGTGGCTAGATTGAATTATGTAAAGAAAATAACCCTGATGATATAAATAATTTTATATAATGACATAGGTAAGGTTAATTCAGAAGCCGCGTTCAGCATAGCTTTATAGGGTTCTAGTGTAGGTCTCGTTGTGATAATATTTTCAAAATTTCGCACCAATTATCGCTCACCAATTCAGTCAACGTCGCTATCAAGATATTTTGTTGCCCTCATGAAGGCATGGATATTCCGCATATCGCCTACTGATAGATAGTGTCCGATGACTAAACTTTTAATTTCTCAGGTAGCCAAAAGTACGGCAGTGGCATAGAAGATGCCCCATGGTCTCTTCTACAAAAATCGTTGTATTCTAACCGGCTTGTGACCGGTTATTACACCTATAATGTTTCTTAGATGGACGGTGGACAGGTTTAAGGCAAATCCTGTCCTAATCTCGTGGCCAAATCTGTCTGGTTGCAGTCCAAGTGGGTTCTCATCCTTCTTTCTTTTGCAATACCCTCAATATTGGTATTATTACTCTAAAATGGGCGAAATGGTACATTTTTATGGGATGTACCAGAAGGGGCGTGGTGGACTTCAAATTTTTGGAAATTAATTCCTAAAGTGGACGGAATGGTTCATTTGTATGGGCGGTACCATAAGGGGCGTAGACTTGTGGACTGTTACCATCGAGAGGTCGAGTCAACCGATATTTCTCTATTAAAAACTTCGGGACTGTTGTTAAACTGTAAGTCCCATTGTGTAAGTCTACAAAAACTCATTGCCAAATCTCATTCATGGGCTGCAATGTATTTTATTCACTTAATATATGTACTCCCACAGTTTTTGTTCACAGTATTTTATTAAATGTACTTCCTTTTATTTAAAGAATGTGTGTTATCGTGTTAAAATGAGTGTAATTATTAAGTAATACCATAACTTTGAAAATTGTTATTTCAAACTCAGGATTGAAGCTAAATAAGTCCTGTAGTCGGACTCGAGCACTTATAGCACTTAAGCACTTGTATTCAAAGTCGTCTTAAAATGTGGTTCGACTTCACTTTCCATGTAATACAAGTACAATGCAACATTATTTCTTATGCATTATAAGTCTTCAAAACAAAACTTGTTCTCCAAACTATGTTATATTTAGATGCCGCACCACACAATCATTGTCTTAAATATTAACATCATATATTAAAAATACAAAAAAAATCAACTTACCAAATAATCGTCCGGCCAATGTCAAAGGCGTCGCCAGGGACAGCAGCAGGAGACCGGCAAAACCGTAAATGATAAGTCCTAAACTATTTTTATATTTTGCTGATAAACGCAGAGCCATTTTTTTTTGTTTTGGTATGGTATTAAAAGAGAGCTGGTGGAGTGGTGATGTTGAGGGTGCTAACGCTATATAGCTGGGCTATAGTGGTTATTTTTGCTGTGGCCAACAGAATCCTTGATAACGTGTGTTGCAGCAATTGTTACAATTGTTGCAAAGATAACAAAAGACAATTTCTGGCGAATCGTTATAAATGCTCGCAAATAAATAAAATATTTTACAAACGAAGTATAATCGACGATATTGTATATTATAAGCCGTTGTTGTCCACAATTTATTTGTGGCTGTTTAAACAGTAAAATATATTTTATATATTCTTTGTTTTTTTTATATATTTTTTTGTTCGGTCGGTGGTAAAGTTACGCTGAATTTTGATAGACGGGATATTTGTGCTGCGCTAACTGCGGGCTGTGTTGCTGTGAATTTGGCTATGTTTATTCACACACACACACACGTTATCATATATTTACACACACACACTCTCTTACACACGCTGTGCTTTAGTTGTGATAACAATCTTTTATTTTAATAGTTTTTCTTGTTTTTGTTTGTATATTACACACTCACACTTATTTGTATTAGTACATCCCTGTAAATGTGTGTGTGCGTATGTTGGAGGATATTGTGTATGATTTGTTGTGGTACGTCGTTGTTCTTTGCTGTGCTTTTTGTTTCGGTGCTTTTTCTCTCTCTCTCTCTCTCTCTTTCAGTACTATCTCTGCTGCTGGTACTATTTTTGTTTAGTTTTATTATTTGATTTCATATTTATTCTCACATGAATTCGTTGCTTTTGATTCTGTTTCAGTGTTAGATTCTTCTCGGGCTGTTTTTTTGTATTAGCCATTTTGACTAGCGTTGAGATAGGACCAGTTATTGTTGTTGCTATTGTTGCCTTTATTGTATATTTTAATTGTTCCAGTTGTTGTTGAGCATTGCATTTTGTTAGCAATTTATTATTTCATTTAAATCTTTTTTCTAGTCCACAAAATATTTTTTGTTGGCTTTTTTTCTGCTTGTCATTTTTGTTGTTGTGTATTCTCCTGCAGTTTTATTCTACTATCTAGTATGTGTGTGAGCGTGTATACATTTGTTTTCATTATCTTTTAGTATATTCGAATAAATTCTTCTTTTTGGGCTTATCTTTTTAGTAGATTTTTGGTTTATTTTTTGTGTCTTGCATTTGGAGCTTATAAATTTTTGTGACATTTCATTAAACCGAAATATTTTTTAAACAACAAAAAAAACCAAATGGCATAGAAAACTATAGCTGAGATTCTGTTGCTAAGATTTTATTTGTTATTCGGTTGAAATTTTCCATTTTTCTGTGGTGTATACAACAAATCTGCAATGAAAGTAATTGAAATAGGAAATTAGTTTGTTTTGTAGTTGTTGTTGTTGTTGTTGCTGTTTGTCTATGGATCTGTGTTGCTAAGACTTTATTAAGGTCTATCAAGTTTGAAAAGAAAAATATAAATTATGGGAAATGAGGAAAAAATGTTTTCTAAAGGGTGTTTGAAAAAAGAAAAGAATATTATAGGTAAGACTTTAATTCGTAGTGAATTGTTCTGGAAATTTTCAATATCTGTTGCGCAATACTTCATGGCTTGTTGATCCTCTTTCATAAAAGTAATGCAACTTTTCAAAATATAATGCATCATGATGTTGTCAAGAGGTTTCTTTTCACTTCTGCGATTCTAAGTATATCGCTGCTTTAGCTATCTATTGCAATTGCGAGATTCCTGAAACATTTTGTGTATTACAGTTATTCACGTATGAGCAATATGAATTTCCTATGTTATTAATCATACGTTCGGACGAAATAACAATGGTAATGCCAAGGCTAACAAACAACATAGCTGCGTCTGAGATCCAAGTGTAAAGCCTAAGGGACTATGTCAGTGTGTCTTAAGATTTGGTTAATACACAACCGACTAGATGGAATCATCTAGTGTCTGATCTGACAGCTCACCTACGTTGATCAAATATACGAAATTTGATTTTGTGAATAAGAAAAAAAATGAGCGCTACAAATCAACTAGACTGGATTTTATAGTACCAATCATTCCAATCATTCCGTAAGGCTCTGTCCATGATATAATCCTCAATTTGGTGGACAAAGCTAGTATTCGGTTATGCTGTGTCGCAGAAAAATATAAAACTATGACCAATTAACCCTTCATTCTTTTTTACTGAAAATTGTTGAGAGATTGATTGATATGTATATAATAACATATTTTTGATCCTCACACCTTGAGCAACTCTCAACATGCAAACTTCGCTGGAAAATTAATTTAGACCGCTATTCATGGCGTGGTTGTTATGCAACCTTAGTTTAGGAGACTTCACCTTAGCTGCCTTTGTTGATATACAAGAGGCTTTCAATAGTCTAACGACCACTAGTGAATTGGGTTGATTGCCTGCGGGGACACTGTGTAATCAACGTAGAACTTGTTGAAAGTTATGTAAAAAATTTACCTACTAGAAAAACACCAAAGACGGCGAAGTCCTGTCCCCTTTTCTATGGCGCCTTGTGCACAGTTGTCTTGAAAAGTCAATAGGTATTATGAAAATACAGCTAAAATCGGTTTATGGCGTCTCATTTGTACCCAATTTGAGTTCAAAAATATTCTATCCCCTTGTTAAAAGCTACGTAAAAAAAGGTAGCTACTAGAGGAACACCACAGACGGCGGAGTCCTGGCCCCTCTTCTATGGCTCCTTTTGCACAGTCGCCTTAAAGAGTCAATAGGTGTTATGAAAATTCGGTTGATGGGACTTCATTTGTACACGTTTTGAAATTAATTAAATTCAAAATATTTCAACTCTTCGAGAATACTACAAAACAAGAAAAAAATGTGCGTCCGCAACGCCAGGACTTAACCCCTAACATTGGAAGTTTGTGAAAGAAAAATCAGGAGCCAAAAAATGGGGGAGATGGGGTAAGGGCAAATGGCTGCGCATTGTGGTCAATGGTGGTCTGGAAAGGGGGAAAGTCCACAACACACCCGAAACTACCCCAAAATCGGCCCTAGAAGGGTGAAATCTATGACCGAACCCCACTAATTTTTTCGTTCTTCAGCAGAATTGTAGCTAAAGCTTAAATACATAAATTTCTTTTAATACACCTATGTAAAAAATTAAGTTGGACTAATTTTGTCCAATGAATAAAGGCTATCTCATCTGTTTTTCAAGTCAAAAACCTGGTCATTGCTTAATGATATTGAATGACGACCCTGACCCAAGTATTGTACTGTATATACTATGTATGTAACGAGTTTGCATATGGTACTCGCGACATACATAAGTTATGTATGACGTATTAGTAATATTAATATTATACGGATTTTATATTAATCATACGCACATCGTTCCAATACTGTGGATTTATGGTTTAATAACACAGTGCAACAACCAATTTGGGGGTTGGGAATTACTCACTCCCCAGACAATAACCCCGCAAATTATCTTCAGTGTTACATATGGATGTCAGGGTTGGTGGAAGGTCCTAAATAAGTGTAATTTACTGAAATACTCAGCGTATTCAAAGGATACCAGCAATGTGTATTACTGGGTATAGAAGGAGTACACCGGCACGGATGTGTTACTGTGCCTTCCGCCCTTGGACTTGGACATCAAGGCTACTGGGCTATCAGACTATCAGGGAATATTGTCCGCCTAAGGTCATGCGAATATTCTCCGGCTATTGGGAAATCAAGACTCTTTCTATCGGCCATCTCTTACTGAAAACTTTTCGAAGCGTGTTGATTTCGGTAAAGTACACGTTGAAATTGTGATGGGATGACGGCAGAACTCCTTATGTTGTCTCCATTTCTGTCTATACCGATGGATTGAAGATGGATCGGCGAGGACCTGCAGCTAAGCCTTTTGGTATACATAATGAATGCAGTGTTTTGCGGTGGAAACGATACAAGCTACCAATTCAATATGATGTAACTCAAAGTTGGTGAGAAAAATTGTAAAGAGAAGTTGGATGAAATAAATGCTCTGGTTGTAAGCCACTGCTGGCGTTCGGAACATTGCGAGATCGTTGGGAACAAATCAGCAGATTTTTTGGCTAGAGGAGGCTGTACTATGCCTAATCATGAGCCTCTGATAGATGGTCACACGCCCATTTGTTACCTCTTTGGTTTAGTGGAGGATTAGATGTGGGAAACAGCCTGGAGACGTTGGAACATCTGAACCGAAGGTATAACTGCTAAATCGATGTGGTCCGAATATAGCAGATTCCCATCGTGTTACATGTTTGGCCTGCACACGAGTGATTTGAGACTGGCCTGAGGAATTTAAACTTCCCACTGCAATATCAGGCACATAACAGGCAAATGGGATATATATATACCAGACTACTACCATGTAAATGAGGACTAGGAGAAGTCCGAAACGATGGAACTACTTCTATGTAGCTGCACCCCTCTATCCCGCAGACGGCTAGGATACTTTGGGAAAGGTTACATAGAGGACTTAGAGCCTCTCTCCTCTCTGTGTGAGTAGCTAATATAATAGACTTAAAATGATGCCTTCCATGGTTGATTGGGGCAAGATGATTGACTAAGGTCCTTTATTTATAAAGGGTTGTTACACAATTTTCTCTTCTTTGTCGATCTAAAGCTAGACGCTTTTATATTTATGCTTTCAGTTATATATGATTTTGTTTATCTCTTTAACTCACCCTTGCTTTATTTTCCTTTGGATCAATAGATCAACGTGTGTTGTATGATCTGGTTTTTACCAGAGCAGACGTATCAATAATCTAACCCAACCTACTCTGACAATTCATCAAGGAAAGGCTCGCACCGCGACAAGTCCGCAAATTCCAGAATAAATGCTGCCTGACATGCTTTTGCGCTTTAACTGCACGACGGAAGAAAAGTATAAGGGTCCCCATTGGCTAGTCAAAAATAGCATATATATATAAACTATATAAGGGTTAGAAGTTAAGTCTTGCTAATTTCTTATAACGCAATCATATTTCATGACTTAAGTTTATAATTTTGAAATTAAAGTCCCGTTGTCGCTAACAAATACAAATTAACTCAATTTCTAACAGCATAAATACGAGTATAACTGAATTACATTTACACATTGAGTACTTTAATTCACTGAATTCTAAGAAAATAAAAAAAATTATATAGAGGCATTAGTGTATTTTTTGTTCGCTGCCATATTAAATATTTTTTTATCTGTCCAGTTGAAATACTTGGATTACACAAACAGCATTAAAACGATATGCGAAGAAAAAAACAACAATGCCGATAATTGAATATATGATAATATAGAGGATATTAGAAAGAGATTAATTAACATATGTGATTTAATACTTCAGCATAATTATTAAACAGAAAAAAAACGCGCACAGCGACCGCCCACAAAAAAACATTACTGTTTTTGTACTTGGCAACTTCAACTTAGGACGATGAGTTTCACCTCATCGTTCATTGCTATATTATTACAAAAAAAAAACAAACACATAAGTAATCTTATCATTTATTTACTACTAACCCTTCGCCTCTGCTGTTAGAACCGAAAGTAAATAAGAGCAAAAATTTAATGTTTGCATATAAATTGTTTTTCTTTGTGGTCTTTAAGGAAAGTAGATTTTGTGCCGGCCATGGCCGTGATGGTTATAACAAGCGACAATCATGCGGGAGGTACATGGCTGGATTTCTGTCTAAAGTCATCTACACTTTTCTTTCTTTTGAATTTGAATTAATTTCCCTTTTCATCCCATGAATGAGGTATGGGATAGCTTCTCGCGTTGTTGTGAAAAACTGTTTGAGAAGCTTTTACTAGACATGCCGATTGACTTGACACTATACTGCGAAGTTGATGTCTATGGACCTCCCGCATGGTAGTCGCGTTTCCGAATCACTATCTCACGGTCGGTACTGCAAGTAAACATATACCATATAGTTATCGACAATAAAGCTGCATTCGATGGCCTTATCTATTTATCTATTTGATTTTTGAAATTCAGTTGTCAAAAATAGGGGTTCTGATACCAGTAACATCGGCATGTTACTGCAACCTTCACCAACCTTGATAAGCAGTCGGAAAAAGTGGATCGATTGATATATGAGACCAAAAAAGTTATTTGTTTCAATGAACAAAGACTTAGGTTACTTCTCTCAATCATTTCCTTCAAGTTGTGCAACCTAACAACACCACGATGTACTTATCACAATACCTAATGAAAAAGAATACTGTTTTCTGACAACAACTCTTTGATTCCCCCCCCCCCCCCCCAAATTTGTGTATTCAAAACATAATGATGTAAAATTTCCCGCCTCATATTGGTAACTTTTAACCTCTACACATTCGAATGCCCTTCTCCTCAATGACCTCAATCAAACGCTGCATAATTCTTAGTACTTAAGAGAATAGGCTTCATCAACTTTCAAACAGATGTTAGGTCTAGTCAACAAAAAATATTTTAACAAATCAACCAATCATACATTTTGTTATCTTTTGAATCTTTTTGTTAATTCATAAGGTTGTTTTTATTATTATTTTCTGTTTTGTTTCTTCTCTTGTTTTATTTTTGTTTGTGCTTGTATTGTTGTTGTATTTATTCTGTTGTATGCAAATGATGTCAAGCATTCGTCAGAAGGAAAATGAACGAAACAATTCATTCCTTTATTCAAAGCGTTTTGCTTACAGTTTTACAGTCTCGCCCTCGCCTTTGCCTCTCCTTACTATTTTGCTGGTGTTCAGTTTTGGCCCTTCGAAGATTTACAATTCAAATATTTGTAAATGTATTTACGCACACACACACACACACACGCACACTCAAAAACATTTTGTTTTGTATGCATTTCATAAATACACATACTACATATATATGTTAATGCGTGTATGTGGTACGGTATCCCTGGTAAGGATCTTGACGAAGACATATAGAATATATCTCTTTGGTAATATGTACAACGGTGCGTGTGTCAGTATGTGTGTGTGTGTGTTTGCGTTGTGTTGACTGACACGCAGTGGTGTGAGTCTTTGTAAGAGTGTATTAATAGAGTTATTTACGAGTGAATGAAAGGATGTCGAGATGGCGGGCGGCGACGGATGTACAACATTTGTACACACAGTTTATCTTTCAACACGTGTATGTGTGTGTGTGTGTACGTTTAACTGTAGTGGTGGTATTAAGAGTAACAACAACAGAAAAAGAATCTTCAAATGTTAAATAAAGAAACGGAAACATTTTTCGCCTTTGGCAATGCGCGTGCTAGTGTATAGCTCTGATCCCCCTTTTTTATTTTTAAAGAATTCATTAAATACATTTGAAAGTATGAACAAAAAAATTCAAAAAAAAAATAAAATACAAAAAACATTTAGAACCAATTTGTTAAGCTGTGTATGGCAGGGGTATGTTTAGGTATATGATGATGGATGTTTTAAGTAATGAAAAAATTGTTTGAAAATTCGTTGCTTGGTTGCTTAGGCTAGCAACCATTCTACTAGTTGACTGTTATGGCACATAATGTACGCATTTACGCAGTTTATTAACATCAAACCACCACAGATGAATTTAATATTTATCGTAAATGTTTGTGTTATAATAGAAATTCTATAGCAGCGGTCTAAAATTACATCGAAAGTTAAAGTTAAATTTTAACATTAATTTAAACCGTGGCAATGCTACGGGACTTGATTTAAGATGACTAGAAAACTAGAAAAGACTAGAGACTAGAAAAAGACTATGGACAAAAATCCTTAACCATTCGATTAGTGAGTCATCCGTTGCTCCATTACGAGGTATAAGACCAGCAGAGACCATTTTCTATTTGTATAGAATTTTGTGATGTGAACTCACTTTTGATTTTGTTTGTTTTGTGTTTATGATGTGCTTAAACAATAAAACAATTAAAATCCAGCCAAAAAAGTGCAGTTATAAATGATTTCTTGAAATAGTAGGTCGCAACGGACCTTTTCAAACGTTCCCGCACTAATCACTTTTAAATCTCAATAACACACAAACTTTTGGTCGGATCGATTTGGACCTTTTTTAAACAATTCTAGATAAATTTCCATTGGAATATATATGAGGGTCGGATATTCTTTCCATGAGACATCAAGGAGTAATTTCAGTTTCAAAATAGTAAAGGTCCCCCCAGGCACCTTCTCACTTATCGGAGGTTTACCGACAGTGGTAGTACCGACTTTGGTAGTACAGAAATTTCAGTCACGTAAACTGACTAATAAATAAATACCTAACGCTATGTATGATATTTTAAAGCCTTGAGAATTTTACGGATTTTTTATTGAAATTGACATTTGACTGTTTGTGGACCATAAACGGTTGGACATAGGACTTTCGGTCGTAAGACCAGAGGTTTACAGAAATATAGAAAAAATTCAAGAAAGTTTACAGTGCAAAAATAATTAATTAATTCGTCAACAAATGTAAAAAGTGCAATTCGCTATTTCTGGGCATTTGATCCTTTCGAATTTTCTCTTATTAACTCTTGTTAATTCGAAAAAAAAATCTTTAATAAAAATTTAATTTTAAATGTGTGCAATTAATATCACAGTTTCGTAGGTTTCACCTTTGATTAATAACACATTACAACAATTTTTAGCTCATTGGTTGATTTATTACTCAATTCTGAGAGTTGCACGTGAAAGTAGGACCAAAAATAAGAACATCTACATCATTCGTTTTATCAAGTTGGCTGCATTAATAACACAGTGATACAAATGTGAAGGAAAAAAAAATATACAGGGGTTCTCATGTAGCATTTTTTTTTAGACTGGAGTCCATAGAGTAAAGTGGTACTTTTAGTTTTTCTCGGTCACTTCGTTAAGTAATGTTTTTTATAGCAAATTAAGTGAAATGGCGATATTACTTAAATTAAAAGTTCCAAAATTCATAAGTCTTCTCTTTGTAAACCGATTTTAAACATTTTTTGTAAAGCAATGACTTTCACCTTTTATTCAAAAAAATTATTTTGAAAATCGGTTAAAAAAATAGTCAAACGGCAGCAGTTTAAGCAAAACAACCCCGAAAAAAATTGCGAATTCTCATTTTCTCAACGCTCTCAGTTGATCATAAAGCTGCGCAATGTATATTTTTTATTTTTGTATTATGCTATATTAAAGTAAAAAAAAAAACTTAATTTCCCTTTGCACCCCATGAATGAGGTATGGGATAGCTTCTCGCGTTGTTGTGAATTAACACGCTTTCTATTTTTAGATGCACAACTAACGGCACCTACTTATTTATCGACGAATGCGAACGTCACTGTTTTGAGAAGCTCTTACTAGACACGACGATTGAATCGACGCTTAATACTGCGAAGTTGCTGTCAAACAACATTCGAGTGGAGCCGACAATGAAAGAAAATTTTATTTATTTTTTTCTTTTAAGATGACTGGAGCCAGGTTTGAACCTGCGATCTCCCGCATGGTAGTCGCGTGTTCTAAACCACTATGCCACGGCCGGTGGCCGTGACACACACACTCTAAGGAAAAACCACAAAAAGACGCGAACATGTTATTACAAAATTTAGCATAACTCATTCATTTTTCAACCGTTTCTTATAAACTTACCTATTTTCGAAAGCTACTTTTTGGGGTTGTCTGGTTGTCTTGCTTAAACTGCCGCCGTCACTATTTTTAAACCGATTTTCAAAATTAATAAAAGGTGAAAGTCGTAGCTTTACAACAGATGTAAGCCTTTGAAAATCGGTTTACAAAGAGAAGACTTATGAATTTTGGAAATTGTAATTTTAGGAATATCACCATTTCACTTAATTTGCTATAAAAACATTACTTAACGAAGTGACCGAAAAAAACTGAAAGTATCACTTTACTCTATGGACTCCAGTCTAACAGAAATGCTACATGAGAACCCCTGTATATTTTGTGTGTAGCACAGTGTAATTTAATGGCCCTATGAATGTTTTTGCTTAAAGTTAATATTTAGCACTTTTTCTCGGTGTAGCGTATGGAATAACTCTTTTGTGTCTAAAGCAAAGTTGTAGATATGGAATAGAAGAAATAAATGCAAAACAAACCTTCCCACTGCCTCAAAAATCGAAAAATTCCCATTTTTTTACCATTAACCAATAGGTTTAAGGACATGAACGCAGGTTTTGCTCTTTATACGATCATTTTTGTGTGTTAGCGGTTGTCGAAAACTAGAATGTTATAGCAATTCGTTGTTGGTAACCCCCCTGATAGATACATTTATCGACAGAGTCTTTGTGTCTGAATGCGCCTTTACACTTATATACTGACTAACGTATGAGTAATAAATAAAATTCCATATAACTCATACGCCCTGGCCTGGGTTTACTTTATATCGTCACATAATAAGCTATGACCTTAATAAATAGCTTATTGCGGCACAATAACATTTAACCCACATTTTATGCTTTCTTACAATAAAAACGGATTAAGTTAAGACTAAGTTTTAAATAAAGTTTTATTCGCAAAACCCAAACCCCAATGACGAGATATAACCGTGTTAGAATATAAAAAAGTGCTAAAAATCCATCTTAGGCTTAGAAATTCGTAGTAAAAAATTTGCTATAAAAATATTATTGCAGCCAACTTGACGAATCGAATGTTGCAGAAGTTCTTAACTTTGGGGCTACTTTCATACTGCTACTCAGAATTGAGTCCCAAAATCATGTGTTGTACTGTGTAATAAAAGTATACATGTAGAACTATTGGGGACATCTTCGGTTATTTGTATATGAGGTACCAGAAGTAGTGTCCAATGGTTCGGGTTTCTAAGGGTTTGCCTGTTATTATATGGTTATTTAACTGACAAAATTTTAATGTTCTCCAGCTGTCCGTTTGAAAGTTATGGCAGGAATATTAATTTTGTATGGAAGGTGTCGGGTATCGAGTCAGCCGATATAGCACATATTCATTACCGAGTAAAATTCATATGCGTAGATACGACGCAAAATATGGTGTGTGTCAAAAATTGTCTATTATATCAAGATATATTAATTGACCTAACTTACATCCTCCAGTTTTTCGTCTGGAAGTCAAGAAAGAAATATAATTATCCAATTATAGGTAATTGTGTATGTAAGGTACCGACAGGGTTGGAGTTATTCTGGCCATTTACAATCCCGTTACTTCAGTTTGAAAAATATTAATACTGATAAATTTCCTTAAGGATCAGTTAAGGTTTACACAAGTTGTCCTGCCCACCAGCCATCTATCTAACCAGATAAACGGACATGACCTAATAGTATTGAAAAGTCCTGAAACTAATTTACTCTTAAGATACTTGGGGTCTAACACGTCTCCTTTAATGCGTTACAATTTTTCTAGAATCAAATGGTATATACCCTCAGCTCTAAGGGTAGGGGTATAAAAAGCACCCTTTAATGGCATACAAATTGCAATGGAACATGTTAATGCCAAATAGGAAAGTTTATGTTTGTGTGAATTTATGATGATATAAACATTATACCACACAACACCCTCAACAATCTTGATTTCGTAATTGGAATCTTGAAGATCGACTTTATGTAGAAATGTGGATTTTTGTATGCAATCGGCCAGTAAAATAAGCCACAATGGAAGAAAGAATTTGACCGGCATTTAAAAGGAGGTGTGCCACTTATTCGTGTTTGCCAAAATTTTATATGAGAGACAAATCTTTTCAATCATTAATTTTGCTTTGCATACGTTTATGTGCTAAGCTAATTACAAGTGAAAAAATTTTGAATGATTACTCTTCAGTTGTCTGGTTTGGGTATGCGAGACCAGTAATGTCCTCTCTATTTCTGGTACATACATAAAATGTGCAAATTTAAAAAAATATAAATATTAACTACGATTTTTGTGATTGTATCTTAAGTCGTCTTCACTGAGCGATGATCTTATGGTATTTTAATTTTTATCTTTAGTACGAATTTCGAAAAATAACTTTGTGTCGCATAGCGTAAGATAAATATTCGTTACAATTTTTAGGATTGTACCCTTCGTGTCACTTAACTGTTTTAAAGATAATCTATCACTTTATTCTCTTTTATACCCAAAAGTACCTATTTCGAAAAATCCCCTCACTTCGCAAATAAGTATTTTCTCTAACGTACGCGATTCTATCTATTGCCGTTTAGTCTGAGCGATGGTGACCGTTTTATCCTTATTCGGCCTTTTCCCCCTAAAAGTACGAAATTCGAAAAATTCCTTTATATATAGCACAACAAAACCGTTTACTAAATATTGGTCTTAGTGGTGACAGCACTTTTACCCCTTTCGGCCTATTTACACCTAAAAGTACGATTTACACGTGATTTTGGGGCTCAATTCTGAGAACTGCACTTAAAAGTTCTGCATCAATCGTTTTGCCAAGTTACATGCCATAATAATTTAATATGGATTTGAAGTTAGTAAGTATCGTATAGGGGAATTTGTCACGCTTTAGGCACTTTTTTTATATTGTTATATGATGGCGTATGATTATCATAAGTAATATTCCACATAAATCATACGGCACGAAATACAAAAGCTTTGTTGTAACTGCTACAAAATAAACCCAATTCTAAATCATTTGCTGAATGGAAAAAAGAAGCTGTTGCTTATGTAGGGAAACGTCATATCAATAGATTAAAGGAATTTCAATTCTTGATTTTTTTAATTTTGTTTCATCTAAATCGGACTAGTTGTTTTCGAGTTATATCAAACAAAAGAGCCTAAAACGTGACAAATTTACCTATACGATACTTACTAACTTCAAATCGATTTTAAATTATAAAGGGATGTAACTTAACAAAACGAATGATGCAGAACTTCTTCTTTTTGGGGCTACTTTCACGTGCAGTTCTCAGAATTGAGTCCCAAATCAATGAGTTGAAAAATGTTCTACTTTGCTATCTAGTTCTTTGGGAGAAGGTACATATTGATTTTCGCGATTATTTCTGTATCCGTTTCATATGGGTGATGGTACCAGTTGCATAAATTTTCGGGCCCTTTGTAATCCTTAAAGTACGAATTTGAAAAAATTCCTTTTTCCAGCTCTCCAATTCTATGGAAGCATGCCAGTATACCGCAACTGCTATATATAATAAATATTAACCTCAATAAATATTAACCTCAATTTACCGTTTGGTTAGGCCTAAGGTACTATTCAACGATTTTTCAATAACGGGCATGACACACCGTGTTTTACATCTAGTATCACCTTGAGGGTCTGACTATATGGTGGGCTCAACCCCACTAGAACATACAACAAATTTTACTAAATCCTAACTTTCGGGGTCGATTTTTGGAGTTTTTGATGTTAGAAAGAAATCCTGACGTGCTTAAACAAAATGAACTTTACATTCGTATCCAGCACATTATAATACATAAAGAAAGAGTAGTCTGATCGCCAACCTCAACGCTTTTGCTTGTGTTTCCAGTGTCCTATTCCAGGAAAACAAAAAATACTGCCTTCCCTTACATATTGTACTCGTATTATATTGTAGCCGGCGTTGTGTATAACAACTTTGCTGAATATCACTTTGCGATATTCGGACATTAAGAGGGTAAAAATGCATGAATAAAAAAACACAATAAATTACAAATTCCCAATATTAACTTCCTTCAAATCGTTTTATCCTAGACTTGGTCCAGCGAAACGCCAAGACACATATAACGTTTTTTTTTTTGACAAATATAACTTTTGCCGGTAAGTAGAGCCCCCGCCGATGTGGGTTGTCGCACAGTGTAATTTGTGTAGCTTATGAAATTCGAAACAAAATAATTTAATTTATCACTACGAAGTCCCACTTTTGGTTCAATCTATCTGCTTATAACATATCTGGCAATGACAGCCCATTTTGTAATACAGCACCACCAAAGTGCTGTCAATATCACTGACAAAATATTTCACCATTATCCGTTTTCCAGTTAAACACTTTAATAACATTTTAACCCTTAATGTGTCCCCCACCATCGCCGTCTACAAGTCTCGCCTACCTCAGGCAAAGAAATTCTGAGTACTCGCTATCATTAACCTATACAAAATCATTTTCAATTAACAGACACGTGTCAATGGCTGTGAGGACAACACAAATGGCAATTGTGAAGCTCAAAGGCAAATCCAGCTTATAGTCAATGTTATGCAAATTATCCTAACCAGATGTTTTCCATACAAAGTTGCCTAAAATTTCATGTAGAAAAACCACTTGAAAGACTATGCAAACATATAAAGCTTACATCAGGTGAGTTGAAGAATATCCTTAAAGTAAAGTGATTTAAATAAACATTACGTATATTTTTCAGAGAAACGCACAATGCTACGCTGAGCAACAACTCAAACCTATGTTTAGCAGCTAAATTAGTGCTCTAAGCAAGCGAGGCATCATAAAGCCAAAATTAACATATACGATGAACACACATACACACACAAAGTTTATTTCTTTATTGTGTGTGTAGTATCTCAAAGTCAAACCAAATTCAGCTTTGCGTAAATTTTTTATAAACAGCTAACAAAAAAAAAATTAAGGATGGCCCATGTATGAATACGAGAGGGTGTATGTGTGCCACTGTGTGTAAGTGCGTGTTAGCAACTCATCTCTTTGGTTCTATATGTGTTTTTTTTCGGTGTTTTCCTTGCAATCTTTTGTTTTCGGTTATGTTTACTTCGCAACAAAAAAAAACACAACAGAGACCGTTTTATTCAACAACAGCTACATTTAACAGTATCCTTTTACAACGTGTGTACATGTGTGCAAATGTATACGCGGCGTTTGGCTGTATGCGTGCATGTAAATGTAAATACGCAGTAGCCTGGAAAAAAAACTTTGGGTCGGGTGCTCACTGAATATCAGCGAAAAGATAGAGAAATAAAATGATACTGAAAAACAAAAATTAAACTTTCAACTCAACGACATTTTTATATGTAAAATTTAACTTTTTTCACAAGTAGATATCAGCAAGGGTAAAAGGGTGCATATGTGGGAAATGTTATGAAAATTGTGGTATGTATATGCGTAGCTTATATAAGAGTGTGTATGTGCGTGTGGCATTAAATGCATTCAACTTGACTTTATTTCATAAACATTTTATAGTGGTTGCTGTTTATGCGGCGTATGTTGGTTGCTACAAGAGTTTTCACTTTAAACAGCGGAAGTTGCCATGTCAAATACTGAGCAGCTTTCGGAAGTAGCGGCAAGGACACATTCAACGTCCCCATATTCACTTTATTTATTTTGTTAAAGGAAAAGAAAACCACCAAAGTTTGAAGAGTTCTAAAAGGTTTACTCAAGGTTATTTGTTTTGTTTTAAGAGTCAAGTTATGGGGCAGAATTAATTTTCGCACACTCGTTGAAGGGATTCCTAATATATTCATATGTAGTTGGGAATGGTATTTTTTGATTTTAGATTGAAAAACTTTTAAGGGTTAAGAAAAATAAAGGATTATTTTAAGGAGGGTAAGCATTTATTAAAATGATTGTTTAAGTCACCTGGATAATATCGCTAAAATATCAAGTGATTTTTTGTAAACATCTTGGCAGAGTATGCAAATTCATGTACAAGAGCTGTCCTATATAATATTAAAAATATTAAAAATATTAAAAATATTAAAGATATTAAAAATATTTAAAATATTACAAATATTAAAAATAATAAAATATTAAAACTATTAAAAATATTAAAAATATTCAAAATATTCCAAATATTAAAAAATATTAAAAATATTAAGAATATTAAAATTATAAAAAATATTAAAAATTAATACAAAAAGTATTCAAAATATTTAAAATATTAAAAAATTAAAAATACTATAAATATTAGAAATATTAAAAATATTAAAAATAATAAAAATATTACAAATATTTAAAATATTTTAAACATTTTATTTTTTTTTAAATATTTTAAATATTTAAAATATTTTAAAATATTTTAAAATATTAAAAATATTAAAAATATTAAAAATATTCAAAATAGTAAAAATATTAAAAATATTAAAAATTTTCGCACCGGTGTGTGTGAGCTTCACATTGATTGCTTGAAGCTTTTGACACTTAAGGTTGTGATAATGAGTGGAGAAGTCACAGCAAACGGCACTGAAGATGATGGTTTGGCAACCATCGAAATAGCTATCTGCCCTGCCAGCTGTCAACATAATACATTTCACACAACTCTTGTAAAACAAATTCTATTAGCGATAATAGAAACAGATCTCAAACCGAACAATGAAAAACATATTTATATTGAAAATATTAAGAATATTAAAATTATTAAAAATATTAAAAAAATTAAAAATATTAAAAATATTAAAAATATTAAAAATTTTAAAAATAATTAAAATATTAAAAATGTTAAAAATATTAAAAATATTAAAAATATTAAAAATATTAAAAATATTAAAAATATTAAAAATATTAAAAATATTAAAAGTATTAAAAATATTAAAAATGTTAAAAATATTAAAAATATTAATATTATTACAAACCGAACAATGAAAAACATATTTATATTGAAAATATTAAGAATATTAAAATTATTAAAAATATTAAAAAAAATTAAAAATATTAAAAATATTAAAAATATTAACAATATTAAAAATATTAAAAACATTAAAAATATAAAAAATATTAAAAATATTAAAAATATTAAAAATATTAAAAATATTAAAAATATTAAAAATATTAAAAATATTACCCGTGTGGTTGGGTTATCCATCGGGCGCGTCACAGGTGGTGGATAGTGAAAGCCACGGCTATCTTCCGTGGTGAAGCGGGTCATAGCTTCGGTAAAAGCCCGCTCGCGAACCAACCTAGTTCCAGTTGCCGATCGGGGAATAAAAACCTGAGAAGCACGCAGAACGCCTCCTACCCTAGGACTTCCCAGTGTAGGAACTGGATACCGGCCTAAATGAGAGGTTAATGTTACGGTCATGTCTCTGGCATTGGCCTCAATTTTGGGACGGTGGAAAGTGCGTTTCTGCGGGAGAGAAAGAGACTCTCTTTAAACAAAACCCCCCAATCCAAGGTGGGCTGCATAGGCCGAGGGATGTATGGCTATAGGGGTTACATATTAGTCGTTACTATGTCAAACTCAGGTGAGGGCGCACACCTGTTTCAATCCAATGCCTTCTTGCGCTAAAGGGCTCTGGCGTAAGTGACCGTTTTTGTCCCTCTTCATCTCATTAGGTCCCGACGGCTTCTACGGCGGCCTAAGGACCGAACCATAAACATGAACTCAAATACACAAACTAAACAAACAAAACCACAACAAACAACAACTTCGGAGAAGTCTGGTAACGGACCCTCCACCCCAACTCCCTCGAAAAGAGGCAGACCTCTCGGCTCGACTAAATTGTCACAAGAAGCCAAGAGGCACAATACTAGTACCCTATCTTCCTTCTTCAGGAAGAACGCGGCAGAAGAAGCCCCCCCTAATGGGGATACGGCAGCATCTACTTCGGGGACCAGCAAGCCGACGCCGGGCAATGCCTCCCCACCTCGCGCTGGCAAGCCAGCTAAACGGGTACGACCTCATGATCGACGCTACCGTGACCGTCGAAGGGCCAACTACATCCTTTCAACTGTTGGCAAAATCCCTGAGGTTCAAAGATCCACGGAGCAAAACCAATTGGTTCAAAAGGCCAAAAACCTACTGAACCAATCTCAGACCCCACAAGGGACTGCTAACATAAAACGTCAGCGATCCGCTGATGAGCCTGGCATTGCCAGTTCACAAAAAAAATCAAAGATCCAAGAAAGAGTCCGGTACAGCGACATAGCCAGGAACAGTCTCACACGCGCCGTCGTAGACAACTCACATCCCAGCGGTAGCATCTCGTTTGATAACTGGAGGAAAGCTAACGCTAAGCTGCTTGTTGCGTACGCTAGTGTAATAAGGGACAATCCTGGCACTCCAGCAAGATGTACTGACGCAGGCTGGCATCTGAACAGAGTAAAGCTCATGGCATTCCACGACCAACGCTCGTTAGAGTTATTCGAAAAGGCTCTAACGGTCATTGGCGAAGTATGGCCAGGGGCTAAACTCTGTCTGGTAGAGCAGTGCGATATCCCCAACAGGCCTAGAGGTCGTATAAAAATCCCAGATATAATGGCTAGTAACCGAAAGGCAATACTTGAGCTTCTGCAAATTTCCAACCCCAGCCTCGATGTGGAAAACTGGAAAATCTTGAAGGTATCGGAATCACGGGACACCTTCGTTCACGTCACCCTCCTCATCACCGATGAAAGCAGTGACCTAATAAAGGAAATGAACAACCTAATATTCTGCGGCTTCACCGAAACAATGATGTGGATATATAAAACAAAACATGCCACACAGACTGTAACCGCAGACGTGCCACCCACAGCTACAGCACCATCTGTCGCTCTGACACCAATAACTGCAACTCCCGCAGCTACATCAACAACTGCAACTCCCGCAGCTACAGCACCATCCGTCGCTCCGACACCAATAACCGCAGCTCCCGCTGAGGACAACCTCGCAGCGCCAAGCAACAATCCGGCAGATGAAGAGCACTGCTCAGATGCTGAATCCATGGCATCTACCATGGTCAGCTTAGGAGGGCTTTTCCAGGAGGCCGATGAGGATGACCTACTGATGAGCGATGACGACGACGCCAACAACACCGTCATTGAGCATTCTTCGGGTGGTACAGATAAACCTCCACCACTCTAAGAGTGCTTCAGCAGCACTTCAGGTACGTCTCTCCGAGCTCCAGGAGGACGTACTTCTCATCCAGGAGCCCTGGATAAATCAAAACAGAGTCTGTGGATTAAACCACAAAAATTATAGACTCTACCAAGGTAAGGTAAATGCTAAAATACGAGCGTGTATCCTAGTACGGAAACAGCTTGACGCATTCCTGCTAAATACTTTCGGTAACGAAGATCTTACAATTATAGGTTTAGAAATGAAACAATCAACCCTATGGATAGCTTCGGCATATCTTCCTTACGAAGACCAAAACCCCCCATCAGAGGAACTGAAGAAAGCAGTACTAACGGCGGAACACAACAAGACCACCCTCATTGTCGGAATGGATGCAAACGCACACCACACGCTGTGGGGAGGTAAAACGATCAACAAACGAGGTGAGTTACTCTTTGATTATATTCTAAGTAGGAACTTAGTAGTGCATAACCAGGGAGATACGCCCACCTTTATTAACTCGATCACTGAGCAGGTCATAGACCTGACAATTTCTAATGCCAAAAACGACTTGATATCAAACTGGCGGGTGGAGGATGTTCACTCCTTCTCCGACCACCAATACATTTCCTTTGAAATATCTGCTCAAATAACGAAGCCGATAGTAACCTTCAACAAGAGACGGATGAAATGGGACGTCTACAGGGAACACCTTGCAAGACTCCTACCGAATACAACTGATCTCACCATTGACAGCCCACAAAAGTTGGACAGCATGGTAGGTAAAGTTACAAAAGCCTTGGCCTTATGCACCAGGAAATCCTGCCCAAGACAAAAAGATGGGAAAAAGCAGAAGCCTCCATGGTGGAACGACGATATCTCTAGATCCCGTGCTTCCACCAGAAAATCCTTCAACAAGGCCAAGAGAACAGGCCAATGGGAGGAGTACAAGGAGAATCTAAGACTCTTCAAGAAACTACTAAAGAAGGCGAAAAGATCTTCATGGAGGACATACACCAACGATGTCGAAAAAACCGCAGAGGTAAGTAGACTTAGGAAAGTATTATCCTCGACAACCAGCGCCCCGGCATACATAATGAAAAATGATGGTACCTGGACTGAATCCTCAAAGGAAACCTTGGAAATCCTATCGGATACCCACTTCCCCAGGGGAGAGTCCAACTCCATAACCGTCGCACCTACCGACTTATGCGACAGAATACCGGTAATTGAAAGGAACATGATCAAAGACGCCATCAACGACTTTGATCCCTACAAATCACCCGGTCCGGACGACATCATACCCGCCGAACTTCAACAGTCACTGGAGATACTATTGCCATGGCTGGAGGCTATTTTTAACGGCTGTGTGAAATTATCCTACCTACCAATACGATGGAGAACGGCAAAGGTGGTCTTCATCCCAAAGGCGGGAAAGCCATCACACACCAAAGCGAAGGACTTCAGACCTATAAGTCTTACTTCATTCCTTTTGAAAACCCTTGAGCGAATCATGGACGACATCATCAAAAATTCAATTGGCCCGGATCTCCTTTCGAATGCTCAGCATGCTTACACAAAGGGGAAATCGACAGAATCCGCACTCCATGCACTATTGTATCCCATAGAGAAATCGCTGGACATGAAAGAATTTTCTCTGGTTGCCTTTATGGACATAGAGGGAGCTTTCAACAACATCGAACCCCTCTGCATCATGACAGAGCTCAACAGCCTAAATATCAACTCACATATTAGCAAGCTGATTCGCAACATGCTATTAAAGAGAACTATTACCTCAAAGCTGGGAAATCACACCCTCACTAGAAGAGTGACTAGAGGCACCCCTCAAGGGGGAGTATTATCGCCGCTATTATGGAATTTTGCCGTCAACGACGTTCTCAAACGGTTGGAGTCGGAAGGATGTACAGTAGTAGCGTATGCAGACGATATAGCACTCTGCGTCTCTGGGGGAAGTTTATCTTGTCTCGAACAAAGGATGCAGGACTATATCAACATCCTGGCAAACTGGTGTGCCAGTAGAGGGCTCAATGCGAACCCGGACAAAACAGAACTGGTACTTTTCAGTCGGAAACAGAAATCGCCCGCTACATCCATCATCTATCTGGGCAACAAACAACTCAACTTCTCCGATACGGCGAACTACCTGGGCCTTATATTAGACAGGAAGCTTAATTGGAGACAGAATATTGAAAGCAGATCCAGCAAAGCACTCATAGCTTTATATACATGTCGTAAAGCTATCGGGAAAACATGGGGATTTAAACCCAAGGTAACACTCTGGATTTACAATGCTATAGTGAAGCCAATACTACAATACGGCTCTATAGTTTGGTGGTACGCGCTCGACAAGAAGAGCAAATTCAAACAACTGGATCGTGTTCAACGGTCCTCTTGTCTCCTGATAACCGGATGTATGAGATCGACCCCCTCTAAGGCTCTCTACACGATACTCAATCTACTACCACCTGATCTGAGCTGCAAATGCTCCGCTCTCAAATCGGCTATTCGACTAAACGAGATTGATCATTGGGATCGTTCCATCGGACATTCAAAGATCCTGAACCATATCAACATCTCACTCGAAACTGACTACGTGCTAAACACACGGAAATCAAACGTTCTATACGAAACTAGAACGCCCTCCAGAAAGGAGTGGGCAGAGAACGAGAACGCAATGTATGGACCAATAAACATATTTACCGATGGGTCCAAACTGGATGACAAGGTCGGCTACGGTATCTACTCCGCGGATCTGGGATTAAATATAAGATCAAGAATTCCAGATTTCTGCAGCGTTTTCCAAGCGGAAATACTTGCTATTAAACGAGCCGCGGACGTGATCAACGTGAGGAAGATATCACAGGAGGATATTCTCCTGTTCACGGATAGTCTAGCGGCGGTAAACTCGTTGAAGTCCTGTGACATCAAATCGAAAGTGGTCAGTGCCTGCCGGAAATCTCTTAACGAGATATCCAGGAACAACAGAGTTCTGGTTACGTGGATTCCCGGACACAGCGGAATCGAGGGCAACTGTAGAGCGGATGAAGAGGCCAGACAGGGCTCAGCCCTGCTGGAAAGCGACGTTGAACACGTAGCACTTCGCCCTATATCCACCTGTAAAAGTACCATTGAAAATCTAACGTTTAGAATTGCAAACGACAGATGGAAGAATGAAGAAACCTGTAGAAAGGCCAAAATGACTTGGCCAGAATACAACGCGAAACGTGCATCGTACCTGGTAAGTCTTGAGAGGGACCAGATAAGGAAGATTATTGCCTTCCTGACGGGACATGGACCCATAGGCAAGCATGCGAGAAGAATGGGATTCGCAACGAAAAGCGAATGCTACTACTGCGGAAACAGTAGCAGTGAACCATCCACCGACCACATTATTTGTGATTGCCCAGCGCTATACAGAAGGAGACTGGAAACCCTGGGGAAACCCTTCTTAAATGGTGTAGAAGAACTTGCATCGTTGGACATCGGAAGGATTAACAACTTTTGTAAAATTATCAACTGGACGGATTGGATCGAAACTCCGGATTCCCAATCGACAACTAGCAACGCGATCAGTCAGCACACGCGCTGATAGCATAGGTTGAAGGGATGGCACAAATGCCCAACGGGTGTCACAATGGGTCCATAGGGACCTAAGTGTTCTCCTTTGAAGAAGGAGATGCCTGCATACCAACCAACCATTAAAAATATTAAAAATATTAAAAATATTAAAAATATTAAAAATATTAAAAATATTAAAAATATTAAAAATATTAAAAATATTAAAAATATTAAAAATATTAAAAATATTAAAAATATTAAAAATATTAAAAATATTAAAAATATTAAAAATATTAAAAATATTAACAATATTAAAAATATCAAAAATATTTATAGTTTTCTTTTATATTTTCTTTCTTTTTTTTGGTATCTTATATCTGAGATGATACATCTAGGCTGCCACAATTTAGCTAAATTTGAAACGAGTCTACATAAAATTCTTACTAACATTACATTACAATTATTCATTAAATATCTATTCAACATTTTGCCATGTCATGGCTAGTCATGCAAAGTCATTAAGACTCGTTGCTGCAACACAAAGCTATTATAAAACGATTTTCTTACACAAGTCTTTCGACTGTCTTTTATGCTGACACTTTTTGCATTTGTTTGTTTTTCTATAACGATGACCGATTAAAGTTTCTTAAGGCACGACACAAAAACAATTGCAACACAGCAAAAAAAAAAACTAACTAACACCCAATAGAAATGGCAAAAAGAAATAACGCAGCAAGACCAGAATTTTAAACAATATGACACTTTTGAGTTCATATACCTTCTACTTAACAGACATTTAAAACAAAACACTTCTGGCTCAAAGACAGTTGAAGACGAAAAAAAACACAAGCACACACACACACCTTAAGAAAATCCGAAGAAATTACACGTACAAAGAAACTTAGAACATTGCAAAGGAAACTCAAACAGACAAGTGTTGTAACTAGACATTCTCGTAGGCAAAGCTTACAAGAAATATGCAAGTGCACAAAAAGCAACAAAAGAAAAAAACACCAAACGAAAGATAACTGAAACCCCAAAGATATAAAAACGCCAGCTAGACAGACAGACAGACACAGCGAATAGACATTTAGCCAAGTTAGTAACTCATACATACCTATAAGAGAGCTGAGCTGAGCTGTAACTGAAAACGGAAATGGAGGGGAAACAAAACAACATCATCAACATCAACTAAACATTTTTTAAATACTACATAGGTACCTAGTGCACTCTGAGACTAATGCCCCAAAACCGGATAAAGAGATAGCTGCAAAAATATAGAAGAAGAAAAACCATAACAAAACACTATAGACGAAGGAGGAGCTGCGGAAAAACGATATAAGTTTTTGCACAAATGTCAGTTAAAACTGACTGAATTTAAGTTAAATCAGAAAGTGTTCCCTTTCCGAATCTCTTCCTTAGTCCATAGAAAATAGTTGTTGTGCTTAAACGTGTAAAGTTGGAACGACTAAAGATGGTACCGGTGAAGGTGCTGGTGTTTGGGGTCTCCCACAAATTCCAACTACTTCGCCATTGTAAGACGAATAAGCAATATCTATTCAAGTGCATGTGCAAAATCCCCTAAGTAGCACAACAATATCTAAATCTGAATCCTTTACGCGCTCTCCTGTTACAGAAACACGAGACACAAGAACTCGACAGTTGGACAGACAATCCGACACTTGGATTGACAGACATTTTGCCAGATAATGGCTCAAGTAATATGTAAACTTTGCCAGGCACCAACTTAACCCACAATAAGCTGACATAAAGGTTTTAAGTTGTCTTAATGCGTTTTTGAGAGGAAATGAAATCACGAAAACCTCAATCAACATTTGCCCAGAAATGACTGTTTAATTGTATTTTTGTTATTGTTTGTTATGGTTATGATTAATGGCCAAATAATTGGGGTTGGGGTGTTATTGTATATTGGAACGAAAAAATTAGGGCTTGGGGTTGTAAAATGAACAAAATATTGTCAAATGATAAAACGGCTGGTATACCGACTGGAACCAATACTGGGAGATGTTTGAATATCAGTCAAAATTAACAAAAAGTAAGTACTACTGGGGGATGAAGGTTTTTTTGTTAATTAGAGTCATCTGATACTTATTCACTTTAGAAATGAAAAGTCAAGAAACCTGCCCAAATTGTTGACGCCCGATTTTATATGTTATAAAGGCAATAGAAATTTGGTTCTGGTTGTTGTACATACTGGCGTATCAATATTTTGCCTTAATTAAGATAATCAGTACCCACTTACAGCATTTTACCGGAAAATGTTTTAATGTCTTCGCTTTAATCTTCATGGCAACTGTTGTTTAAGCGCTTACATCAGTGTTCCGTCTATCGAATTTCCTGTATGGTGGTAATGTCAGCTAGAGAGTGTACCTGGAATGTCTAAACCCTTTAAAGAGGTGGTGCAACTTTCTAATTGACGCATGTCATTACTCATTACAAATTTAAGGCTGACATATCTGCAATACAGAAAATTCTAAGAACAGGATGGGTATGTTTATGGATTTCGCTATACTGACGTAGAACCTTCACCCTGACTTGGAATCTCTCACCGCCCAGATTATCTGTTGCACTAAGTTATTAAACCATAAATTCACAATATTGTAACGATGAGCGTATGATTAATATAAAATTTGCAAAAAATGAATATAACTCATACGTTGTACAAACATTTGTAACGAGTACCATATGCAAACTCGCTGCATATGTGAAGTACAATATTATCAGCAATGACCAGTCTTGTACTTACCACCGATGAAACTGCCTACATATGGTCAGAAACTTGGAGTCGCAGCGAAAAATTTATGACAAAAAGGCGATAAATCAAAATTTTTTTAAGACTTCTTTCGATTCAAATTAATCCAACTTTATTTAGAGCCTTAAACGTGACAAATTCCCCTATACGATACTTACTAACTTCAAATCGATATCAAATTATTATGGCATCTAACTTGACAAAACGAGTGATGCAAAACTTCTTCTTTTTAGGACTACTTTTACGTGCAGTACTCAGAATTGAGTCCCAAAATCATATGTTGTACTGTGTAAGTATAAATTATTTATTTCAGCCTTAGCTACAATTCTGCTAAAGAATTAAATGAGAAGAAAGGGGAAAAAATATAACATAAACCTTTGGGGGTTTTACTCTACTGACCCAGTAGCTTCATCCTGATTCCAATGGGGAAAAACGATGTTAGGAGAAAGGGTGAGAGAGAGAAGAGTGAGTGATGATTTCGGCAAGAACAATAGATAGAGGTGAAGTCCGAAAGAGATAAAGTGTTAATGTTATGGAGCAGTGATCTCCATCTGTAGGAATGTATATGGAAATCAGGCCACAGGCACGCTGAGTATGCTGGCTAAATGGAGAGAACATTTTTGTATTCTGCTTGCGAATGACGAAATCTCGACAATAATAAATGATACAGTAGATTGTTTACCATCAAGCCAAAACAAGGTTAGTACAGAAAATATACGGCTTAAAAACAATAAAGCTGTGGAGGACACTCAGCAGAGCATTAAGCAATAACCTTCTAAAGTGCAAAAACCATGTTATAAACACGATATGGCTAAAGGAATGCATGCCCGACGATTGTTCTAAGTGCTGTCTATCTAAATGTTCTATGTGCTGTGCATAAAAAGGGTTAACCAATTGTAGGCAACACTGGATCAGCTGTATAGCCATTAACAAATATGAGTCGAATTTGTTTATTTTCGTTCAATGTATTATCAAATGTTTCTGTGGCTCTCTAGCCCTTGAATTATGTTTTGTCGATTTTTGCATGGAGAAACAAAGAAACACCTTCTCTTGACATACCCAGGATTATCTGAGCCAAGAACAAGGGTATGGTATGGGTATAATAAGAACCGAAGTCCTGCACGAAATGGCCGTAGGACTGATCAGCAGATTTGTAGAAAAAGGCAAATTCGCTAGATGGCTAGCCAGTATTTGCTGCAGGTGAAAGTGCAAGTAACTTATTGGGCTTTATTAGCCTAACTGAGCTAGTCAGTGTGCTGTCCTGCAACCTTTTTAACCTAACCTAAGCCCCTCTTGACTCACCTAATTGGGAATTATACGTATGGCCGTAGACCTGGTAAATCAACGACCGACCAGATATTCACAATACGACGAGTCCTGGAGAAAACCCAAGGAATGCAGATCGACATTAGTTATCTTATGACCGATATGACAAAAAATATTGTTATGTTAGTTATATGCACGAATCTAAGACATCTTTGCGAGGTGGCAATCTTCAGTGAACGGAGCTATTTTAAACAACGTGACTGTCATGTCATTCCTTAAACATCATAATGGAGAAGATTTTGAAAACAGGTATTGTAAACATGACCATAGAACAAGTATCTCCACCTTTAAAGACAACGATGCAAATCGGTACACAGTTACGCAACATAAGAGACGCAATCACACCAATCATCCACAACGGAGAAGATTGTTCACCACCGAGCCAAAGCGAAATTAGCACGGCAAACAATGTAGTTGCGGTAGACGATGGTTTGCCGGCAGAGCTTTTTGAACTCCGATTGGCGATCCAAGTGTGTGAACCAACTATCGCGGAATAAGTCTGACTAAATCCCATCCTAGCGATTCTGAATGGACCTTATCAGTATGCATTCGACCAGCCAATACGACAGAAATTGTTATATGCTATGGCTCCGGTTGTTATTCTCGCTGATACCACTTTGCGGAATGACACTGGCTGACTCGAAGTTTTTAGTGAAAATAGGCAAAAATCTGACGGAGCCTATTTCTACCAAGCAAGGCTTTAGACAAGGCAATAGTCGTTCATGCGCTCTTTCTAACATCATAATGGAGATGATCATGCGGAAGGCTGCAGTAAGCACAACTGGTACCATCATAGATAAAGATATCATTGGCCGAGAACTGCGAAATGTTACTGCAGCCATTTTAATCATTGAGAATCAGTCCACAGAGGTGGGTTTATAAACACTCATCTTGATAAAAAACAAACTATCAAGATGTTCATTGCGATTTTTATAATGGTTTCACAATGTAGGAAATTCGTTCCTTTCAAACGAGGTCCTAATTGTTTTTAATTTTTTTAGTATATATAAATACAAACCATGATCTTGGTCATTTAATTTTCATTATGTTATAAGCTTCATATCTTGAATTAATTCTAACTCAAAATCATTATCGTCATCCCTATTCTATTAACTTAAAGTGGAGGATTGTGAATAGTCAACATAACACAATGTCGATGGAATTGGTATAGGTAAATTGTCAGTATGATTGTAAGTATAAGCCGAGAGAAACATGATCCCTAAGCTCTCCATATTATGGGAACAGTCGTTAGATACTTATTATTCCCTAACCCCTTCGGATGAAGGTATATTTAATTTGATACGTGGAAACGTGTAACGCATTAAGTTTCACGTGTAAGACTTCGACTACCTTAGCAAAAATTCGCACCTGTTTGTATCATTAAGTTTATTTTAAAAAAGGTTGGAGTTGAGACCTTTTTGCAGAATACCGACGATTTGTTCAATAATTTCTTAAAAGAAACTTCTCTTGTATTCATATCTCCGCCCTATCTCAGTCATGAGATCTAAGGGAATAGAAGGTAAGTAAGTAAGTAGTGGCATGACCACTTCAATATTTGTTTATGAACTTATAAAGTTATGCACATCAACAAGAGAGTACTAAAAATCTACTCTTACATAACAACAACAACAACGACAACTTTGAAAATCATTTTATTTCGTTTTTCAAATTATGAAAAGTTTAATAACGACAATACTAATTAAAGCTAATTTAATGCAGTCGTATACTATTTCTCAGACAACAGAAGTGCAATTGTCGCTTGACACCAAAGTTGACAGAGTAAACTGTCAAGGTCATTAAAAGTTCCCCCCCCCAATATAATTATCATCAACACAATGAAGCAACTGTTCTTAGTCCTTACAATAACTACGAACAACAGGGAACTGAATAATTTTCCGCAACAATAACAAGCGTCATAATAATAAAAATATTACTTAGTTTGATAAATTGTAAATGGTTGATTATGTTCCCTGTTCCCCTGTTCGAAGACAAACACAGAAGGGCAGTTGGAACTAAGATACATAGACACAAACCCACAACTATTATGTTGTTGACCTTTGCGGAGGATACTTATGTATAGGCAAGTGTTTAGCCAAAATGTATAAACACAAACACACACACGTGCCAAAAGCTAAAAAATATATTTCAAAATCACCTTCAACGGAATGGACAGATAAACAAACTTCACAAACAAACATCAAAATGTAAGCTAAACACACGGAAACGGAAGTTAGCACAACCCAACCGCTCACAGGACGATGAAACGGAATAGCAAAGTTTAAATGGCGACAGCAACTAAAGTGACGGTAAGCAGCAGCAGCAGCAACAACAAAAGCAGACATAACTAAGGCAACATTTAAAAGTGGCAGCATATGTTGAGATAAACATTTAAACTTAAAAATATTTTCAAAGTTCAGTGTTTGTTTGTTTGTGTTGGTTATTCTTCCTGCTCTCATTTCCTGCCCTTAACTCCCGCAAACACAGATAACACATAAAAGTTGCTCGTTACAAAAGAAAGAAAGAAAGAAAGAACGAACGAAAGGTGAGTAAGTTCCTGTGCTACAACAAAACAAAAAATATGTTAACACTTAAGAAAATATGCAAGATGAAACATAACGATGACGACAAAGAAATATGCGGCAACCACAATCTTAAGATATTAAATAATAAAAGTTGTCGACGAAACCGGGTGGGCGAAAGAGTTATGGCTGCTGCAAAGAATTTGCAAAAGATAGTATCACACTTAATGACGTTGATTTTGTGGGCCATAAACCTTGGGATGAGCTATCTGAAAAATGAAATCTAGTGATATACTTGCTTCCAGCTATGTTGGGCAGGGAAGGAAAGAAAAAATTGTGAAGACAACAAGAAAAATAGGAGACAACTTGCATGTTTTAGTCATGTGCAAAAGTAGGATGTTGCAAAACAACAAACCTCCTTCAAAAAAGAAAAAAAAACTTCTAGAGAATGGTTGTTATTTAGATGTTATGTTTACATGAGCCACTTATTTGACAAATAATGCAGTGTGTGTCATAGAGAGTAGAGGAGGAGCAACACACATACACAGGATACATTTATGTCGGCAATGCAGGGCCAGCAAACATTTTGAGAGCGGAGGTGAAGAAATGGGTGAAATAACATGTAAAAGAGAAAAAAGGAGAAAAATTAAAAAAAGTATCCTAAAGGAATTATGAATAGATCGTAGAAACTTACTACTATAACGTTAGATCCACTCATGCCATAGTTTCGCTGCAGATACCGTTATAAATATTTCTTATACCGAAAAAATCTTCATACCAATTAAATAGCTTCAATATTTTTATTTTTATTAGAAAACTTTCAATTATTTTTATATTGTGACTGATTAACAGTGATCAAGCCACAAGAACTCCCTTAGGTATGATGGTAAATATCATTTGATACGAGAAAAAGTGTAACGCATTAAAGGAGACGTGTTAGACCCCAAGCATCTTAAGACCAAATTCGTTTTATGAATTTTAAAGACGATTGAGCCATGTTTATCTGTCTGGCTGGTTGATGGGCAGGATTCCTCGAGTAAACCTTATTAAAATTTTTCAAAATTAAGTAATGGGATTGCAGATAGGGTAACCTTCATACAAAATTACCTATTTGTTAATAATTACTTTTTCTTCAATAAACTGGAAAATATTTGAATTTTGTCAGTTTAATTCTCATGTAATAGCTAAAAAATCCTCAGAAAACCAAAACCTTTGAAGCACCACTTCTGGTACTTCCCATAAAAATGACCGAATTGACCCTCATAGTTATACATACATACCCTTTTTGTCAATACACTAAATTCAGACATATTTTGCATAAGATGTACGCCTAGGGGAGTTTGACTTAGAAATGAATATGGACTGTACTGACCGACTTCTCATGGTACCTGATCTATTTTTGAAAATATTCTATCTATCTATTAACTTCCAAATAGACAACTGGAGGATATTTGAATTTGGTCAGTTCAAGTACCTTGCAATAACATACAACCCCTCAGAAAATCCAAATTTTTGCTCCTCCAGTTCTGGTTACTTCAGTTAACGACCTTTAAGCAGAGCCAAGCAGCCCATAGACTCGCGAGGCCAATATTAAACATATTTGAAAGTAGCCCCAAAAAGAAAAAGTTCTGCATTATTCGTTTTGGCAAATTACATGCCATAATAATTAAATATCGATTTGAAGTTAGTAAGTATCGCATAAGGGGAATATATCACGTTTTAGGCTCTTTTATTATATTGTTATATGGTGGCGTATGATTATCATAAGTAATATTCCACGTAAATCATACGCCACAGAGTACAACAGTTTTATTGTAACTGGTACAAAATAAACCCAGTTCAAAATCATTTGATGCATGGAAAAGTGAAACTGTTGCTAATGTAAGGAAACGTTATATGAACAGATTAAAGAAATTGTAATTGTTAATTTTTTTAAATTTCTTTTAGCTAAATTGGACTAATGGTTCTCGAGTTATGTCGAGTTACTTACTAACTTCAAATCGATATTAAATTATTATGGAATGTAACTTGACAATACGAAGGATGCAGAACATCTTCTTTTTAGGGTTACTGTCACGTGCAGTTCTCAGAATTGAGTCCCAAATCAATGAGCTGAAAAATGTTGTACTTTGTATGATATAGTTATGTCTCACAGAGGTGACGTGTAACAGCCATCTGATTCTTTTTCTTTTGTGTATAAACCACAATCCACTAATGTCCTTAAAGTACTGTCAGGCGGCCCGTAGCCTCGCGGGGTCGGCAATAATCGAAACGATCAGTTATTCAAACGTACACAAAGCTATGTTTGATTGGCTCCACGAAAAGCCCCCCAATGAAATAACTTACTTAAACTTAATTTCCGTTTGCACCCCATGAATGAGGTATGGGATAGCTTCTCGCGTTGTTGTGAATTAACACGCTTTCTATTTTTAGATTCACAACTAACGGCACCTACTTGTTTATTGACGATTGCGAACGTCACTGTTTACTAGACACGCCGATTGAATCGACGCTTAATACTGCGAAGATGCTGTCAACAACATTCGAGGGAAGCCGACAATGAAAGAAAAATGTATTTATTTTTTTTTTCTTATTAAGATGACTGGAGCCAAGTTTGAACCTGCGATCTCCCGCATGGTAGTCGCGTGTTCTAACCACTATGCCACGGCCGGCCCCAATGAAATAACGCCCAGGAAATAGCCCCCAATGAAATAAACCCCAAAAAATTGGAAATAACACCCAAAAACTGTAAATGTAATAACATCGAAAAATAAATGAAATAAACCCCAAAGCGAAAACGAAACAACCCCCAATATTTGGGAGTTATTTCATATGAAATAACACCCAATGATGAGAATGAAATAACCCCCAATGAAATAAACCCCATCAGCAACAAAAATGAAATAATGCCCAAAATTCATAAAAGAGTCAGTTCCACCAAGCATTTCATGAAGTCAATATGAACCAACAGCGAAGTCGCAAAATTATTGAAATGAATCGTGTGGATCGTAGATCGTTGTAGCCCTGCTCTATTTTTGCAGTTTGGAAGACAATTTGCCTTTTACGTTTGACCTTTACACAACAACCTCCAATGTTCACAAGCAAATCAAACTCTCTGCTTTTATTGAATTTTCCCTTTAGAAGAACTCTTACAAATTTAAAAAATTTCCATTCTGAGATATCATTCTCAAAATGAAAAACTGCTCGGTGCATTTTATTGATTTCCTATCCGTCAATATGAACACAAATGGAAATATCTTTAAACATTCAAAAGATATTGTAATATATTCACAGGCTAAAAGCTTTCTTGTAAAAGGCCTATTTTTATATAATTATATAGCTTTAACCACTAAAAACCAACAGCTTTAAAAATGAAATAACCCCGAATAAAAAATGAAATAACACCCAAATTATACACGATATGAAACAAGCCCCGAATTTAAAAAATTTGTTGGGTGTTATTTCAGTGTAGATTATTTCATAATTTGAAAACCCCAAATGAGGAATGAAATAATTCCAAAAGAAAAATTAAAAACGGCCCAAAAAAATTGGGAGTTATTTCATATGAAATAACACCCAAAAATGTATGAAAAAAATTTGGGGAATATTTCATTTCTCGTTTGGGCGTTATTTCATTGGTGGGCTTTTCGTGGAGCCTGTTTGATTCATAGCAGTTAGTCCATGGTCTCTGCTTGAGAGTTGTTAAAGCAACACCAGGTACGTTTATTTTACATCCACATATTTCTTCTTCTTCTAATTTTGGCAACCACAACATAAATTCATCAATCAGTAGAGACACGTAGAAAAGAATTCCAAGCATTTCGATTCTTTTGCGCTCCGTAGATAGCTAAGATGACAGCTCTTTTAGGTGGTCCATTAAACGAAGTTTTGGTCATCCTCTCCTGCATTTTTGCTCCACATTTTGATCCATTCATACAACGTGTCCAAGCCATGCGTATTCGATCCATTAGAACGCGCTTGACAACATCGATATCGTTATACAACTCATGGTTTACTCGGTACTGTCTGTTAACAACGATGTCTCATATTTTGTGAAGCATTTTTACTCGAAGGCTTCCAGAATAAATTGATCTGCTTGAGTCATTACCAAGAATTCTGCATGGCAGGTAGGATCAGTGTCTGGTTCTGTTGGATCTTTGTTCGTCCAGAGAGGATAGCAGCAGTCTGCCTTCAATATTCGTCGCTTGATTTCCAGGCCACCATTGTAATTTTTGTTTAATAGGTGCGCCAAGGTAGACAAAATCATCGAACACTTCAAAGTTATAGTTGTCAATGTTCACGCAGTGCCCACCTAAAGTAGATTCTTTGTTCGTTGAAACAAATAATTTGCGTTTGTCCCAATTTACCACCAGACCCACTTCTGCTGACTACTTGTCAAAACTAGAGAAGGCCGCAGTAACATTCAGCAGTCTACGGCCGATGATATAAATATTACCGGAAGACGCAAGCAGCATGTGTCTTTTTAAGGATAGTACCAGTCGTTTTTATTGCAGCCCTCTGCACGATCATCTCCATTATGATGTAAATGAGATTGCATGACAGACTGTAGCCTTGTCTAAAGCTTCGTTTGGTAGAAAATAGTTCAGCAAGATTTTTGTCAATTTTCATTGAAGACTTCGCGTCAGTTAGTGTCATCCCGCAAATTGGTATCAGCTTCGCGGTGATACCAAACTCAGCCATAGCATATTATAGTTTCTGTCGTATCGGACTGTATATTGCATCATTGTATTCGATTAACATATGGTAGGTCTTCTCTAGAATATGTCGTAGTGTTAATATCTGGTCCGTCGTGGATGTACTAGGTCAATAGTCACACTGATAAGGTCCAATCAACATCGCTAGAATGGTCATAAGTCTTTCACATATCATTTCTGCCGACTGCTTGCCAAAGCTCAAGAAGCCTGCAGTAACACCTCGCAGTCCTCAACCAATTATATTTATGTATATCATCGGCATACGCGAGCAGCATGTGACTTTCTGTTTAAGATAGTACCAGTCGTGTTTACTGCAGTCTTCCGCATGATCATTTCCATTATGATGTTAAAGAGACTGCATGACATACTATTGCCGTGCCTAAAGCCTTGCTTTGTATAATGGCTCTCTTCGATTTTAGCTAAAGTCTTCGTGTTATTCACTGCCATTCCGCAAAGTCGTATCAGCTTCGCGGGGATACCAAACTGAACGATAGCATCTTATAGTTTCTGTCGTATCGGACTGACGAATGCGGGCTTTTTAATCGATAAAAAGATGGTTTAACATGCTTTCTATTTTATATTCACAACAAACGGCACCTACTTGTTTATCGACAATTACGAACGTCACTGTTTGAGAAGCTTTTACTGGACATACCGATTTACTGCAACGATGTTGTCGACAACATCGTGGGGGCCGGTAATGAAAGAAATATGTAGATAACTGGAGCCGGGAATCGAACCACGGATCACCCGCATGGTAGTCGAGTGTTCTAACCACTATGCCACGACCGGTCCCAAGGTCCCAGGACCTTGTCAGTTACGGGTAAAATTATAATCCCTCGGTATTTGCTGCACACCCTTTCATCGCCCTTCTTAAGCTCAGGACATAAAACACTTAGATTCCAATCATCGGGCATTCATTCCTTAAGCCAAATAATGTTTTTGAGTTGATGCATTTACGAAGCCAGCTTATCGACGCTGCCATCAAAATCTCTACTGGCTGTCTATAGGCTCCCTCAACTATATTATTTTTTAGCTGCGCCATTGCCTCGGTAATCTTGTTGCCGCGGCAATCTACTCCACCGTCGATGACTGGCTTGATTTCGTCACTGCCTTTAGAAACGAGCAGAGAAATTGTTGCCTCCATGTTACCAGTACACTCTGCGTGTTCAGATTTTCATATCTGTTCTTACAGGTGGGGATCCCTGTTCCAAAAACCTTTGTTTTTTTTTCCTTTTGGTAGAACTTTTGGGCTTTACCTCCATTCCTGTACTTTTTGATATTCCGGCTCTCTCTCTCTCTTTTCTTCGATAGAAGTTTTTACCGCTTGAAGAGATGCTTTAGTTCCCTCCTATTCTTCCCATTATATCACTCCGTTACCGCACGAGTTGCCATTGGCTGCAATTTTGTCCTGTATGTAACATACTTTTCCTGAGACTTAGCGCGAAAAATAGGAATGTTTTTTCATAACCCAGTGCATTCGTTGTGGTAGTGTTCATAGAATTCGCAATATGTTGCCACTGTGTGTCGGAAACATCGCACAAATTCATTTGAAATCCATTTATAAATACAATCTAAAAATACTGCTATTCCCCTTAAACTGTACACGCTGTAGTTCCAAACCACATTTAGCAATTTTAACACGAAACATCACTCTGAATATCTCGTCATCCATAATACGCCCTACCTATAGTAGTCAACTTCTCGCTCACAACTTTATAAATTTATCATTATTTATTTCAAATGTAATTTATCTACAAACTATTGGTTTTTACTGTTAATAGAATGTTACACATTCTTTAATAAGAAAATAAATATATTATTTTAAAGTCTATCCTAATTGGATCTATAAATACTTTATTAGATTAACAAATATATATTTATATTTCCCATGAAATTAAACAAATTGAGTGTATCCTTTCACTTATCGCAATATGTTAAACAAATTATTGCTGCAATTCCCTGGAAATTGTCTAAACAACATTTTCACAATATTTAACTACAAATTAGCAAGTGTTGTAACTTTAATATTTCATTACAATTCAAACAAACTGTCACACTTACCTACTTTTGAGATTTGTTTAAAACAAAAACTTTTAAGTTCAAAACTACCAACTATAAACTATTTACATAATACATTTGTGTGTGTTAGTGATGAAAATAGACTATGTTAGTGTTTTGTCATTTCGAATGGAACAGGACGAAATTGTCCTGCAGTTGTCATAGACTTTGTTTTATGACCAACATTTTTAGCTATTTAGATAAGGAAAATAGTTTTTGGTTACAACGAAAAACAACAAATTCCCATTCCATTTTTTTCCATTTAATTGTTAGATAAACTAAAACGAGCTCAACATTGTTGGAGTTACCGTACAGGTAGTTGCTGCCACGTGTACAAAAATGATCTATTACAAATTGTTAATGTTTCGAATTGTTGCCAAAACTAAAAAGAGAAAGGTCACAGATATTAGCATGATAACAGCGTAGCAGAGTTGTGTCAATCACGCACAAGATGGAGGTATGATTCAAGGATATATGTTTGTTAATATTGGGGAATATAAGACATTCGTTATTGGTAATCTATAATTAATCACTACAATTATTAACATTAATGGCCATATGATATAAAAAGCAATAATGAGTGCGGTTATATAAAAAGATACTAATCTGTTATTATCCAGACATTTCAATAATGTCTATAAAACATAAATTTCTTGCCTAAAGTTTGGTACGTTTGCACACCTAGCGCCATCAAGTTGTTCGCTTGAAACAACTGTGTCCAGGGATATTTGATGGTAAGCAGAATGATTAGTAATTACTACTTCCCTTATCTTATCTTAATTCGAAAGAAAGATTTTCAAAACTGCAATTAAGTCGCCAAACGTAAAAACGTATCACTGCTACTACTGTCACACTTTTGTTTCGTATGTTCAATATCACAAATATAACGATACAGTTGGGGGAATGCGGGATTTTCTTATTTGAGATTTCTGATCGCTATTCACTTGAGCATAGCCAGAATTTCTCTTTGGAGGTCCCCAAGCAGCTCACAACGTCCGATAAATTACGTGTCATGCCATGTCATGCCATTGAACATCCGTTCAGAGATAGCAAGTATGAGAAGGCGCAATATCTAAAAAAACTTAATTTCCCTTTACAACCCATGAATGAGATATGGGATAGCTTCTCGCGTTGTTGTGAATTAACACGCTTTCTATTTTAGATTCACAATAAACGACACCTACTTGTTTATCGACGAATGCGAACGTCGCTGTTTGAGAAGCTTTTACTAGACATGCCGATTAACTCGACACTTATACTGCGAAGTTGCCTTGGACAACAGTCGAGGGGGCCGGCAATGAAAAGAAAAAATGTAGATGACTGGAGGCGGGAATCGAACCCGGGATCTCCGTGTTCTAAAGGCCGGCTCCGGTGCAATATCGGGTAACCTAAATGTCATGCTACCACCGATGCGTCTTAGGAAGTAGGTTACAAAAGTTCCTGAAGCCCCAAACAAAGGCTTTCTTAGTTGCCTTGGCAGCCCTAAGAAACTAGAATCGGGCGCGGTGGGCTAAAAAGCCACTCTCCTTAAACAAAAACAACAATTTTGAAAACATTGAGTAAAGAAAACACAAACCCCCGCAAACATTATATGGACCATAATTTAAGGATATGAACCTGGAATGTCCAAACTCTCTAGTGAGATGGTGCCTTTATTCAATTGGCGTATGACCAAATACAAAGCTGACATCAACGCCACACAGGAAATGCGGTAGGCGGGACAAGGATACATACGACGAAAGAACTGTGACATCTTTTCAGCTGCAATGCAGAAAGAGACGAATTTGGACTTCGACAATTGTTCTAGTGATTTAATACTGTAAGTGACCGAATAGCCACTATCAACAACAAAACGTCCTGACTCGTTCAAGACTGGTTACCTTTGCGTCTGCCAAAATAAAGATATTAACAAGGCAGCATGGATATCCCCTGATCAAAAGACAGGCACTTCTCAAGCGTATTGGACGTGCGTGTTATGTGCGGTGCAAATATTGACTCGGATCACCACCTAGTTGCAGCCAAGAGACGCACGCTAAAAATTCTCGTAACCAAACCAACCAACTCTCCCAATTACTTTACACAAATACTCAAATGCTGATATGTAGGCGACACCTTCGTACTCCGCTCGTTCGCGAAGGCAATATAACTGTCAAAATTACGCCAATCATCAACGACGCAGTAGAACGTCTACCACCGGGTCAATACAAGATCAGCTTAAAACTAACAAATTTGAGCGAGCCAATGGACTACTGAGCTGGCAACGTACATGTACCAGTTCATAAACACGATTTGGCTTAAGGAATACATGCCCGATGATTGGATTTTGAGTGGTCTATGTTCTGTGCTTAAGAAAGGCGAGCCAAGTGTGGGTGCCAGCTGTCGTGGGATCAGCATTTTACCCATCGCATTCAAGGTCCTGTCCAGAGTGTAATGTGAAAGACTCAAGCCCATCGTAGCGAACATGATTGGACCTTATCAGTGTTGTCTTAGATCTGGTAAATTTACGATCGTTCAGATATTCACATTACGGCAACAGCTGAGGAAGTCCTGAGAAATGCAGGTCGACACCTATCTTCTGTTTGCCCATCACAAAGCTGCATTCGACAGTCCAATACGACAGATACTATCAGGTGCTGTGGTTGAGTTTGCTATCCCCGCGCAGCTAATACGACTTTGCGGGACGACACTGGCCGCCACGAAGTCTTCAGTGAAAATAGGTAAAAATCTGATAAAGCCATTTTCTATCAAGAGAGGCTTTAGACAGGGTGATAATCTGTCATGCGATCTCCTTAACATCTTAATACAGGTAATACAGGTGCAGAAAGCTGCTGTAAATGCGAATGGTACCATCTGTAACAAAAGTAACATGCTAATCGCGTATGCCAATGATATATATATTATATTGATAGAGGACTGCGAATTGTTACTTCTGCCTTTTCAAGCATTGAAAAGCAGTGAGCAGGAGTGGGTCTGATGATAAATAAGGACAAACTGAAGTTATTTGTTTCAACACACAACTTTGAGGTGCTAGATGATTTTGTCTACCTTGGAGAAGAACATGTGGATGGCTGCAGTAAACACGACTGGAACCATCTTTAATAAAACATTATCGCGTATACAGATGATATAGATATTATTGGACGTGGATTGCGAGATGTTCCTGTAGTCTTTTCAAGCATTGAAAAGAAGTCGGAAGAAGTGAGTCTGGTTATTATTGAGGACAAAACGAAGTTATTTGTTTTAATGAACAATGAGCCTACTTATTTAGTACGCTGCGTGAACATTGACAAATATACCTTTAAAGTGGTAGATGATTTTGTCTACATTGGCGTTGCCGCAAAAAAATTATTAATGGCAGCCTGAAAATCAAGAGACGAGTATCGATTGCAAACCGCTGCTGCTATGCGCTAATCAAGCGACTTAAAGACAAAGCCCTCTCTCGACGAACAAACATCTCTCGATCTCTGCCAGACACTAATCCTACATATCTTGCTCTACAGTACACAATCCTGGCTTATGACACAAGCAGCACAATCTATTCTGAAAGTCTTCTAGAGAAAAAATAAACAACAAAAAAGAAGTTTAGCAAATGGTATTCCATAGAGACTGGTTGTGAAGTTTTTCGAGTCTATTCGCTCAATAAAGAATTTTCAATTTGCTGTGGGATTCTAGTGCATACAACTTGATGAACAATTTGCAATCATTGTACCAAAGTCTGCTGATGAGGATTCGTGGCTGAACACGAATTAGCTAAATGGCATTATAAGAATATCATTCTGCTATAAATTCTTTCAAAACCAGTAATTAAGTTTCAGTCGGGAAAACCGATATTCATATTCATTCATTCTTCAATCTCCGCAAAAACATAAAATTTCTAGTATAGCTTTACAATTTACAGAAATTGGCACGATCGCGATGGGTGTATTGATATTATTACTAGATTTGGATGGAGGTATCAAAAGGGGGTTGGCTTAAAAAGTCCTGAATCGAATTTTTTTCACAGAAACCTAGGGCCTAAAGTGACTCCTTCTATGTTTTGCACTCAAATGATATACATACCCTTCTAGGGTGAGGTTATAATAAAAAGAAAATTCTACGCAAAATATTTGAACCCATCATCGTTAACGGCGTGTACCGTCGTTGAATGAACCATGAGCTGTATAACGACATCGGCGTACTGAGAGCGTTAAAATAGAACGAATGCGTTGGCATGGACACGTTGTACGAATCCAGCTTCTGCTGTAAAAGTCGTCGGCAATAATTGCGATAAGCGATGAGAGGTGAAATAGCTGTTATATAAACTTAGTGTGACGAACTAAATACAGAGAGCAAAAGACCACAACACAAAATGTGATATCATATTTTAAGCTATTATCGAAATTATTTTCTCAACATCAACGTCCAGTCGTGTGGCACCCATACATCGAGCTTCTTTTTGAATCCAAGCTTCTTCAAATGGTTTATAACGTTTTGATGACTCATGCCCAGCTCTTGGCCGAAGCTACGGCTGCTACTTTGTCGGTCTCTTTCGATCAATTCAGCGATTTTATCGCAATTTTCGACGACAGGCCTTCCGGACCGTGGCGCATCTTCGATCACCTCTGCACCAGAACGAAAACGTTGAAACCATCGTTGTGCGGTGGAAATGGAAACTGTATCGGGCCCATAAACTGCACAAATTGTATTGGCAGCATGAGATGCATTTTTGCCTTTATCGTAGTAGTACTGTAAAATATACCGTATTTTCTCTTTATTTTGCTCCATGTTTGCGACGCTATAACTCACGAACGACTAAAAACAAACAACAATAAATCAAACACGTGTTAGCGCGTGAAAAGAGCTTTCCAAAAAGCTCTATCGTGAACCGATGCGAAGAATACAACTAGAACTACGCGCTTGCAAAGACAAGCTTGCGGAAATACCGCAAGACTTTTTTGACAACCTTATATGTTATAACACCATATATCGATACCAAAAGCATTTACTAGACCGTCACTAGACTCAAAATGCCGCCAATGACATTGAGCCTACCGCCGCTCACTGAAATATTTTCTGTGTTCCGTTCAACCTTGCATCCATGTAGCAAATAACTGATTTTTATGATTTTATCGACATTATCAGCACTTTTTTCTTACCTACAAAGCCAACATAAGTTGGGAGGTACACCATATCCTATAATTTACAACATTTTCACCGATTTCCCTAATAATTTTCCACTATGTTGTCATACCTTTCCTAAGACATATGAGTATAATTTGTAATCTAGACTAGATAACATTTGAAATGTTTTGCTGGTAAACTGCTTAGAACTTACAACATTATAAGGATGCCAAATGAGGAATGAAGATGATGACGAGAAAATAAATATGGAGACAAAAAGAAACAAAAACAAAACAAGCAGCAGAGATAAGATAAGATGTTGTAGTACACAAGTACCTTAATGTAACACAAACACGGCGATGAGAAAGTACGAGAGATAATAGGTCAGAAGCGGAGCTTACGAGTTGAAAGGCCTTTTTATACACTCACACTTAGGGAAGAGGGTACATATGAATATATTGTTTGACATGGGAAAAAGTATAAGGCAATAAGGGATACGTGTAAGGCTCCAAGTATCTTAAGGCCAAATTCGTTTTAAGTCTTTTTAAGACGATTGAGCCATGTCCGTTTGTCGGGCTGGCTGGTGGGCAGGATAACTCGAATAAACCGTAGCTGATCCTTATGCAAATTAATCAGTATTAATATTTTTCAAAACGAAGTATTGGAATTGTAAATGCGAAGAATAGCATTACCCATTGTCGTACTAACCATACAAATTTATATCCTTTTTGTGTTATAAATGTTTCATCCATAACTTCCAAAATAATAACTGGAGGATATTTCAATTTGGTCAATTTTATTATATTGTAATAGTATACATATCCTTCAAAAACTGAAGCCTTTGCCACACCTCCCTTGGTACCTCTTATACAGATGACCGAATTGACTCTCATAGTTTTATATATTAATATTTTCTGTAAATGCACTGAACTCAGACATATTTTTCTTAAGATATAAGCCCTTTGGAATTTGAGTCAGAAAAGGATATGGACTAGTATATCGGGCGACCACTTCTGGTACCTATTTGTGGAAAATTAGTATTTCTTCCATAATTTCTAAACGGACATTTGGAGGACATCCAAATTTAATGAAAGACAAACGTTTGGAGAACCGAACCGTTGCAACTCCCCCTCTGTTGGGGTTGCACAAATATTGGGTGTCGGTTATACATTAGACACCTTTAGTGCCACTTTAGGGGTAGTTGCAGCTCTGGGAGCAAATTTTATAAAAATTTTCATCTTTGTATGGGAGTTACAAGTTACAATTTATTTCACAATAACAATTTGTAAAAATTAAAAAAATTGTTTCGGCACCACCTTAAGGGTTGAAGATAGAGGGTAGATATATTCTAAAAAACTATTGGTGTTGCAAAAATATTGGGTGTCGGTCATGCATTTGACACCTCTAGATGCACATTTGAGGGATGTTACTGCACTAAGAGCAAATTTAATGAACATTTGATTTTTGTATGGGAACTCCCTTAGTTATTGAAGATGCGGGGTAGGTTTGTTTGGGGAAAAATTTAGAAGGAAAAAATTACTGGGGCTCGGTCATATGTATATTTGAACCATCTAGAAGGTAAAAAATCAAATAATTCTATGGAGCCACCCTAAGAATTGAATATAGAATGTAGGTTTGTTCTAAAAAAGTGTTGGGGTTGCAAAAACATTGGGGGTCGGTCATTCATTTCACACCTCTCTGGGCACTTTTAGGACAGTTAGAGCGGTTTGAGTAAATTTTATAAAAATTTGATTTTTGTATGGGATCCTCCTTAGGGGTTGAAGATAAGGGGTAGGTATGTTTGGGGCAAATGTTAGAAGGAACAAATTACTGAGAGTCGGACATACATTTCACCCCTCTAGAAGGCACAGTGGAAGCGATAGAAGCTGATTGAAAAAAAATATTTAAATTTATGGGAACCAATGTAAGGGTTGAAGATAGAGGGTAGATATGTTCAGAGAAAATGTTGGGGTTGCAAAAATATTGAGGGTCGGTCATACATTTGACTCCTCTAGGGGCTCGGTTAGGGCAGTTAGATAGGTGGGAGTAAAATTTATAAAAAATCAATTTGTGTGTGGGAGCCCTCATAGGGGTTGAAGATGGGGGACAGGTATGTTTGGGGAAAATTTTAGGAGGAAAAAAATTACTGGGGATTTTTGATTTTGTTCGAAGTTACAAGACCTTTTTAAAGACTGTTTTATTTAGATTAGACGTATTTCTATCATTTAACTAAAATAAATTTTAACACAGTACAACACATGATTTTGGGACTCAATTCTGAAATCTGCACGTGAAAGTATCCCCAAAAATAAGAAGTTCTGCATCATTCGTTTTGTCAATTTACATGCGATAATAATTTAATATCGATTTGAAGTTAGTAGGTATCGAATAGGGTAATTTGTGACGGCTCTTTGTTTTATTGTTATATGGTGGCGTATGATTATTATAAGTAATACTCCACGTAAATCATACGCCACGGAGTACAACAGTTTTATTGATGCAGAACTTCTTTTTGGGGATACTTTCACGTGCATTTCTCAGAATTGTGTCCCAAACCAATGAGCTGAAAAATGTTGTACTGTGTAATGATTAATGAAATATTGTTATTAATATGTAAATCATATTGTAAAACCACTAACATGTTCTCGCTGATACTTCGAATGCCTCTTTACCACAACACCTTGTCAATTTCGCCCCCCACCTTGTAAAGTAGTGAGTTCCAGTGCTGTTTTGTTGTTGTTTCCATGTACTTACTGTAATACTTTTTTTTGCAGCACAACAATCTACTCCTTTATAAATTCCATACCAAAAACAGAATCCTTAAGAATGATGAAGGACATTTTTAAACTGCAATCTTCTTTAGCTACAACTAGAGCTGCTGCCAGCCTCTTTTGCTTTCATTCATGTTTAGCCTGCCTTCTACTAACACCCCCTCCACTCTTCCAAACAACACACGCTTTACCTTCCCTGTAAGAGCAAGACCTCGCCAGCATCTTAAGATTGAATGAATGACGGCGTCGGCGACGTAGGTGTGTGTTTACTTGAACTCCTTACAACAACAAAATGTGACACCAAAAGGAAGAGAACAAACAGCAACTACACGACGAAAAAAACAATAATAAGACTAATAGGAGACACGAATATAAGGGAAGGCATAACAACATTGTAAAACTATTATTCTAAACACGTACGGAACACAACAAGTCGAGCGACACCACCAACAACAATAGCTTAGGAGACAAAGCTTAGAAGTGGAAAACAAAAGAACAAAAAAAATAAAACAAAACAAACAACAGTCAGGATAACAATTTTAGCTGATGTTAATACAAAACTTCACCTCCGCCCCTACTAAGGCTACATAATATCGACAATTACAAAGGCAACAACATAACTATATACACAAAACAAATGTGATAGCAGCATTAAGAGAGAGAGAGAGAGAGTGAGTGCGGGGCAGTGCAACTTAAACTTTTTATCCAAATGCGTAAAATGTAGCTAAAACACTTAACAGCAATTGTATGATTATTGTTGTTAAAAACAAAATGTATCCAATTATTCATACAAACACCGCAACACTTATAATGCCGATGTAGCCACTACTGCTGCTGCTGCTGCTGCTGCAACCACCTTCAACCATATAGCTAACGCTCCTTTTAGCTATTTCGCCCCTCCCATTTACCCAACACTCACTCTTTCTGTCCAGCAATACAGAGCAACATCGAAGGTAATTGTTGTTGGCCAAAAAAACAAAAGTGCCATTGTCGATTTGTTGTTCGTTTCAGAGTTTTGTAATAAAGACACGGGGGACAGAGGCAGTCACACAGAAACAGAGAGAGCGAGAGCGAGAGCTAGGGATTGTAATGAAAGGTATGAATTGATGGCAATAGCAAGCACTACAATTGTTGGCAATGAGTGGTATCATAATCCTTGAAGACAATGTAGTAATAACAATTCAGAAACACAGGTTTAGTGTAATGAATACTGTTGTTGTCGTTGTTGTTGACGTTGGTGGGCCAGGGATATTCATTTTTGATATTTTTTTCGTAGAAAGGCGGGAACGTTGTCTCACTATTGTACGTATTTTTGGTTATGACACTAATATTTCCTAAGCAGCATAAAGTCATAGAAAGAAAGAAACTTGTGCTGTATAATTAACGGTCACGGAAGTTGTTGAGTTACTTTATCAACGTTTGGTGTATGTGTATTTGAACTTATTTTTAACTAAATTAAACGAAAATCAAGCGGCAAATCTATTTTTGTTGTCTAAGATGTCGAAGAGCTTTGGAAAACATCGATTTTTTTCCCGATAGTGCGGCAGAAGAGCCTTTAACCTCGACCAAGCAGTTACCGCTAATGGTGTTCGCTTTTGCGATATGATAACGGACTTTTTGTGGCCAGAAATTTAGGATATGGACCTGGATGATATGTGGTTCTAAAAGGATGCCACTTGCCACACAGTCAACGGCTCCATTGCGCATGAAAATAATTGACCGCATTATCTCACGTAGGGGTGATTTTATTTTCCGACACGATCATGTAATTTAAAACCGTTGGACTTCCTTTTATGGAGATATTTATATAAAACTAGACATATTAAATTTGACAGACGGGATTTTATTTTTGGATCAGTGGGCGTGGCAAGACTGTATTTTAATTCTAGAGTGATACAATTTGATACCCAGATAGTACTCGGCTGTACGAATATGTATATGTAAACGAAATTGTAATTCTAGAACTGAGGGGGAGGGGGCCGGTAAAACTGTATTTTAGCCGTAGAAAAATAAAATTTGGTACACAACACAAATATGAATACTGTGACTAAATTTTAATTTTCAATCTGTAGGCGGAGGGGGCGTGGCAAAACTGTATTTCGGTCCGAGAAAAATAATATTTGGTATAAATATAGTACTCGGTAACAAGGTAATATGAATATGCAGACGAAATTTTCATTTAGGATCATTGGACGGAGGGGGCGTGGCAAAACTGTATTTTAGTCCTAGAGAGATAAAATTTGGTATACAAATAGTACTCGGCAACACGAATATAAATATGCAGACGAAACTGTAATTCTGGATCAGTGGTTGGAGCGGGCGTGGCAAATCTGTATTTTAACCCTAGAGAGATAAAATTTGGTGTACAAATAGTACTCGGCAACACGAATATAAATATGCAGACGAAATTGTTATTCTGGGCCAGTGGGCTTATGGGGCGTGGCAAAGTTGTATTTCTGTTCTAGTGTGTAATTCCGGATCAGTGGGCGGAAGGTTCGTGGCAAAATTGTATTTTTGTCGTAGAGAGATCAAATTTATACTCAAATAAGACTTGGCAACACGAATATGAATCTGCAGGCGAAATTTTTATTTTCAATCAGTTGGCGGAGGGGCGTGGCACAACTGTATTTCAGTCCTAGAGAGATAAAATTTGATACCCAGATAGTACTCGGCAACACGAATATGAACGAAAAATGAAAAATATGAAATCTTTTCACTTTTTTCAGCATTACTTTAAGGGAGTCCAAATTGTTCACTTACAATGTTCTCCAAAATTGTGGCCACGGTAACGTTAAACAACTTTCGTGAACATATCAACACATTCTAGAACGTGTCTAGGCACCCTAAATTGCTCATAAAAACCACTATGGGACCGGTTTTTCGTACCTTTCCGCACTTATGAGCCAGTAACGTCTACTATCAACTGATTTTAAATTTCTCAGTGGATTTGGAAAGAAGAGACTTGGTCTTTCCAACGACATATGTAGTTGTATTGGTGACTAGCCATATCTATCGGTTTTTGCTACGAAATTGCAAACTTTTTGATTTTTTCACTATTTTTTATGTTTGAAGTTTGTATCAACTATTTTATAAGCACACCCTAATGTTTACTATTTTATTCACAAATTCCATGCTTTCATGAGTAAAACGCATACTTGTCTTACTTATTTCAGTGTACTTTAAACCGGATGGAAAAAGGTTGTCAATGTTACTGCCTTACATGAACAGTTACGCCAAAACAATTTTATGGGCGCGACAAAAGCGCCAGATTCTGTTTTTTTTCATAATATTGTAAAAGGGACAATTTCAGCTATTTATATGGGAGTTATCAGTTCACTGACCAAATTTCATTATTCACTAAGTGACCCTTTTCCAAAAATAGGTCATTTTGTATGGGAGGTATACCGATATAATCTATATTCATTCCTCATTAAAATTTTCATTAGCGTACATCTAACGAAAACTCTGACTGAATTCAGTGTATTTACAAAAAAGATATGCATGTAAAACAATGGGGTCAATACGGTCATTTGTATGGGAGGTACAGATGGGGTGTGGCAAAGGTTTCGGTTTTCTTAGGGTTTGTCTACTATTATTTATTTTTTCAGTCTACTGATATATATCTTACAGACTAGTATACAAAGTTAGTTATGGAATACATTTAATTAAAAATTTTAAACAAATTTAATTTAAATTGATTTTTTTGCAAACTAAAACCCAATATCGTCGAAAAACTGTTGCAAAGTTTTAAACACCTTGTTATTGGTTCATTAATACCATGGTGGAAAATCTTCATAAAAAGCCTTTCTACCCGCAATTCACGGGGAGGAGAATGCAAAATTACCAAATCAGACAAATCATTGCATTTAATTACATTATTCAAAATATTGAAAATAAACATTATAGAATAGCTAGATCTACGATCCCTTAAAGATTGTAGACCTAGGAGTTTTCGCCTATTTTCATATGTAGTTCCATCTAAGCACCAACAAATTTACAGAATATCTTCTGGATTCTTTCAATTCTGTCTGAATGAATTGCATAAAATGGGTTCCATATTAGAGAGCAGTACTCAAGATTGCTTCTAACAAATGAAACATATAAAGCCTTCAGAGTACGGTGATTTTCAAAATCTTTAGCATTTCTTTTAACGAAGCCCATCATTGAATAAGCCTTAGAAGTTATATAATCAATATGTCTATTAAACTCTAGCTTTGAGTCAAATATAACACCTAGGTCTTTAACTTCATAAACTCTCTTTAATGTATAATCTCCAATGGAGTAATTAAACAAAACTGGATCTCGACTGCGAACATTCAGACCTAATTGGTTTTTACTACACCATTCATTTAAAGCACAGAAGTCACTCTGTATCTTAACAGAATGATTTATATTTGAAATTTCCGCGAACAACTTTAAATCATCCGCAAAAAGGAGAGGTTTACTGAACTTTAAACAATTCGGTAAATCATTAATAAAAAACAAAAATAATAAGGGTCCTAAATGCGTTCCCTGCGGGATCCCTGAAAATGCATTAATTTAAATGCTGGAATACCAAGATCCCATTTTAACTATAAGTTTCCTATCCAATAAAAAACTTTTGAAAAATTTCGATAATTTTCCATTTATACCATATTGACAAAGCTTATACAACAAAATATCATTACTTACTGAATCGAATGCTTTTGCAAAGTCAGTATAAATAACATCGACCTGTGTCTTATTCTCCATAGAGGTTTAAATTTTAAAATATAATTAGATAACCAAATTCAAATATCGTTTTGTATGGGAGGTATCAGAACGGATGGGCTATTCTGCCCATTTATAATCCCATTACGTAATTTTGGAAAATATTAATACTGGTAAATAGTCATATCGAGCAGTTAATGTTCACTCGAGTTACCCTGCTCACCAGCCATCCAGCCAGCCAGCCGGACATACGGACATATTTTAATCGTCTTAAAAAGTCCTGAAACGAATTTGGTCTTAAGATACTTGGGGTCTAATTCATCTTCTTTAATGCGTTACACTTTTTCTCATATCAAATGATATATACCCTCATCCCTAAGGGTGATGCTATAAAAAATGTAAATATTAAAATATTGAATTCCGATACACTAAGTGCTTTAATGTACCAAAAAGTAAAATTTGTTATACCAAAAAGTACCTTTATTAAACCAAAAAGTACACTTATATTAACAAAAAGAACAATTCATTATACCAAAAAGTACATTTATTGAAACAAATTTATTGTAACAAAAAGTTAAATTTTTAGTACCAAAAAGTACTTGTTTTGCTCAAAAGAGCACATGTAAGGCAGTTACTTGAGGTAACAAATTGTTCAGAGAGAGCATAAGTTCGGAACTTGAAATCGCGGTATTGCCGGGCCTACTAGTATATCTAAGTAATGTATACAAATAGATGTACATTTTAATGACACCACTAACTGTGAAAACGGTTCGACCGATTTATACCATAATTTAAGTGTAAGTTAGGGACGGTCTGTAGATATTTTAAGTTAAATTTTTTCCGAAATCGTGCGTGTGGTTCTGAAGATATAAAAATTTTCCCCATATAACCCCATACAAATCTGTATATCTATATAAGACCGGGTCACGAAAAAATTACGAAAGTCGAGGGCAAATGTTAATGAACATCGCTTTATAGGTCTCGACGATTGCTATATTGGTCCTATAGATGTCGCTGACGTACGACATCATTCAAAACAGATTCTCCTCCTAAAAATTAAAGCCCTTTAAAGCCAAGAATATTTTGCTTTGGAACTATAAAGCTATATAGAGCTTACAATGACTGATGAACCGTCTGAGGTATATTTTTGCAAAACTAGAAAGTCGTGAACATAACTTGAGTCGCGCCAAAAATAAAAACAATATTTCGTTGTTAACTAGATTAAAAAGTATTATCCCAGGAAAATATTTAATTTTTTTTTCGATGTCGCTAAACGTATGCAATAATTTGAGCTACAAAGTATGCAATCATTAGTATTCAACTTTTTCCGACAGCGTCAAGAAGTATGCAATAATTTTCGATAATAATGCAAACAACATAACAAAAATATGTGTTAATACTGTAAAAAGATCTTGTCATACGTATCTTTTAATATAAATAAAACTGTACAGTTCCAAAACAAAATGTTCTTGGTTTTTAAAGGGCTTTAATCTTAGGAAAAAAAAATCGTATTTTTGGTGGTAGAAACTGCATTAAATGAGACCTTCATTAGAGAATGATGCCACACGTGAGCGACATCTATACGTAAGCGATATCTACAAAAAAGCATCTATAAAAAACGATTTTGGCTGTATTTTCGAGGGAGGATAAAATTTTTTATGTTGTCTCGAGGTTTTCTTTTAAATTTGCCCTCGACATTGGAAAAAAATTGTATATGGTGACCCGGTCTAATCTATATATATAAAAGGCGTGGGTGAGTGACTGATCACTCCCCAGCCCAAACGGCTAAAGCTAGAACGATGAAATTAGGAATGTTGGTTCCATTTATGACGTAGGCGCACTAAGACAGGATTTTTGGAAATTCGGACTGGAAGGGGGTAAAATAGGTACCGCCCCATACAACTAGAATTTTGAAATAGCTGTATCTTTTAAACCATTATAGGTACAAAGTTGAGATTTGGTACGTATGCCGGACGTATAAGAAAAAATACTTTATTTGCCGACAGGGGGCGGTGCCACGCCCCTTTTTAAAAATAGTTATATTGGCCAATTAAATGTACCGATTGCAATTATATTTTCTTTGTGTGATACTGTCCATAGGGTCTCTGTCATAGGCTACATGAAAACATAATTGGACAAAGGGGCGTGGTACCGCCCACACAAACGGAAATTTCAATCGGTAAAAACCCAAGAGATATTAGAGCTATGAAGATGAGATTTGGGAGGATGAGGAGAGAGGATCAAGTCTCGCTGGAAAATGGGCGGTGCCACGCCCCTTTTGAAAAAGTCGTTATCAGGGCGATATAAATGGACCGATTGCAATGAAATTTTTACTGTGTAAAATTATCCATAGGGTCTCGATCATAGCCTAAAGGACAACTTAAATAGATAATGGGGCGTGGCACCGCCCACACATACCGTACTTTAAATCGGTCATATTTTAAGAGCCATTAAAGGTATGAAGATGAAATATGCTACAAATGTAAATGGTACATGGGGTTTCGTTTCGCTGGGAAATGGGCGTTACCACGCCCCTTTTAAAAAAGCGATTGTAATAACATATTCATAATCTATATATTTAAAATTGCTTACTGGATGTAGATAGAATGATGAAATTTGGGGTGGAACACCTTATCGAATAAAAGTCAGCTAAGAATAGATTTTTGGATATTCGTACTTTTAGGACACGCAGTTTTGCGTAAACAAAAAATCATCAAATCAATCGAAACATCATTACACATTTTAAGCAATACTGCACTTCGCTTTCTGATTTGTATGTGTATGTCTAAAAACGCAAAGCTCTTTATCTATACATGTAACAGCACAAGAAGCTGTCTTCGCTCGCGAGCTCAAGCGGTGGGCATAGCTGTTTAAGGGGTAATAATTACCTGACCAATCGGCATAAGTGATAATATCAGAAATTGATATGGGAATGCTCACTATCAAAATGGATTGATGGTTTTTTGATATCCGATGTTTCTGGGTAAAAAAAAAACGAAAAGGAGATACAAATTTTACTATCGCCCAGACCAAACGGCTAATGATTTAATCATGATAATTGATATGGGCTTGCTCCCTATGGAATTAGAACGAAGCAAGGACGGATTACTAAATTCTCACCTTTTAGGGGTTAAAAAAGGCCGAAAAGGGATAAGTCGGTACTTTACGGCTAAAGGAATAGTCGCAAAAATTAAAAACATTTTAGTTGTGCGATGTGAAGTAATATTTCGAAATCCGTTCCTTAGTTGTAACAATACCGTAAATCGGATAAAACTGGTATTACCGCATATGTCGTATAGGTAAAGATATAAAACTGTATATATAATTGCTCCCTACTGATGGAGTTTTTAGAAATTCGAACATTTAGGGTTAAAAAGGCCGAGAAGAGATAAAACAGGTACCATTACCCAGACCAAACGGCACAATCTTTAATCGTATATCAACATACTTTCAAAAAAAATAGAGGGAGTACCAGTCCATTTTAGTTTAAAATTCGTAATTTTAGGGACAATAATGGACAAAAGCGGTACAATCACTCAGACCAATGGGATAAAGATACAATCACATAAATGGGGTGTTCGTTCGTCTTATGAAGTGTTTGCATTTTACCTATATTGAAGAATATTCATTGTAAGCACGGGTGAAGCAACGGGAGCCGGGAAAGCTAGTCTATATATAAAAAAGAGAGTGACATTATTTACTAATCTTATAACTCAAGAACGCCTAGACCGGTCGATCCACGAGTCCACTTTTTGTTTTAGAAAAATTTTATTTAAATAACTGATAATGTCATATTTTTTTTACTAGAAAAAAATTTCGGTTTATACAACCGAGGAACCGGTCTCGTGACTAGTGATGTACTGGTACATTCTCCCGTAAAGGTATTTGTACCCATATGATGTTTGTTGTAAAACGACAAAAAAATTTTCCACAAATACGGATTTTGTTAATATGTAAACAAGATTTGCGGGAATAAGAACAGCTGTGGCCTTTGATATTAACGTAATTCGGTGTTATTAACGTGAACACTGCTACGCTTTCGAAATTGTGTCGAAGAAGCATTAAAATTTCCAATGTATAAACGTTACTATGGTTGGGATAAAAAACGATTTTAAATTTTTTCACGCCAAGTACGACAATATTCCGGTCGGCAGCTTTGTGATTACAACATTTATATGTATTTTCAATATATTTAATTGTCAATTTAATATACAGCCACATCTTTTGCCTTGATGGGATTTTAAAAAAGTGTTTAAGTTTACCTTCCAAGTTTCCTTTTATTATGATTTTTTTCCGTTATATTCATAAAAACTTACCTAAAAAGAAACAAAAAAAGAAAAGTGGATATTATTATTCCGGTATATATATATGTTGTTTTCTATGTTAATGGATATTTTTATCATCGTATTAATATTATAAATGTGAATGTCTGTCTGTTTGTTTGTTTGTATATTTGTTGCTCAATCACACCTAAACGGCTGGACCGATTTCAATGAAATTTGGAATGCAGTTAGTGTACTATGTGGATATTACCGTATGCTATAAACTTTTTTTTAAAATTTGATACACACATAGTATTCGGCAACACATATATGGATTTAATTAATAACTCGAGTAAATGAAAAGATATTTAAATGAAAATTTAAACTTAAGTTTTTTAACGCATATACCTCTTATTCTCCTTATTTCCATTTTCTAGGTAAACTATATGTCATAGCTCCCATACAACTAACATTTTCTACAGTCTACAGGTTACAGTTCTTATATGAAGATATATTAAGTATGTATTTATCTTAACGTAAATCCCGTACTTTCTTATTCCTCGTACTTTCTTATTCTTATCAAGGGCTTCTTCACACATCGTTCCAATAGGTATGATAGTATGTCACATAGTTTAGTACATTAGTGATTCAGAAATTCTTGAAATGCGGGCTACCAAATCTGGTTGGCTGAAAAAACGTCTGGTTATTTCTATGAGAGGTACCAGAAGGGGTCAGCCGATATAGTCCATATTCCTTCCTAAGTTAAATTTCAATAAGCTTATATCTTGTACAAAATATGACCGAATTCAGTGTACCTACCAAAAAATGTATTTAAAACTATGAGGGTGAATCCGGTCATTTGTATGGGAGGTACCAGAAGAAGTGTGGCAAATACTTTGGTTCTCTCAGTATTTGTTAACTATTGAAAGCTAACACAGTGCAAAACATAAATTAGTGCCGCCTTCGTACCCAGATATTTTTGAAGTATATACCGAGACTAAAAAAATCCCCAAAGGATTTGGCCCCATTACATCGAAACATTTTTTTATGGATACTCCAATATTTTCACCCCAATATTATTTTTTGACCATTTTTAGGGAGTCCAGAGCAAAAAAAGTGTCAAATAGACCGACCCAAAAAAATTGCATCTAGTGCATGAAAATTGTAAAAATATGGGAAAAAGGCTATTTTTTTCATGATTTTTTAACCCTTTAGATATATATATATATTGATTTTTTAATTTCGGTAAGTGATATGTTGTTAGTTTGATCAGGTTAAGGAGTAGCTTGGGGTAGCAAATTGTTTACAGAAACATATTATAAGTACACGTCAAGTACGCAATAGCGAAGCATTGCCGGGTCCACTAGTATTAATATATATCTAAAGGGTTTGTGTGACTGAATGATCACTTCACTAATCTCATAGTTTAGATTGCTGAAGCTGAAACATTAAAATTTGGCAAGAAATTTTAATTTAATGACATAAAAACAGTATTAGACGGTAGTTATGAAATTCACACTTTTAGATAATGAACAGAGAAAAAGTAGCTAACATGGTATCAATCGCTTACACCTAATAGTTGAAGCTGCACCAGAATTAAAAACAACATAAATATTAGTCGCCACAATCTTCGTTAAACTACTGGCTGCCATCCAGTCTGCCATTGTCTTCTGCCCCAATGCTGACCTGGCGTAATTTAAAACAGTTTTTCTAACTGTCAATTTTAGATGCAAATATCGCACCCAGTGACTAGTTCGTGATGTGAATAAGCCACCTCTTCCAATTGCATTTGCACCACGTCTAATTCCACGAAGCCATCAAAGGCCACCATTAAAACTGATGACACCCCCTTGGCAAAGTAAACCAACATCTGCCGCCCACAAAAACACAGCACACCTCCCTCCCATTGAAATGTAATAAATCTTGGTAATTTTGTTGCTTCATCTTCTCTGGCCACAAGACAGAGTGTACAAATATACTGACAAACAGACAAAGGAGGCAAAACAATTGAAGACAATGTCGATGTGGTATTGTTATGCGACACTTTGTTTGCAACACGTTTTACACTTCATTGCATTTGTAATTTTATTTAAATAACTTTAGAGAGAACAAACAACTAGGACAATAACAACAACAACAACAACAGTGGCAGCGGCAGCAGTAGGACCAGGCAAGGATTGTGAAAAAAATAACAAGGAAAAATTTGCAAACTCTGGCAAACTCTGCAGAGGCGACAATGCAAGGCCATCAGATAAACAACAGGACCACAACAAGTTATGCCAAAATACCAAAGCAAAGGGTGAGACAATACAATAATGCGATAAAAGCGCAATAAGGTCATTAGATATAGAGCAATTATATATAATGTCATTAAAAGTTGAATCTTAAGTACCCCTTAAGGATGTGTAAGCATTTAAGAACTCTCCCTGCTGCAACTATGAAGCACATGTTGAATATGCTTAAGTATTTAATAATATTACTATGCCGCCCCCACTTCTCACTCTGTGAACACAAAAGTACACAATTTGGCCACCCGGTATTTGCCGTTTCTTTTTCTATGTATAAGAGAGGGAGAGAGGGCGATGTGGCATTTATAGCCTATTTATTCATTGAATCCTTGTTATTCATGCAAAACCCTTAGTTCTACTTAAACTTTTTGGTATGCGCTTTCCAAGACATTGCATGAACAGGCAAAGGCAAAAAACGAACTGGTGAGGAGCAAGCAAGGAGAGAGAGAGAGAGCGAAGGAAGCGATTTAGGACATTCTTGCACCACAGTTATTTGGATACTTTTCGTTTACATCACCCTTAGACCGACACATAAACATTCACGTACATTGCATAGAGTTGTTTTTTTGCTTTTTGAGAGGGTAACAAAAAATGCCTTTTAAGTGTTCCCAATTCGAGTAACTACTAGGTTATACTATGTACTGCTTCATGGTACACCCTCGCTTCCACCCCTCCCGACAAAATTTATATGGTACTACAAACACTTTTTAGTAGGTACTTATCCATGTGGGTCATTCATCGCCAAAATGGATTAAATTTATGGCGTACACAAATGGCCGATAATGTTTTCGGTGACACATGTGAGTGAATTATTAATTTTCAGTGGATTTGTTTTTAATATTAAATGGATTTTTATATAAAGATTTGTTAAATTTAAAGGCGAAGATATCCCGGTAAAAGAACAAAGAGTACAGAACAGAAATACTTAAAATATTAAAATCGATAACTGAATGTTATTAAAAGTTTTGACGCAAAATCTGCCTAAAACCAACAGCTATCACGCTACTCATCAACCCATCGCTGTACGAATCTCACTCCACATCTGGCCCATTTCCTAGAAAAGGTTCAACATGCAAAAGCTGCGGTAAATGTATTTTCAAATACCCGTCGTACATGATAATTTTCTGGATGCTTAGTATCGACGTCGACAACTGGTAACGGTACTGTAAATTGATTGTTTGTCGTTAGGTTTACATGCGCTGCACGTGACTATTGAAATGCGAAATAAAATGGAAAGGAACAGTATAGAAATATTTTGAATCTTTAACCAATATATACAATTTTTTTAAAGTTTGTTCAATACATTGTAACACCGACACACACACACAGACCACGACACAGAATACGAATTTTCTATTTACGTATGAGCAAATTCAAAAAGTTTTATTGGACGAGCAATGTAAAATCTTTGGGTGAACGTGGAAGTGCTTTAAAGTTGAAACTTGTTTACAATGAGGGATTTTTGGGAGAGATTGACAAAAATTATTGAAAAATTTAAAATGTAATTGAGAAAAATGAGATATGGCCAAGTTTTAATTTTTAGACTCACAAGTAGTAGAAATATTAAATTATTAAAAATATTAAAAATATTAAAAATATTAATAATAAAAAATTATTGAAAATATTAAAAATATTAAAAATAATTATATTTAATAATTATTAAAAATATTTAATTCAAAAATATTAAATATATTAAATTATTTAATATATTAAAAATATTACAAATATTAAAAATATTAAACATTAAAAAATAATAAAAATACTAAAAACATTTAAAATATTAAACATTTTATTATTATTAGCCTTTAAAACAACTTGACACATATATATATTTATATCTTAGTGCCTAAGTCAGAGGCCGAAATGATCAAAGATTTCCATTCGCTTCGATCTTGTGCGCACCGTCTCCAGTCAGTCCTACCAAGCAGCGTCAGTGATTCCTCCACCTGGTCCTTCCAACGTAGTCTCCCTCTTTTGCGCCGTCCTTCGAGGTCTTGATAGAATACCTTTCGCGCTGGAGTTTCCTCATCCATTCTCACGACATGGCCTAGCCAGCGTAATCGTTGCACTTTGATTCGCTTGACGACATCAATGTCGTGGTATAACTCGTACAGCTCATGGTTCATCCGAATCCTAAACTCGCCGTTTACGCAAATGGGATCATATATTTTGCGGAGTATTTTTCTCTCAAACACCGCCAGATGAGCTGCATCTGCCTGTGTAAGCACCCAAGATTCGGAGGCGTACAACATGACCGGTAAAATTAGTACCTGGCACAGCTGAACTTTGGTAGTTCGAGATAGGGTGGTGTTTATAAAGTGCTCGCGTAGTCCAAAGAAACACCTGTTAGCAAGCACTATTCTCCGTTTTATTTCGAGGCTGACACTGTTGTTCTTGTTCATGGCGGATCCAAGGTAGATAAATTTATCCACTACCTCAAAGCAATAGTTTTCAACGTTCACGCTGCGTCCCCAACGGGTGGACACTTTGTTCGATGATACCATTAACTTCGTCTTGTCCTCATTCACTGCCAAACCCATTTTCGCTGACTCCCTTTCAACTGATGAGAAAACAGCTGTTACCTCTCGCATCGTTCGACCGATAATGTCGATATCATCGGCATATGTGAGCAGCATGTGGCTCTTATTAAATATGGTGCCAGATATGTTAACCGCTGTTTTCCTTAACATCTTCTCCATCACTATGTTGAACAGCATACATGACAAACCGTCACCCTGTCTAAGACCTCTCGTCGTATCGAATGGTGCAGATAGATCCTTGCCAATCCGAACAGAGGATTGGTATTCGTAAGGGTACACCGGCAGAGACGAATTATCTTTACAGGGATACTGAACTCAGACATGGGTTCGTATAGTTGATGTCTGATTGAACTATCGAAGGCAGCTTTGTACTCGACAAAGAGGTGGTATGCGTAGATTTGCTTCTCATGGGTTTTCTCCAGAATTTGCCGCAGTGTAACAATCTGATTCGTCGTGGCTTTGCCTGGTCTAAAGCCGCAGTGATAAGATCCAATCAGGTTTTCTACAACTGGCTTTAGACGTTCACATAGTATGCTAGAGAGGGCTTTATACGCAATCGGTAAGAGGCTAATTACACTCACTACGGTCACCTTTTTTATAATTAGGACATAGCACACTGAGATTCCAATCCTCTGGCATGCTCTCCTGAAGCCAAATGTTCTCTATGAACTGTTGCATGCTTAAAACAAGCTCATCTCCACCCGCCTTAAACAACTCAGCTGGAAGACCATCAGCCCCAGCGGCCTTGTTGTTCTTTAGGTGGACACTCGATGTTATCATCTCGGATTGGCGCACAGTCTTCTTCCGTCAAGTTTTCACACATCAATAGGCTGCAGAAGTGATCTTTATATATTCTCAGTACGCTCTCGGAGTCAGTAACGAGATGACCATCCTTGTCTTTACAGGAGGGAAGACCTGTTCCATGTACCTTTCCTTTTACCTTCTGATAGAATTTTCGGGCTTCACCTCTGTTCCTGTAATCTTCAATACACACATTATTCCGCTCCTTAAGCTCTCGTTTTTTTCGCCTGAAGAGTCGAGTCGCCTCCCGCCTCTTCTCCCTATACTTTTCATGAACAGCTCGCGTTGCCATTGGCTGCAGTTTGGCCCTGTATGCAGCATATTGTTCCCGGGTGGCATCGCGGCATTCGTCATCGTACCAGGCATTATCGTTAAAGGGCTTCACATACCCCAGTACGGACCGCGCAGTCCTTTCCATCGAGTGGGCAATATGTTGCAATTGCGCGCTAGTATTTTCGGGAGTTGGAGCATCAAGAAATAGTTGAGTGAGTTGGTCAGAATAGGCGTTGGCTATCTCCGCGGTCTGCAGTTTAGCGATGTCCAGCTTTCTCTGTGCCTGGTTACGCAGTGAGGTGGTGATCCGAGTTGATGTTTGCACCTCTGATCACTCGTACGTCTAAGACACTTGACGCGTGCCTTCCATCGATTACCACGTGATCAATTTGGTTTCTCGTTACTTGATCGGGAGATATCCACGTTGCTTTATGAATGTTTTTGTGGTCAAATCGTGTGCTGCTAATTACCATGTTCTTTGCTGCAGAGAAATCAATCAGTCTGATTCCGTTTGGCGATGTGTCAGTATGCAGACTAAATTTTCCGACTGTTAGGCTAAAGACATTCTAATACACACAAGCTCTAAGCTCTAACAGATCGACAATAACAAACAAGAGCATACATACACGGGAGGTACACTGGGTTGGAATTTGTTGCCAAAAACAATTCTGTGCAATTTTGTCCAATGGCCAAAGCATAGACAAGAGCTTGTGTGTATTATGTTGACGTGTGGTCTTCGTTGATACCATTTTTGCACCGGTTTGTGTGAGCTTCACATTGATTGCTTGAAGCTTTTAACACTTAAGGTTGTGATAATGAGTGGAGAAGTCACAGCAAACGGCAATGAAGATGATGGTTTGGCTACCAATGAAATAGCTATATGCCCTGCCAGCTGTCAACATAATACATTTCACACAACTCTTGTAAAACAAATTCTATTAGCGATAATAAAAAACAGATCTCAAACCGAACAATGAAAAACATATTCATATTTCTAACAGATCGACAATAACAAACAAGAGCAATTGTAAAAATATTCAAAACATAATATTTAACATAACACCTAATATTTCACTGACTTCTTCTTCGAAAAATTGATATATTCTACTATAGTATTCCGCAGATTTAAAATCAAACTATATAACACATATGTACCATAGAACCCATAGTGCACCTCGGCCTAAATTCCAAATCACCACACACTATCATCATATATGGCTTTGCCAGGCAAACTTCATCATCCAATATCCCCATTTTTCAAACTTTTTGATATTCGCCTAAAAACGAGTAAAATGCTGCCTTTTTCCCACAACAGTTAACTTAAAAAGGTGTGCGTGCATGTGATTAGAGGTACTGGTGAATATATTCATGCTCACTCAGTCGTTCGCTCATTCGTTCTTTCGTGTGTCTGTCGATTTGTAATATCCTATAATTTGATTTGAGTATTTGTTAAGAATATCGATTAAAGTAAAATTGGTAAACAACAAGGTCTTCTTTGATGTTGTGTACGGCATAAAAGCAAAAAAGTTGTACCTCCTACTCCTCCTCCTCTTGTTGTGGTTGTGGCAATCAGAGTACAAGTTTACACCAAAAATTGTTGCATGTATTGATATTTAGATAGACCCACACACACACATACAGTGAATTTTATATGCATATACAACCAATGTACTCTCTTTTATAAGTACAAATATTTTGCAAACTTCTTGTTATTGCCATTATTGTGCTGCTATTGCCATTGTACTAAGTTGAGGTTACGTGATTTTTTTTTATTCTTTTTAAATTTATTTTTTGGTAAGAAGATTAGTCGCTAACTATGTGGATGAGGGGAGGGGAGGGCAACAGAGTTTTTCAATGAAGTTTACCAAATGTGTATGATTTTGTAGTCGTAGCGTTTTGTTTAAATGCAACCCATGCAATTTATAACAGATATTTAAGTCACCCGTCGTCGTCTGTACGTCCTCCTCCTCCTATGGTTTCACAACGACCTCATTTATAATGGCTTTGTTATGTAAAAAGTAATAACTATGAGGTAAAATTTGTCGTTTTAATTTTTTTGGGTTTTTAGTGGATTTCCTTTCATAATGACACAGATTTTTGGAGATGGTTTTTATGGAAATATTGTGTATGAAAGCAATGTAGGTATGTACGACAGTTGCCTTAAGCACTTGGAATGTGCCATAACGAAGTAGTTGATTAATTTTGTCATATTGTGAAGTGATAGTAGAGGAGTAGTCGTTGTTATGTGGTTGTACATAGTTGCTCAATGAATTCTATAGCAATTTGAGATGTTGTTGATTTAATATGTTTACTCGTATATGAAATTTCAGTAAGCTTTCATGACAAGATGAGAGAGAATTGTTAGATAATGATAGAATTGTTTGTGGAGGTTAATTAATTGTTAATAATAATAAAAATAATGTCGATAATATTTCAGATACATATTATCTATTAGCAATTAATTAATATACACAAGATTAATTAACGTGTTACAAAAATGGTAAATAACACTTGCAATGGCATTACTTTTACGGAAGCTTTGCAAATTGAGAATACTCCAAAGATATATTGAAGGGAAAGGTACTCGATATCGAGTAATCTGATCCCGATATATGGATACTTCCAAATTCAATTCGTATTAAAAAAGTTTTTTTTTTTATCAAATTACAATTCAATGTATTACACTGTAAGACAAATTTAAACTTTTGGCCTCACACTTGATCAAACTGACCAGATTATGAAACTATAGCTCAAAACAAATTAAACGTATCTCCAATAGGATGTCCCATTAAAAAAAAAATTTTGGGGATCATTCTTAATTTGAATACTCATAAGGCTAAGAATTTTTGAGAATTTTTTCAGATTTTTCGGAGGTGGTTTAGAGGTCGCGCAAATTGATTTTATACCAAAAATCGACCTTTTTGGGCTTTTTGAATTTTGCTTCAAAATTGGTAAAAAAAAATAGATATTTCTTCAGCTTCTGAGTCAATATTCTTAAAGAAAATTTTCCGATCTTTAATTTTATGTGCATAAATAATTATTTCGGCAATGATTGTGCACATTTTGATAATTTAATAACGGTTTTTCGTAAATTTTCAACAAATATGGAAAATAATGCTTTGTAACTTTTAAAATTTGTATAAAGATTAAAAAAAACTAATGATGCAGTTTAAAAGATTATGAAGTTTTAAATTAATTAGCAGATTAACCGTTCTCGAGTTACGGCAACTAATCCCGGTTCTGTCAAGGCTTGCACAAAGCTTGGATTTTTTTTGGCAAAGTCAAAATTTTATTTTCAACAATTTTTTTTGATGGTTCATATACCGAAACGTCAGAATCATCGCTTTCAACGCTGCTGATATCCTCCTTTTCAAACGGTTTTGATTTGGTCTTCCGAACTTTATTTGTGGGCTGAGATTTTCTCAAAGGTTGACCTATATTGCAGAACGCGCTTTTCAAGTCGTTCACGAAGTCCTTTCTTTTCTTAATTTTGAGTTTGGTTTTTCTAGACTTACCCTTTCATAACTTTGCCCACTCGAGTGCAATATTATTATTTTGCGAGAAATATTGCACAGTTCCTGATTTGGATTCCACAAATCTCTGAAAGTCTTTGCTGTTATTCTGGCGCTTTTGGAAACAGTGCACTTTTCCACTAAATGCAATTTAAAAAATCTTTGCAGTATTTGCATTTTTGTCGGCGGTTTGGCAGTATCAAGGTCATCAATCATTTTGCCCACACACCACACATTCCTTGTATTCGACAAAGGCTCATCTATTTTAAAAAAATATTATTTTAACTTACCGGAGCAATAAAACTTCAGATTAACAAAATATTTTTATTAAAAAGACGGGACTTCTTGTAATAATTACAAATGTTTTGAAAGAAAACGACTGGTTTTTCACAAAAGGTTTTTTTTTCTATTTCTCTGCCAGCTGATCACAAAAACTTATCAGCTAATTTAACAGCGGATGCAAACCACCCATATTGTGCTTTGTGAAGTAGCTTTGATTGCTAGAGCTAGAGATTGATAATTACCGCAAGAGGGCTCTAGCATAAAAGCTTTTATCTGAAGCCATAAAATTTATCTCAAGCAAGCGTCTTCCAAAAATTTTAATTGTATACTTGTTATCTCTAAACCTGCCAAAAATAGTTTTGCAGTTCCCCCAAATCCAATAAATCATGAATTTTAGTTCGAGCCATATCAGTGTCACCTATCAATAACGGCTTTTTGGCTACTTTTTTTGCTGTCCACAACTTGACAACACTTAAAACTAAGCTTTAAAATACAATAAATAAATTTTCAAATATAATCTAAAGTTTACAACAAATCGGATGCCGAAATCTTATAGTACTAAAAATTTCATACAATGGGTGCAAAGCTTAAAAAGGGTATAACTGGAGAACGGCAAGAGAAAATTATATTGTTTTTTTGCTAACTTGTTTAAAACTTCATAATCTTTTAAACTGCATCATTAGTTTTTTTAGTCTTCATACAAATTTTAAAAGTTATAAAGCATTTTTTTTCATATTTGCTGAAAATTTACGAAAAACTGTTATATAATGTATCAAAATGTGCAAAATCCCTGACGAAACTTATTACTTATGCACATAAAATTAAAGATCGGAAAATTTTCTTTAAGAATATTTACTCAGAAGCCGAAGAAATACCGATTTTTTAGCAATTTTCAAGAACAATTCAATAAAAGTCAAAAAAGCTCGATTTTTGGTACAAAATCGGTTTGCGCGACCTCTAAACCACTTCCGAAAAATCTCATAAAATTCTCAAAAATACTTTACCTTATGAGTATTCAAATTAGGAAAGATCTTCCGAGAAAATCCAAATTTTTATTTTTTTTGGGACAACCTAATCTCCAAGTTTTTTAGATCAGCTCATTTAAGTTGTTTACAAGCAATTAAATTTTTAGAGCGAATCACCCAAACGCGACTCGGAAGTGACATCATCTTGTTTGCAGAACTCTGCGATTTTTCTACAGATTTTGATGAATTTTGTTTTAATGTTTAACAAATGGTCAGAAGCAGGTTCTGACGAAGCCCAAATTTAAAATTTTTCACAAATTAAAAATTGTGACAAATTATATATTTGTGCTTCGTCAGAACCCGTTCCTGGCCTTCTGAAAAAAGTTCATCAAAATCTGTTGACAAATTGAATTTGTATAGTATATATTCTCGAAATTACCGTAGGCTATATATTTTAAAAATTTCTGGCTCAATGGGCGGTGTGGGCATGGCAAAACTTTTTTTTAGAGCTAGAGAGACAATCACCCCTATTCCCGTAGACGTCGTCGACATCGTCGTCGTTTTTATGTCAACATCACTTCGAGTCAACATCGTTGTCACATCAATGCTATTTCGGTATTCTGTAACTACTATGAGACGACGTCGACTAGTAATCGATAACATGAAAGAAATAACAACAGCTGATGTAACATTTGTACACCAGCTGATTCATTTTGACTTTTATTTTCTGTTGTGAAGTAATGTTTTTTGTGTCCGATTCAGATTCAAGCGGATAATACTTCGACTATGATCCGATGATCTTAAACTTGCCAAATAACGAGTATGTTCATCGGTGTTAAAATCGTAATTTGAGGTTATCTGTTGGCCGGCCTTCCAACTTTTTTTAGATTCTAGAACTACTTAAGTCTTAATAAGGCAGCATTTAATAACGTAATCGTTCCTATAGAAATAGATCCTATCATGAAAAGTGAACTCAGGACATATGTTTCAGTCATAATTAAGTTGTCAGCAACATTGAGGTCCTTTGGACAGGGGCCTTACAACCTAAGTGTAAGTGCAGCCAGTAGTTGCAAGATTCCTGTCTGAATGCATTAGAGAGGTGATTTGTCCACCTTGGATACAATTGGAAGTAACTGAAGATGACAAATCGGAAGCATAAACTAAATTTTTTTTAACAAAACAGGATTTACTGGAGTAATTGGATATGTCGATGGAATCCATATCAAAATTTTTGCTACAAATAAAGAAGACCAGATTCGTAACTACAACCGCAAAGGATTCTTAAAGGCGCTCCAAAGGAATTAAATTGTTTTTCACCAATTTTCTCACATTACCCCTTAAAATTAGACAAAATCCTTGTACCTATGAGGGATTTTGTTTCCAAGCCCCAATTTGTTGCTCGACATTGTTATTCTTGACGTCATTAAACAAAACCTTTTTTTAAATTTACAAAAACTAAAGTTATTCTTTCAAATTGTTTCAAGTCGTTACTAACAACT